>CM073132.1:15513365-15883365 GCA_037039145.1 Fundulus diaphanus
ATAAATGTTTTTTCCTTCAAAACACAATTCATGTTATAAATAATTGTCAAAAAAATATGGTTGGACGTAGCAAAAATGTTTTTGATAACTTTTGATCCTCTATGTGTGAGGAATTTTTTGGAGTAACTTTGAATGCCATAAGTGTAACGGTTTAGGAGTAGTTTATTCAAATGTAACCCCCAAAAATATGGGAAAATGACATCTTTGATGAGAAATGAATGATTTCCTGTAGGAGGTAGCCCATTGCTTCAAGAGGCTTTTTTGTAGGGCCTATGAAGTTACATGCACTTACCGAGTTTCATAATTCTCAGACAAAGCATGGCTTGGGGCTTACTGATTTAATGCGTTTTTAATGGTTTTCCACAAACCTGATTTTTGCAATGCGACAGCTCAGGCAAATATGCATATTTCATAAAACCTTTGATAACTTTTAAACGTCAATGTCTTAACTGCATGCTGAAAAAATTTGAAAGTAATAGGTTAAAATGCCTAGGACTAGTTCGTTAAAGTTTGAGGCAAAAACGGCCAATATTTTACCCTTTGACCCAAAATAGCAGACTTCCTGTGGGTTTTAGAGCATACCCCCAAGAGACTTTTTTTCATAATTTTAAAAAACCTACCAAGGTAAAAAAATTTCAGCTTTCTACGTGTTACGGTTTGGCCCAACTCACTCTAGTTGGCGCTGTTGAGCAGGTTTGCCACGCCCGTTTTCAATTACACTAAAATCATGCGATTTCTCACGGGGGACAATTTTGGGCAAAGTTTGGTGAGTTTTCATGCATGTTTAGGCCTCCAAAAAGCCGTTTCAAAAGTCCCAAGAATAAATAATAATAATAATAATAATAAAATCTGCAGTTACAATAGGCCTTCGCAGCGCTTAGCTGCTCGGGCCTAATAATAATAATTAAAGCCGCAAGCGGCGATGAGCGGCCCTCGCAGCCAAGCACCGCTGGGGTACGCGCACCATCTGCCGCCAGCCACCGCAGAAGCTGTCACGCATTTTCCCCGCCCGTCCACCGGGCGATTCACACGAACCCTTTCGGCAGCGCTCCCCCACGACTCACAAAAAATCTGGTGCAGATTGGTCGATGCAGCGAGGAGATACAGCCATTGAATAATGATAATGCATTTGGCCACCGGGCCGGACCGCTGGGGTTGTAAAGAGATGACATGTTGGAACTATATAAATAAAATTGGATAGAATTCATTTGTCTTTATATAAAACACATGAGTTGCCTCTTGGCATGACATGCACTATATATATATATATATATATATATATATATATACACATTTGACCTAATAAAATACATTATTCATGTTTTTATTAGGTCAAATGCAATAATTCAATTCAATTCAATTTTATTTATATAGCGCCAATTCATGAAACATGTCATCTCAAGGCACTTTAAAAAGTTACGTTCAATCATATTATACAGATTGGTCAAAAATGTTCCTATATAAGGAAACCGGTTGATACATATTGGGTCCGATTATACAGATTGGTCAAAAATGTTCCAATATAAGGAAACCGGTTGATTGCATCAAAGTCTCGACAAGCAGCATTCACTCGTGGAGAAGCGTAGAGCCACAGGGAGAGTCGTCTGCATTGTACATGGCTTTGCTGCAATCCCTCATACTGAGCAAGCATGAAGCGACAGTGGGAAGAAAAACTCCCGATTAACGGGAAGGAAAACCTCCAGCAGAACCGGGCTCAGTATGAACGGTCATCTGCCTCAACCGACTGGGGGTTACAGAAGACAGAGCAGAGACACAACAAGACAGACAAAAAAAGCACAGAAGCACACAGTGATCCAGTAATCTGTTCTATATAACCACAACTGTTCTAACTTTGGGCAATAACTAATGTGCAATAATCTATTTAATACACTGTGCTATAACCTGTGCAAGGATCCAGAAGAACTTCTTCTGCTTTCACCAAGTGAATATATGTTACAGAAGACAGAGCAGAGACACAACAAGACAGACAAAAAAAGCACAGAAGCACACATTGATCCAGTAATCTGTTCTACATTAGATGGTAATAGCGGGTGAGCCGTCTTCTTTGGATGATGTCACAGTTAACAGAACGCCAGACCAGGTGTACCTACTATGAAGATAAAAGAGAGAGAACAGAAAGTTAAAGCAGAAATGACAACACGTAATGCATAATTGAAGAACAGTAGAACTCTATAGAGTGAGAAAATTAGATCCTGACGTCCTCCAGTAGCCTAAGCCTATAGCAGTAAAACTATAAAGGTAGCTCAGAGTAACATGAGCCACTCTAGTTATAAGCTTTGTCAAAAAGGAAAGTGTTAAGATTAGTCTTAAAAGTAGACAGGGTGTCTGCTTCACGGACCAAAACTGGGAGTTGGTTCCACAGGAGAGGACCCTGATAGCTAAAGGATCTGCCTCCCATTCTACTTTTAGAGACTCTAGGAACCACCAGCAGACCTGCAGTCTGAGAGTGAAGTGCTCTGTTAGGAACATACGGGGTAATCCGAGCTCTGATATATGATGGAGCTTGATTATTAAGGGCTTTATACGTTAGAAGAATTTTAAATTCTATTCTTGATTTAACAGGAAGCCAATTAAGGGAAGCTAAAATTGGAGAAATATCATCCCTCTTGTTGATTTTCATCAGAACTCTTGCTGCAGCATTTTGGATCAGCTGAAGACTTTGAAAAGATCATGAAAGAGGAGGTGAAGATAACATTAAAATTCAAAAAGAAAGATGAAAATATTGCTCTGAGCCAAAAAATTGTTTCTAAGGAAACAAAAAAGAAAATAGGGGAAGTTGAAATGGCTAAAACGCTGAGAGATGGAAGCTTGTTAAATGTTTGTAAATTGGAAGAACAAAAAAGGAAAGCAATGAGTGTTGAGAGTATTGGAAATAAAAGAGTGGAAAGTAAAAGAGTGTTGGGAGAAAAGAAAGGATCCCGAGGAGTTATTTATGGAATTCCAGTTAATGAAGATCTAGAGAAATTAAAACAGAAAATCATGTTAAAGTCAAGGATATAGAGAGAATGCAGAAAACAGTTAATAATGAGCGAGTTGACAGTTTATCTGTGCTTCTGGAATTTTCTAATCCAGAAGTTCCAGATAGAGTCAAAGTGGGTTTCTTGTGTTATTCAGTTAGGCCTTATGTTCCACCTCCACTTCGGTGTTTCAAGTGTCAGAGGTATGGTCACATTTGCTGCAGTGTGCAGGGGCAAACAGAGCTGTTTAAAATGTGGAGGGGACCACAATATACAAGAATATGGTAAAAATGTTCAGGATAAATGCTGTAATTGTGGTGGGGAACATAGGGCAACATATGGAGGGTGTGAAAGATTATGTAACTGGTAATTTAGTAGAGCAGATTGGGAGAAATATAAGGAAATAAGTGAAGATAAAATTAAGGAAATTGACATGAATCTTGGTATTGATTCATTAAACAAAATCTTTTGTAGTTCAATCATAGAAGCTGTTCAACAGTCAGTTCCAAAGAAAGGAGGGATACATAAAAAGAAGATAATTCCATGGTGGACAATAGAATGTGACCAGGCTATTAAATCCCGAAATAAAGCTTTTAAAATTCTATAAGGAAATCAGAATTTTCAAAATTTAATTGAATACAAGAAGATGCAAGCTATAGTAAAAAGAGTTATAAGAAATACAAAAAGAGAATATTGGAGAAATTATTGTAATTCATTAGGAAGAGAAACAGATATAGGGAAAGTATGGAAAATGATTAAACGAATGAATGGTATTAAAAGGGATTATAGTTATCCAGTTTTAATTAGTGATAGAACAACGGCAGGTGTTAATGAAGAAAAAGCAACAATGTTGTCACAAACATTTGTACAAATACATAGTTCCAATAATATTAGTGAAGAGTAGAAAACGGATAGAGCTATAACTTTATTGGAAAAAGGACATATGATAAACAGAGAAGAAGGAAATAGTATTATTAAAATCGATTTTTCTATAGCGGAGTTAAGACGAGCCATGAGGAAAGTTAAGATGTCAACCCCAGGGAGTGATCAAATATGGTATATAATGATAAATAAGCTAAGTGAATACTCAAAATTAATATTATTAGATATTTATAATAGAAAATGGGAAATGACCTAGAAGTTGGAAAGAGGTTATTGTGGTTCCAATTCCAAAAACAGGTAAAGATAGCTCAAAACCAGAAAATTATAGACCTATTGCTTCAACATCATGTTTAAGTAAAATTATGGAGAAAATGGTAATTGAAAGATTAATTTATTTTGTTGAATCAAAAGGGTACTTATCAAATTATCAAAGCGGTTTCAGAAGAGGAAGGAATACTATGGATCCAATTGTGTGTTTACAACATGAGGTACTAACAGCAAAAGTTAATAAAGAAAGTGTTTTAGCAGTGTTCTTAGATATAGAAAAGGCTTATGATATGATGTGGAAAGAGGGATTATTGATCAAATTGAGGAAAATGTGAATTTGTAGAAGAATTTATCATTGGGTAGAGAACTTTTTAACAATTCAATTCAATTCAATTTTATTTATATAACGCCAATTCATAAACATGTCATCTCGAGGCACTTTACAAAGTCAAAATCAATCATATTATACAGATTGGTCAAAAATTTCCTATATAAGGAAACCAGTTGATTGCATCAAAGTCCCAACAAGCAGCATTCACTCCTGGAGAAGCGCAGTGCTACAGGGAGAGTCGTCTGCATTGTCCATGGCTTTGCAGCAATCCCTCATACTGAGCAAGCATGAAGCGTCAGTGGAAAGAAAAACCACCCATTAGCAGGAAGGAAAAACCTCCAGCAGAACCGGGCTCAGTATGAACAGTCATCTGCCTCGACCGACTGGGGGTTACAGAAGACAGAGCAGAGACACAACAAGACAGACAAAAAAGCACAGAAGCACACATTGATCCAGTGATCTGTTATACATTAGATGGTAATAGTGGTGATCTGTCTTCCCTGGATGATGTCACAGTTAACAGAACGTCAGACCAGATGTACCTACTATGAAGAAAAAAGAGAGAGAGCAAAAAGTTACAAGCTGAAATGACAACAGTCATTTCAATGTAATGCAATGCAAAACTGGAGAGCAGTAGACTGGAGAACAGTAGAAATCAGTAGAGTGAGAGAAATAGGCCCTGATGTCCTCCAGCAGCCTAAGCCTATAGCAGCATAACTACAGATGTAGCTCAGGGTAACATGAGCCACTCTAACTATAAACTTAAATTCTATTCTTGATTTAACAGGAAGCCAATGAAGGGAAGCTAAAATTGGAGAAATATGATCCCTCTTGTTGATTTTCATCAGAACTCTTGCTGCAGCATTTTGGATCAGCTGAAGACTTCGAACTGCATTTTGTGGACTTCCTGATAGTAAAGAATTACAATAGTCCAGCCTTGAAGTAACAAATGCATGGACTAGTTTTTCAGCATCACCCCTGGACAGAATGTTTCTAATTTTGGCGATATTCCTGAGGTGAAAAAAAGGAAACTCTGGAAACCTGTTTAATATGGGATTTAAATGACATGTCTTGGTCGAAGACAACACCAAGATTTTTAACTTTATTTCCAGAGGCCAGAATGGATAATACAGGTAAGAGTTGGTAAGAGTCTTTCAGGGAGAAATTAAAAAGAACCACACAAGGCAGTATTATCAGTCCTTTATTATTTTCAGTTATGATAAATGATGCACTTAAAGAAATAGAAAATGAATTGGGTTGTTCATTGTTTGCTGATGACGGAGCTATTTGGAAACGTAGAAGGAATGTTAAATTTATTGTAGGGAAAGTCCAAAAAGCAATTCATAAGATTGAACAATGGTCTTACAAATGGAGTTTTAAATTTTCGGTAGATAAAACAAAAGTATTGCTTTTTACTCAGAAAAGAAATCAAGAAGTACAACTGAAGTTATATAATCAAGATTGTACTGTTCTCTCTATGTGTTTTACTCTTGCGTGAACACAGATAAACAGCCAGCCAAACTACTTATTCAAGAGCCAGGAAGTGAGCGGCTTGCTCCTTTATTATCTTCTTACACATTTAGTCAGCATTTCTGACTGCTTTGAATCCAGTGTAAAACTAGAAAAGAAAGATACAAAAAAAATGGCTTAATAAACAGCCATGTAAATATCAGTATTAACGTATCAAAGTATCAGCTGCTTAATATTAACTCAACAGGTATTTTCACAGCCGGCTAGAAAAGCGGCAAATTAGCAAGTAAACACACACACTCTGCTGTCACACGGACCACGACATTTTACCGTTGCTTTTATACACAAAATAACCATAAAAGATATTAACATATCTTATCGAATCTGTAAACAAGAGCAACACTTACAACCATTGCTTTCGGAGAGATTAACTGCATTGTTGCTGCCCTGGGACGATGCACACACGCTGTCTTCCTCTTGTTTGCGTCTTTACTTCCTACTTCCGGTTCGGAAGATTTTCAACATAAAAGCACCGCAAATTCATTTAAAACAGAGAACGGTATATTAACATTTCAAAGTAGTTTTTAAATGTCTTTTAAACATATTAAACATATTCAGGGCAGAACAAAGATCTAGAGAGAGTAAAGCAATTTAAATTCTTCGCGTATGGTTTGATGAAAAACTATCCTGGAAAGTGCACATAGATAAGGTTATTGAAAAATGTAAAAGGATACTTAATATATTGAGATGTTTAGTTGGGTATGAATGTTACATTCCTGCAGTGAAAAATAAAAGGGTTCATAAGGTTGGACATATATATATATATATATATATATATATATATATAAAGGCAAGGCAAAGGCACATTTATTTGTATAGCACAATTCAGTACAGAGACAATGCAAAGTGCTTTATTCAAATACAGGAAAAGAAAACAGAAAATGTAGACATCAATAAACAGCTGGACTAAAAAAGTTGAACTAATGCTGTTTCAGTAGAACAGTTTAACTAGAACAGTCAAAAACAGTCCTAAACAAATGTGTTTTTAATCTTGATTAAAAAGAACTCAGGTTTTCCGCACTTTTACAGTTTTCTGGAAGTTTGTTCCAGATAAGTGGAGCGTAGGAACTAAATGCTGCTTCTCCTTGTTTAGTTCTGGCTGTAGGTACGCAGAGAAGGCTGGAGCCAGAAGACCTTAGTGCTCTGGATGGTTGATACACTGATAACAAGTCTGTGATGTATTTAGATGCGTTCAGCAGCGTTCTGGATCAGCTGCAGCTGTCTGATCCACTTTTTAGGCAGACCTGTGAAAACACCGTTGCAGTAATCGATTCTACTAAAGATAAACGCATGGATTAGTTTTTCCAGATCCTGCTGAGACATCAGCCCTTTAATCCTGGAAATGTTCTCCAGGTGATAGAAAGCCGATCTTGTAATTGTCTTTAGACACTATATATATATATATATATATATATATATATATATATATATATATATATATATATATATATATATATATATATATATTTACATACACATGTACTGACATATATTCACTTGGTGATAGCAGCAGAAGTTCTTCCGGATCATTGCACAGGTTATAGCACAGTGTATTAAATAGATTATTGCACATTATTTATTGCCCAAAGTTATAACAGTTGTGGTTATATAGAACAGATTGCTGGATCAATGTGTGCTTCTGTGCTTTTTTGTCTGTCTTGTTGTGTCTCTGCTCTGTCTTCTGTAACCCCCAGTCGGTCGAGGCAGATGACCGTTCATACTGAGCCCGGTTCTGCTGGAGGTTTTTCTTTCCTGTTAATGGGGAGGTTTTTTTTCCCTGTTGCTTCATGCTTGTTCAGTATGAGGGATTGTTGCAAAGCCATGGACAATGCAGACTACTCTCCCTGTGGCTCTACGCTTTTTCAGGAGGAAATGCTGCTTGTCAAGACCTTTATGCAATCAACTGGTTCCCTCGGCTAAAATGTTTATCCATTTTAGCCGCGCAATCCTCCATAATTAAAGTCCGACAGTCCACAGATCGCAACAGTTTGTTGATACAAAATTAATTGTTCATCCACTTCAGCAACCAATGCATTGGAATTACGCCCTTATGTGTGCACACTATATTTAGATGGCCATCATATCGGTGGTAGCGCTACACATACCTAATCCAGACGAATGATTGTTCAAATCCAGCGCCGAGCTGATCAACGGCGTCCTCACCGATGTCTATCCTGTCCGACGTCACCTCAGGTGAGCTGAGTTCGATCAGCTGATGCTCCACTCCAAACACGTAACCTCCAGCCCAGTCTTATCTTGCGCAATCACCACCATCAACCATGCAGAAACACGTATCTTTACTTATGCACAGTTCGTGAAGATGCACAAACAGTTTTTGACTGGTTTTGTAGCGGCCAAGCCAATACTTTAAGCCACTGAGGTGCTGCATCGGGGTAATAGAGTTGACGCGCTTATTGTTACCTTTTTGGGATGAATTAGAGTCCGAGTCGTCAGGGCATGTTGAACGCTTCGTCCATTTATTTTCCTCTTTGCATATCAAATGTCCATCATACATGAACACATCTCCAGACAACACATAAAGCAGACTTGCTTGCTTGTATTTATCTTTTTGCAGTCAAAAACTGTTTTCCCCTTCCGGGTGGAAAACCTACCTATCAAAGAAAAGTTCCCCCCTTAAAAAGACATGAACGCTAATTACCCAATCAATGCATTTGCGCTCCTACATATAGGATTAAAGATTAAAATCTTATTTCTTTTAAAGGCCAGCTAAAGATATTTTAAAGCTGCTTCCACTTTTGGACGAATGTGTATAAATGGTTTGGTAAAATATGTACCGTGACTTACAGATGACGCCCAAACATTTGGGTGTGCTGCCATCTAGTGTTGGAAATAATAAATGTTTTTTCCTTCAAAACACAATTCATGTTATAAATAATTGTCAAAAAAATATGGTTGGACGTAGCAAAAATGTTTTTGATAACTTTTGATCCTCTATGTGTGAGGAATTTTTTGGAGTAACTTTGAATGCCATAAGTGTAACGGTTTAGGAGTAGTTTATTCAAATGTAACCCCCAAAAATATGGGAAAATGACATCTTTGATGAGAAATGAATGATTTCCTGTAGGAGGTAGCCCATTGCTTCAAGAGGCTTTTTTGTAGGGCCTATGAAGTTACATGCACTTACCGAGTTTCATAATTCTCAGACAAAGCATGGCTTGGGGCTTACTGATTTAATGCGTTTTTAATGGTTTTCCACAAACCTGATTTTTGCAATGCGACAGCTCAGGCAAATATGCATATTTCATAAAACCTTTGATAACTTTTAAACGTCAATGTCTTAACTGCATGCTGAAAAAATTTGAAAGTAATAGGTTAAAATGCCTAGGACTAGTTCGTTAAAGTTTGAGGCAAAAACGGCCAATATTTTACCCTTTGACCCAAAATAGCAGACTTCCTGTGGGTTTTAGAGCATACACCCAAGAGACTTTTTTTCATAATTTTAAAAAACCTACCTAGGTAAAAAATTTCAGCTTTCTACGTGTTACGGTTTGGCCCAACTCACTCTAGTTGGCGCTGTTGAGCAGGTTTGCCACGCCCGTTTTCAATTACACTAAAATCATGCGATTTCTCACGGGGGACAATTTTGGGCAAAGTTTGGTGAGTTTTCATGCATGTTTAGGCCTCCAAAAAGCCGTTTCAAAAGTCCCAAGAATAAATAATAATAATAATAATAATAAAATCTGCAGTTACAATAGGCCTTCGCAGCGCTTAGCTGCTCGGGCCTAATTAAAGCCGCAAGCGGCGATGAGCGGCCCTCGCAGCCAAGCACCGCTGGGGTACGCGCACCGCCTGCCGCCAGCCACCGCAGAAGCTGTCACGCATTTTCCCCGCCCGTCCACTGGGCGATTCACACGAACCCTTTCGGCAGCGCTCCCCCACGACTCACAAAAAATCTGGTGCAGATTGGTGGATGCAGCGAGGAGATACAGCCGTTGAATAATGATAATGCATTTGGCCACCGGGCCGGACCGCTGGGGTTGTAAAGAGATGACATGTTGGAACTATATAAATAAAATTGGATTGAATTAATTTGTCTTTATATAAAACACATGAGTTGCCTCTTGGCATGGCATGCACTAATATATATATATATATATATATATATATATATATATATATATATATATATATATATATATATATATATATACATATACATACACACATTTGACCTAATAAAATACATTATTCATGTTTTTATTAGGTCAAATGCAATAATTCAATTCAATTTTATTTATATAGCGCCAAATCATGAAACATGTCATCTCAAGGCACTTTACAAAGTTACGTTCAATCATATTATACATATTGGGTCAGATTATACAGATTGGTCAAAAATGTTCCTATATAAGGAAACCAGTTGATACATATTGGGTCAGATTATACAGATTGGTCAAAAATGTTCCTATATAAGGAAACCGGTTGATTGCATCAAAGTCTCGACAAGCAGCATTCACTCCTGGAGAAGCGTAGAGCCACAGGGAGAGTCGTCTGCATTGTACATGGCTTTGCTGCAATCCCTCATACTGAGCAAGCATGAAGCGACAGTGGGAAGAAAAACTCCCCATTAACGGGAAGGAAAACCTCCAGCAGAACCGGGCTCAGTATGAACGGTCATCTGCCTCGACCGACTGGGGGTTACAGAAGACAGAGCAGAGACACAACAAGAGAGACAAAAAAAGCACAGAAGCACACATTGATCCAGTAATCTGTTCTACATTAGATACTAATAGCGGGTAAGCCGTCTTCTTTGGATGATGTCACAGTTAACAGAACGCCAGACCAGGTGTACCTACTATGAAGATAAAAGAGAGAAACAGAAAATTAAAGCAGAAATGACAACACGTAATGCATAATTGAAGAACAGTAGAACTCTATAGAGAGAGAAAATTAGATCCTGACGTCCTCCAGTAGCCTAAGCCTATAGCAGTAAAACTATAAAAGGTAGCTCAGAGTAACATGAGCCACTCTAGTTATAAGCTTTGTCAAAAAGGAAGGTTTTAAGATTAGTCTTAAAAGTAGACAGGGTGTCTGCTTCACGGACCAAAACTGGGAATTGGTTCCACAGGAGAGGAGCCTGATAGCTAAAGGATCTGCCTCCCATTCTACTTTTAGAGACTCTAGGAACCACCAGCAGACCTGCAGTCTGAGAGCAAAGTGCTCTGTTAGGAACATACGGGGTAATCAGAGCTCTGATATATGATGGAGCTTGATTATTAAGGGCTTTATACGTTAGAAGAAGAATTTTAAATTCTATTTTTGATTTCACAGGAAGCCAATGAAGGGAAGCTAAAATTGGAGAAATATGATCCCGCTTGTTGATTTTCATCAGAACTCTTGCTGCAGCATTTTGGATCAGCTGAAGGCTTTGAACTGCAGTTTGTGGACTTCCTGATAGTAACGAATTGCAATAGTCCAGCCTTGAAGTAACAAATGCATGGACTAGTTTTTCAGCATCACTCCTGGACAGAATGTTTCTAATTTTGGCGATATTCCGGAGGTGAAAAAAGGAAACTCTGGAAACCTGTTTAATATGGGATTTAAATGACATGTCTTGGTCAAAAATAACACCAAGGTTTTTTACTTTATTACCAGAGGCCAAGTTAATGCCATCCAGATTAAGTGATTGGTTAAGAAGTTTATTTTTTGAGGACTCTGGCCCAAAGATTACAACTTCGGTCTTGTCAGAATTTAGATGCAGGAAATTTAAAGTCATCCAGCTTTTGATGTCATCAAGACATGACTGCAGTTGAAGTAATTGATTGGATTCATCAGGATTTATGGATAAATATAGCTGAGTGTCATCAGCATAACAGTGGAAATTAATCCCATGCTGTCTGATAATTTTGCCGATCAGAAGCATATATTTAGTAAAGAGAATTGGTCCAAGGACTGAACCCTGTGGTACTCCACAGGTGACCCTAGAGTTTAAGGAAGATTTATTATTAACATGAACAAACTGGAATCTGTCCGACAGATAAGATTTAAACCAGCCTAATGCTTTTCCCTTAATCCCTACAGTATGCTCAAGTCTTTGCAGGAGAATATTTTGATCAACTGTATCAAATGCAGTACTGAGATCTAACAGGACAAGTACAGACACAAGTCCATTATCTGAGGCCATGAGAATATCATTAGTGACCTTCACCAGAGCTGTTTCAGTGCTATGATGAGCTCTGAAGCCTGACTGAAACTCCTCAAGTAGGTCATTGCTTTGTAAATGTTCACAAAGTTGATTAGCAACTACTTTCTCAAGAATTTTAGATAAGAAAAGAAGATTAGATATAGGTCTGTAGTTTACTAGCTCATCTTGATCAAGAGAAGGTTTCTTAAGTAAAGGTTTAATAACAGCTACTTTAAAAACCTGTGGTACATATCCATTTACTAAGGATAGATTAATCATGTCTAAAATAGGACCACTGATCAAAGGGAATACCTCCTTAAACAACTTAGTTGGGATTGGGTCTAACACACAGGTAGAAGTTTTAGATGAAGCTAAGATTTTAGATAGCTCAGAAAGCTCTACTGCTTCTAAACAGTTCAAACACTGTGCAGGTTCTAAAGATTCCTCCAATGCTGCCTTACTTATAATAGATAATAGATATAATAGATTGTATTTTACGTATCAGGTACATAATACACACACACACACATACGATATTATACGTAATATAATAACCATTATAACAATTTAAGAAACTAGTTATAATGGTTATATATCAAAAAAGAACATGGAACACAAAAAACATGGTCCATCATATGGGAAGGAGGGACCTGTTGGACCTTTCTATTGCATCCCCTGTCCCTTGATCCGATCAGCCATTTCGACACTGCCCTCTCCAAATCCTTCCTGGTGATCTGTCTGGTTAATGTGTTGTTCTTTAAAGCTCCTGCGGGAAACATATCTTATGGTCACTTTATATGTACCAACACAACTCTCAACTACAATTGTAAAGTCAACTATGTTAAGGTGAAATTTACCAACAAATGATCAGTTTTATATCAATTACCCAAGATTTAAATTGTAATTTTGGGTGAAGTATCCCTTTACATAATTGACTTTACAAACCTGCAAACGTCAGAATGAACTGGGAAAAAGCTAAGAAAAAAAGATCAAAATTCAAAGCTGACTGGCCAAGGCTGTCACATTTTTTTACTTCTTTCTAAAATCTGGCTTTATTAAATTGCCCATAAAAAAATTAAAAACCAAGGAAAAATTACAAAATGTAATTTTTTTGATAAGAACAGCTGTTGACTGGAAGATCTGTGCAAGAAAATCTTGAAAACATTTCTTATATGATAACATTTCTGGAGCACCTGTTTTGAGGGGACATTTATGTCCTTAAGGTGAGGGTATTATTGACATTAGAAAATTAAATTCATAACATACATAAATTTCCCTCGACAGACACAAATATCCTAAAGTTACTATATTACAGTTATTATCCATTATGCACTTACCAAATATGACTTCAAACAGATTTAAAGTCCTGAATTCCTACTTTCCATTCCAGCCCACAAAGTTGTACTGCCTTGACAGGCCATAGTCCATGATGAAGAACATCATACGTCTTGTGGCCTCATCCACAGTCCTCCCACCAATGTCTGACACTGCTGTGACCTAAGGGGGAACAAAAACAGTTCAAAGCTAATTAATTTTTATATCTTACAGGAGTAAACACGATGCAAAGACAAACTCTGGGTCTAGATTATTTCCATTGTTGATTAATCTATTGATTATTTTAACAATTAATTGATTGGTTGCTATAATAATAAAATGTTACAAAATTTTGAAAAATGTCAGTGTTTCCCAAATCTCTTGTTCTGTCAACAAAACATGGAGATACTCAGTTTATTGCTTAAGACTTTTTATGACTCTGTGGTGGCCTCAGCCCTTCTCTACGCTGTCGTCTGCTGGGCTCCAGGCAGCGCAGAACGGGACCGAATGAGTCTGAATAAGCTGGTGAGGAAGGCCACTTCTGTCCTGGGCTGCACTCTGGACTCAGCGGAGGAAGTAGCTGAGAGGAGGGTGTTGTCCAAGTTCACATCCATCATGGACAACACCTTCCACCCCCTGCGCCAGACTGTAGAGCAGCTGAGCAGCTCCTTTAGTGGCAGACTTAGACACCCTGTCTGTAAAAAGGAGCGCTACCGCAAGTCATTCATTCCTGCTGCTATCAGAATATACAGTGCTGCACTGTAACTGTAACCAATGTGCAATAATCTAATTCACTGTGCGATAACCCGTGCAATAATCCTGAAAGAAGTGACTTCTGCTGCTATCAGTAACTGTAACCACAACTGTTATAACTTTGGGCAATAACTAATGTGCAATAATCTATTTAATACACTGTGCTATAACCTGTCCAATGATCCAAAGAACTTCTGCTGCTATCACCAGGTATATATGTCAGTACATGTGTATGTAGGCATATGTATGTGTCACAGGACAGGTTGCCCTGTGACTGGCAACCTGTCCAGGATGGACGAGCCCCCACCCCCCACGACCCCGTGTGACGCCGAGCTGCGTTTCCCCATCAGATACGGCTTGACGTCACACCTGTAGGGAAAAGCCGGTATAAATCGATGAAGGATGGGATGTTAATTTTTTAAAAAGTTTAATAAAATTGCTCAAAGTTTATCAGAAAAAAACATAACTTGCTTTTAAATATGGACATTTTTAATAAGCAAAATGTTAATGTATTTCGTAAAGTTATTGTTGAAGTTAATCTTGGCTGCAGTACTCTGTTTGGCAGATGTTTTGGGGTTGGAGTAAAATGAGTCCATAGATCCACAGACAGGAGGCTTGTTCAGTGGTTTCTAGTACGACTTGCTTCTGCAGTGTCGCTCAACTGCGTGTAAAAATAAAAAAAATTACTTCATAAAAGCTCTCTGAGAATCACCTCTGGCCTCACCCAGTTAGAACCCGCTCTCCAGTCCATGTTGTAGCTGCAGTTTTTTTTTTACGTCGTTTCCTTAATAATCTGTACAAATCAAAATCCTTGTCATTTTATTAAGAGTGTCGTGGTGCGCAGCGGCTCATCAGGTGGAGCTGCTGCATATTGACTGATAGCCGCTCTGACTGCAGCTCTGCCTTCTTTTGTTCAGAAAAGCGCAGGTGAAATTATTTAATTTATTATTTAACTTTTTCCAAATCGGACCCTGTCAAATGCGGGACAAATGCGCGTCATGGTAAATTAGCCTTTACTCTTCGAATTTTAAATAAAGCGTTACAGCGAATATTGAGGAGGTCCCTGATTGGTTTATCAGCTAAGTTGCTGGAAGCCAGTGAATACACGCTGAAAGGTGACATGGCCACAGGTGGAAATAATTCATTAATTAACTGGAGCAGCGACAGTGTGTCTGTCGACAGAAACGCTTACCGAGGGAAGTTGTTGTCAGATGGTCAATCCGCTCCACTTCCTGACTTGCTGGTTCGCATAAACCCAAAGAAAACCTTTGACCACCACTGCTTTCATTCATGCATCTGTGGCCAGTTTGAGATGTTCTTCCAAAAGTTATGATTGAACACCGATCATAACTTTTGGTCTACGTATACATCTCTGTGCTGGTAGCAAACGCAGAGCCATAGAGAGAAAGGCTCTGAGCCAGCGGAACCCGGATGTAAACAAGAGCCTTGCTCGTTAGCCTTAAGGCGCTAGCATTAGCGCTAATATTAGCGCCTTAAGGCACTAGAATTAGCCGCAGAACTGAGACTGCTCATCCCACCTCAAGTTGTGGTGGGGGATATTACACTACATGCATATATAATCCAAAAAGCCTTACCTGTTTGTCTGTTTCCCCTCCTAAATTCTCCAATGTGTGGTGCTAATGTTGTTAGCTGTGACATCACGGACTTCTTCCTCAGGCAAACGGACACGTTTCAGATTGTTGGAGTGCGCCCCCTGCTGTTGGGAAGTCTTCTTCTTCTCTTGATCTTTATGAACTTTTCTCACAGTGTGTCATATACGTTCAACTGTCTGTTGTTCCTCACAATATTTACATATGCCAGTGTTATGCTTCCCTATTTTGAATAATGTACCATCTAATCCTGTGTGGGCAAATCTAAGTCTTGATATGAGATAAGATAAGATAGTCTTTATTGATCTCACATTGGAGAAATTCACTTGTCGGCTCAATAGTGTGTGTGTATATATATATATATATATATATATATATATATATATATATATATATATATATACACATGCCTACATACACATGTACTGACATATATTCACTTGGTGAAAGCAGAAGAAGTTCTTCTGGATCCTTGCACAGGTTATAGCACAGTGTATTAAATAGATTATTGCACATTAGTTATTGCCCAAAGTCATAACAGTTGTGGTTATATAGAACAGATTACTGGATCACTGTGTGCTTCTGTGCTTTTTTTGTCTGTCTTGTTGTGTCTCTGCTCTGTCTTCTGTAACCCCCAGTCGGTCGAGGCAGATGACCGTTCATACTGAGCCCGGTTCTGCTGGAGGTTTGTCCTTCATGTTAATGAAGGAGGTTTTTTTCCCCTGTTGCTTCATGCTTGCTCAGTATGAGGGATTGTTGCAAAGCCATGGACAATGCAGACAACTCTCCCTGTGACTCTACGCTTCTTCAGGAGGAAATGCTGCTTGTCAAGACTTTTATGCAATCAACTGGTTCCCTTATATAGGATTAAAGATTCAAAGCTTCTTTCTTTTAAAGGCCAGCTAAAGATATTTTAAAGCTGCTTCCACTTTTGGACGAATGTGTATGAATGGTTTGGTAAAATATGTACCGTGACTTACAGATGACGCCCAAACATTTGGGTTTGCTGCCATCTAGTGTTGGAAATAATAAATGTTTTTTCCTTCAAAACACAATTCATGTTATAAATAATTGTCAAAAAAATATGGTTGGACGTAGCAAAAATGTTTTTGATAACTTTTGATCCTCTATGTGTGAGGAATTTTTTGGAGTAACTTTGAATGCCATAAGTGTAACGGTTTAGGAGTAGTTTATTCAAATGTAACACCCAAAAATATGGGAAAATGACATCTTTGATGAGAAATGAATGATTTCCTGTAGGAGGTAGCCCATTGCTTCAAGAGGCTTTTTTGTAGGGCCTATGAAGTTACATGCACTTACTGAGTTTCATAATTCTCAGACAAAGCATGGCTTGGGGCTTACTGATTTAATGCGTTTTTAATGGTTTTCCACAAACCTGATTTTTGCAATGCGACAGCTCAGGCAAATATGCATATTTCATAAAACCTTTGATAACTTTTAAAAGTCAATGTCTTAACTGCATGCTGAAAAAAATTGAAAGTAATAGGTTAAAATGCCTAGGACTAGTTCGTTAAAGTTTGAGGCAAAAACGGCCAATATTTTACCCTTTGACCCAAAATAGCAGACTTCCTGTGGGTTTTAGAGCATACACCCAAGAGACTTTTTTTCATAATTTTAAAAAACCTACCTAGGTAAAAAATTTCAGCTTTCTACGTGTTACGGTTTGGCCCAACTCACTCTAGTTGGCGCTGTTGAGCAGGTTTGCCACGCCCGTTTTCAATTACACTAAAATCATGCGATTTCTCACGGGGGACAATTTTGGGCAAAGTTTGGTGAGTTTTCATGCATGTTTAGGCCTCCAAAAAGCCGTTTCAAAAGTCCCAAGAATAAATAATAATAATAATTAAAGCCGCAAGCGGCGATGAGCGGCCCTCGCAGCCAAGCACCGCTGGGGTACGCGCACCGCCTGCCGCCAGCCACCGCAGAAGCTGTCACGCATTTTCCCCGCCCGTCCACCGGGCGATTCACACGAACCCTTTCGGCAGCGCTCCCCCACGACTCACAAAAAATCTGGTGCAGATTGGTCGATGCAGCGAGGAGATACAGCCATTGAATAATGATAATGCATTTGGCCACCGGGCCGGACCGCTGGGGTTGTAAAGAGATGACATGTTGGAACTATATAAATAAAATTGGATTGAATTCATTTGTCTTTATATAAAACACATGAGTTGCCTCTTGGCATGACATGCACTATATATATATATATATATATATATATATATATATATATATATATATATATATACACACATTTGACCTAATAAAATACATTATTCATGTTTTTATTAGGTCAAATGCAATAATTCAATTCAATTCAATTTTATTTATATAGCGCCAATTCATGAAACATGTCATCTCAAGGCACTTTAAAAAGTTACGTTCAATCATATTATACAGATTGGTCAAAAATGTTCCAATATAAGGAAACCGGTTGATTGCATCAAAGTCTCGACAAGCAGCATTCACTCGTGGAGAAGCGTAGAGCCACAGGGAGAGTCGTCTGCATTGTACATGGCTTTGCTGCAATCCCTCATACTGAGCAAGCATGAAGCGACAGTGGGAAGAAAAACTCCCCATTAACGGGAAGGAAAACCTCCAGCAGAACCGGGCTCAGTATGAACGGTCATCTGCCTCAAGCGACTGGGGGTTACAGAAGACAGAGCAGAGACACAACAAGACAGACAAAAAAAGCACAGAAGCACACAGTGATCCAGTAATCTGTTCTATATAACCACAACTGTTCTAACTTTGGGCAATAACTAATGTGCAATAATCTATTTAATACACTGTGCTATAACCTGTGCAAGGATCCAGAAGAACTTCTTCTGCTTTCACCAAGTGAATATATGTTACAGAAGACAGAGCAGAGACACAACAAGAGAGACAAAAAAAGCACAGAAGCACACATTGATCCAGTAATCTGTTCTACATTAGATGGTAATAGCGGGTGAGCCGTCTTCTTTGGATGATGTCACAGTTAACAGAACGCCAGACCAGGTGTACCTACTATGAAGATAAAAGAGAGAGAACAGAAAGTTAAAGCAGAAATGACAACACGTAATGCATAATTGAAGAACAGTAGAACTCTATAGAGTGAGAAAATTAGATCCTGACGTCCTCCAGTAGCCTAAGCCTATAGCAGTAAAACTATAAAGGTAGCTCAGAGTAACATGAGCCACTCTAGTTATAAGCTTTGTCAAAAAGGAAAGTGTTAAGATTAGTCTTAAAAGTAGACAGGGTGTCTGCTTCACGGACCAAAACTGGGAGTTGGTTCCACAGAAGAGGAGCCTGATAGCTAAAGGATCTGCCTCCCATTCTACTTTTAGAGACTCTAGGAACCACCAGCAGACCTGCAGTCTGAGAGTGAAGTGCTCTGTTAGGAACATACGGGGTAATCCGAGCTCTGATATATGATGGAGCTTGATTATTAAGGGCTTTATACGTTAGAAGAATTTTAAATTCTATTCTGGATTTAACAGGAAGCCAATTAAGGGAAGCTAAAATTGGAGAAATATCATCCCTCCTGTTGATTTTCATCAGAACTCTTGCTGCAGCATTTTGGATCAGCTGAAGACTTTGAAAAGATCATGAAAGAGGAGGTGAAGATAACATTAAAATTCAAAAAGAAAGATGAAAATATTGCTCTGAGCCAAAAAATTGTTTCTAAGGAAACAAAAAAGAAAATAGGGGAAGTTGAAATGGCTAAAACGCTGAGAGATGGAAGCTTGTTAAATGTTTGTAAATTGGAAGAACAAAAAAGGAAAGCAATGAGTGTTGAGAGTATTGGAAATAAAAGAGTGGAAAGTAAAAGAGCGTTGGGAGAAAAGAAAGGATCCCGAGGAGTTATTTATGGAATTCCAGTTAATGAAGATCTAGAGAAATTAAAACATAAAATCATGTTAAAGTCAAGGATATAGAGAGAATGCAGAAAACAGTTAATAATGAGCGAGTTGACAGCTTATCTGTGCTTCTGGAATTTTCTACTCCAGAAGTTCCAGATAGAGTCAAAGTGGGTTTCTTGTGTTATTCAGTTAGGCCTTATGTTCCACCTCCACTTCGGTGTTTCAAGTGTCAGAGGTATGGTCACATTTGCTGCAGTGTGCAGGGGCAAACAGAGCTGTTTAAAATGTGGAGGGGACCACAATATACAAGAATATGGTAAAAATGTTCAGGATAAATGCTGTAATTGTGGTGGGGAACATAGGGCAACATATGGAGGGTGTGAAAGATTATGTAACTGGTAATTTAGTAGAGCAGATTGGGAGAAATATAAGGAAATAAGTGAAGATAAAATTAAGGAAATTGACATGAATCTTGGTATTGATTCATTAAACAAAATCTTTTGTAGTTCAATCATAGAAGCTGTTCAACAGTCAGTTCCAAAGAAAGGAGGGATACATAAAAAGAAGATAATTCCATGGTGGACAATAGAATGTGACCAGGCTATTAAATCCCGAAATAAAGCTTTTAAAATTCTATAAGGAAATCAGAATTTTCAAAATTTAATTGAATACAAGAAGATGCAAGCTATAGTAAAAAGAGTTATAAGAAATACAAAAAGAGAATATTGGAGAAATTATTGTAATTCATTAGGAAGAGAAACAGATATAGGGAAAGTATGGAAAATGATTAAACGAATGAATGGTATTAAAAGGGATTATAGTTATCCAGTTTTAGTTAGTGATAGAACAACGGCAGGTATTAATGAAGAAAAAGCAACAATGTTGTCACAAACATTTGTACAAATACATAGTTCCAATAATATTAGTGAAGAGTAGAAAACGGATAGAGCTATAACTTTATTGGAATTGGAATCTATTGTGGTTCCAATTCCAAAAACAGGTAAAGATAGCTCAAAACCAGAAAATTATAGACCTATTGCTTCAACATCATGTTTAAGTAAAATTATGGAGAAAATGGTAATTGAAAGATTAATTTATTTTGTTGAATCAAAAGGGTACTTATCAAATTATCAAAGCGGTTTCAGAAGAGGAAGGAATACTATGGATCCAATTGTGTGTTTACAACATGAGGTACTAACAGCAAAAGTTAATAAAGAAAGTGTTTTGGCAGTGTTCTTAGATATAGAAAAGGCTTATGATATGATGTGGAAAGAGGGATTATTGATCAAGTTGAGGAAAATGTGAATTTGTGGAAGAATTTATCATTGGGTAGAGAACTTTTTAACAATTCAATTCAATTCAATTTTATTTATATAACGCCAATTCATAAACATGTCATCTCGAGGCACTTTACAAAGTCAAAATCAATCATATTATACAGATTGGTCAAAAATTTCCTATATAAGGAAACCAGTTGATTGCATCAAAGTCCCAACAAGCAGCATTCACTCCTGGAGAAGCGCAGTGCTACAGGGAGAGTCGTCTGCATTGTCCATGGCTTTGCAGCAATCCCTCATACTGAGCAAGCATGAAGCGTCAGTGGAAAGAAAAACTCCCCATTAACGGGAAGGAAAAACCTCTAGCAGAACCGGGCTCAGTATGAACGGTCATCTGCCTCGACCGACTGGGGGTTACAGAAGACAGAGCAGAGACACAACAAGACAGACAAAAAAGCACAGAAGCACACATTGATCCAGTGATCTGTTATACATTAGATGGTAATAGTGGTGATCTGTCTTCCCTGGATGATGTCACAGTTAACAGAACGTCAGACTAGGTGTACCTACTATGAAGAAAAAAGAGAGAGAGCAAAAAGTTACAAGCTGAAATGACAACAGTCATTTCAATGTAATGCAATGCAAAACTGGAGAGCAGTAGACTGGAGAACAGTAGAAATCAGTAGAGTGAGAGAAATAGGCCCTGATGTCCTCCAGCAGCCTAAGCCTATAGCAGCATAACTACAGATGTAGCTCAGGGTAACATGAGCCACTCTAACTATAAACTTAAATTCTATTCTTGATTTAACAGGAAGCCAATGAAGGGAAGCTAAAATTGGAGAAATATGATCCCTCTTGTTGATTTTCATCAGAACTCTTGCTGCAGCATTTTGGATCAGCTGAAGACTTCGAACTGCATTTTGTGGACTTCCTGATAGTAAAGAATTACAATAGTCCAGCCTTGAAGTAACAAATGCATGGACTAGTTTTTCAGCATCACCCCTGGACAGAATGTTTCTAATTTTGGCGATATTCCTGAGGTGAAAAAAAGGAAACTCTGGAAACCTGTTTAATATTGGCTTTAAATGACATGTCTTGGTCGAAGACAACACCAAGATTTTTAACTTTATTTCCAGAGGCCAGAATGGATAATACAGGTAAGAGTTGGTAAGAGTCTTTCAGGGAGAAATTAAAAAGAACCACACAAGGCAGTATTATCAGTCCTTTATTATTTTCAGTTATGATAAATGATGCACTTAAAGAAATAGAAAATTAATTGGGTTGTTCATTGTTTGCTGATGACGGAGCTATTTGGAAACGTAGAAGGAATGTTAAATTTATTGTAGGGAAAGTCCAAAAAGCAATTCATAAGATTGAACAATGGTCTTACAAATGGAGTTTTAAATTTTCGGTAGATAAAACAAAAGTATTGCTTTTTACTCAGAAAAGAAATCAAGAAGTACAACTGAAGTTATATAATCAAGATTGTACTGTTCTCTCTATGTGTTTTACTCTTGCGTGAACACAGATAAACAGCCAGCCAAACTCCTTATTCAAGAGCCAGGAAGTGAGCGGCTTGCTCCTTTATTATCTTCTTACACATTTAGTCAGCATTTCTGACTGCTTTGAATCCAGTGTAAAACTAGAAAAGAAAGATACAAAAAAATGGCTTAATAAACAGCCATGTAAATATCAGTATTAACGTATCAAAGTATCAGCTGCTTAATATTAACTCAACAGGTATTTTCACAGCCGGCTAGAAAAGCGGCAAATTAGCAAGTAAACACACACACTCTGCTGTCACACGGACCACGACATTTTACCGTTGCTTTTATACACAAAATAACCATAAAAGATATTAACATATCTTATCGAATCTGTAAACAAGAGCAACACTTACAACCATTGCTTTCGGAGAGATTAACTGCATTGTTGCTGCCCTGGGACGATGCACACACGCTGTCTTCCTCTTGTTTGCGTCTTTACTTCCTACTTCCGGTTCGGACGATTTTCAACATAAAAGCACCGCAAATTCATTTAAAACAGAGAACGGTATATTAACATTTCAAAGTAGTTTTTAAATGTCTTTTAAACATATTAAACATATTCAGGGCAGAACAAAGATCTAGAGAGAGTAAAGCAATTTAAATTCTTAGAGTATGGTTTGATGAAAAACTATCCTGGAAAGTGCACATAGATAAGGTTATTGAAAAATGTAAAAGGATACTTAATATATTGAGATGTTTAGTTGGGTATGAATGTTACATTCCTGCAGTGAAAAATAAAAGGGTTCATAA
The DNA here is from genome assembly GCA_037039145.1 of Fundulus diaphanus. Lineage (NCBI taxonomy): Eukaryota > Metazoa > Chordata > Actinopteri > Cyprinodontiformes > Fundulidae > Fundulus > Fundulus diaphanus. The sequence goes on from CM073132.1 coordinate 15,536,616, forward strand.
TAAGGTTGGACATATATATATATATATATATATATATATATATATATATATATATATATATATATATATATATATATATATATATATATATATATATATATATATAAAGGCAAGGCAAAGGCAAAGGCAAATTTATTTGTATAGCACAATTCAGTACAGAGACAATGCAAAGTGCTTTATTCAAATACAGGAAAAGAAAACAGAAAATGTAGACATCAATAAACAGCTGGACTAAAAAAGTTGAACTAATGCTGTTTCAGTAGAACAGTTTAACTAGAACAGTCAAAAACAGTCCTAAACAAATGTGTTTTTAATCTTGATTAAAAAGAACTCAGGTTTTCCGCACTTTTACAGTTTTCTGGAAGTTTGTTCCAGATAAGTGGAGCGTAGGAACTAAATGCTGCTTCTCCTTGTTTAGTTCTGGCTGTAGGTACGCAGAGAAGGCTGGAGCCAGAAGACCTTAGTGCTCTGGATGGTTGATACACTGATAACAAGTCTGTGATGTATTTAGATGCGTTCAGCAGCGTTCTGGATCAGCTGCAGCTGTCTAATCCACTTTTTAGGCAGACCTGTGAAAACACCGTTGCAGTAATCGATTCTACTAAAGATAAACGCATGGATTAGTTTTTCCAGATCCTGCTGAGACATCAGCCCTTTAATCCTGGAAATGTTCTCCAGGTGATAGAAAGCCGATCTTGTAATTGTCTTTAGACACAAAATATATATATATATATATATATATATATATATATATATATATATATATATATATATATATATATATATATATATATATATATATATATATATTTACATACACATGTACTGACATATATTCACTTGGTGATAGCAGCAGAAGTTCTTCCGGATCATTGCACAGGTTATAGCACAGTGTATTAAATAGATTATTGCACATTATTTATTGCCCAAAGTTATAACAGTTGTGGTTATATAGAACAGATTGCTGGATCAATGTGTGCTTCTGTGCTTTTTTGTCTGTCTTGTTGTGTCTCTGCTCTGTCTTCTGTAACCCCCAGTCGGTCGAGGCAGATGACCGTTCATACTGAGCCCGGTTCTGCTGGAGGTTTTTCTTTCCTGTTAATGGGGAGTTTTTTTTTCCCTGTTGCTTCATGCTTGTTCAGTATGAGGGATTGTTGCAAAGCCATGGACAATGCAGACGACTCTCCCTGTGGCTCTACGCTTTTTCAGGAGGAAATGCTGCTTGTCAAAACCTTTATGTAATCAACTGGTTCCCTCGGCTAAAATGTTTATCCATTTTAGCCGCGCAATCCTCCATAATTAAAGTCCGACAGTCCACAGATGGCAACAGTTTGTTGATTCAAAATTAATTGTTCATCCACTTCAGCAACCGATGCATTGGAATCAGTGTTGGGCAAGTTACTTTGAAAAAGTAATTAGTTATAGTTACTAGTTACTTCTCCCAAAAAGTAACTGAGTTACTAACTGAGTTACTCCACTATAAAAGTAACTAGTTACTAGTAAAAGTAACTATTGCGTTACTTTTTCGTTTCTGGCTTTTTTATTTATTTTTTTACAAATTTTTTGCTGACATGTCCATTCAATGCACCCCCCCCACACACACACACACACACACACACACACACATACTCCCCCTTTTGTGTTGAACAGTGAAGTGTGGTGAAAGCAGCTTTAATTCTCCATCACATAACTTTCATATCGCGCATGCATTGACTTTTTCAACAATTTTCTCTTGCGGTTTTCAGCAGCAACGGCATTGTTTCTTATGGTTTAATATTGTCCATATGCCTATTCTACTCGCAGGACATGCGCAATTCCAAACTTTTTTCCTGTCATTGCCATGGTGAATAACGTTATTTGCGTTCCAGTGATCGGGATTTTTTTCATGCTCACGTTATCCATAAGGGCCAGTGGGCCAGTGCCCAGGGGCACCAACCATGGGGGGGCACCACATGACACATGCTTTAAAAATATATTTTTCATAAATAGTTATATTATTTAGCTACTTGAAATTGTTGAAAGACCATGCATTATTCGTTTTGTGAACACTGATGTCACAATAATAATAAATGATAAATAAATCAAGATTTTTTTGATTTCAACATTTTAAAATGAGATATTTGAATATTGCTCACTGCTCATATGCCTACATGTAGTTGTGTAAGTTAGTAAATAGTAAAGAAATCCCCTTGATTATGTCTGATGTTTTTGACCGGAGGACAGCACGGGTAAGGGGGGGGGGGGCTTTGAGGTATAGTGCCCAGGGGCACCACATTGTCTTAATACGGGCCTGGCTGAGAATGACAAAGGGAGGAAGAGCTGCTCAGAGTTGCAGCTTTCTACTCAGTGTAGATCAGCCGTTTTTTCTGAAACGACTGTGCAGCATAGCTTTGCTGTGCGCGCTGAATCCAGATGCAGTGCGCGAATGCACACGCGCGCAGTTCAGAAGAAACATAAACAGTTTGGCGCGTCAGTCAGTTCGAAACAGTTCCTGTATCGGTCACGTAGCACATAAGCGCGTCGACACAGGTTTTTCTGTACGAGCTCGACTCATGCGCCGACGCATCCGTGTTGCCGGACCCATGTTCTTGTCCTTTTCGCTGTTTAACTCAAAATAACGTGCTTACCTCCAAGAATCAAACGCTGTCTTCTTGCCCATCTTGCCGCGGTACAAACACAAATAGCTTACACACACAGGTGCGCGCGCGCACACACACACACACACACAGAGGCAAGGAGGAGCAGGGTACAGACGCAAGCAGCCGCATCTGACTAAATGCAGAAAAGCAGGGACTTCACTTTCCTTATCGAGGGAAATTCTTAAAGTAACGGAGTAACGAGTGCTTATTTTGGAAAATAACGGAGTTACTGATTACTGAATTCGCAAAACTAACGCGTTAGATTACTCGTTACTGAAAAAACCTAATAAGAGTACTCTAACGCGTTACTTATAACGTGTTACCCCCAACACTGATTGGAATTACGCCCTTATGTGTGCACACTATATTTAGATGGCCATCATATCGGTGGTAGCGCTACACATACCTAATCCAGACGAATGATTGTTCAAATCCAGCGCCGAGCTGATCAACTGCGTCCTCACCGATGTCTATCCTGTCCGACGTCACCTCAGGTGAGCTGAGTTCGATCAGCTGATGCTCCACTCCAAACACGTAACCTCCAGCCCAGTCTTATCTTGCGCAATCACCACCATCAACCATGCAGAAACACGTATCTTTACTTATGCACAGTTCGTGAAGATGCACAAACAGTTTTTGACTGGTTTTGTAGCGGCCAAGCCAATACTTTAAGCCACTGAGGTGCTGCATCGGGGTAATAGAGTTGACGCGCTTATTGTTACCTTTTTGGGATGAATTAGAGTCCGAGTCGTCAGGGCATGTTGAACGCTTCGTCCATTTATTTTCCTCTTTGCATATCAAATGTCCATCATACATGAACACATCTCCAGACAACACATAAAGCAGACTTGCTTGCTTGTATTTATCTTTTTGCGGTCAAAAACTGTTTTCCCCTTCCGGGTGGAAAACCTACCTATCAAAGAAAAGTTCCCCCCTTAAAAAGACATGAACGCTAATTACCCAATCAATGCATTTGCGCTCCTACATATAGGATTAAAGATTAAAATCGTATTTCTTTTAAAGGCCAGCTAAAGATATTTTAAAGCTGCTTCCACTTTTGGACGAATGTGTATAAATGGTTTGGTAAAATATGTACCGTGACTTACAGATGACGCCCAAACATTTGGGTGTGCTGCCATCTAGTGTTGGAAATAATAAATGTTTTTTCCTTCAAAACACAATTCATGTTATAAATAATTGTCAAAAAAATATGGTTGGACGTAGCAAAAATGTTTTTGATAACTTTTGATCCTCTATGTGTGAGGAATTTTTTGGAGTAACTTTGAATGCCATAAGTGTAACGGTTTAGGAGTAGTTTATTCAAATGTAACCCCCAAAAATATGGGAAAATGACATCTTTGATGAGAAATGAATGATTTCCTGTAGGAGGTAGCCCATTGCTTCAAGAGGCTTTTTTGTAGGGCCTATGAAGTTACATGCACTTACCGAGTTTCATAATTCTCAGACAAAGCATGGCTTGGGGCTTACTGATTTAATGCGTTTTTAATGGTTTTCCACAAACCTGATTTTTGCAATGCGACAGCTCAGGCAAATATGCATATTTCATAAAACCTTTGATAACTTTTAAACGTCAATGTCTTAACTGCATGCTGAAAAAATTTGAAAGTAATAGGTTAAAATGCCTAGGACTAGTTCGTTAAAGTTTGAGGCAAAAACGGCCAATATTTTACCCTTTGACCCAAAATAGCAGACTTCCTGTGGGTTTTAGAGCATACCCCCAAGAGACTTTTTTTCATAATTTTAGAAAACCTACCAAGGTAAAAAATTTCAGCTTTCTACGTGTTACGGTTTGGCCCAACTCACTCTAGTTGGCGCTGTTGAGCAGGTTTGCCACGCCCGTTTTCAATTACACTAAAATCATGCGATTTCTCACGGGGGACAATTTTGGGCAAAGTTTGGTGAGTTTTCATGCATGTTTAGGCCTCCAAAAAGCCGTTTCAAAAGTCCCAAGAATAAATAATAATAATAATAATAATAAAATCTGCAGTTACAATAGGCCTTCGCAGCGCTTAGCTGCTCGGGCCTAATAATTAAAGCCGCAAGCGGCGATGAGCGGCCCTCGCAGCCAAGCACCGCTGGGGTACGCGCACCTCCTGCCGCCAGCCACCGCAGAAGCTGTCACGCATTTTCCCCGCCCGTCCACTGGGCGATTCACACGAACCCTTTCGGCAGCGCTCCCCCACGACTCACAAAAAATCTGGTGCAGATTGGTGGATGCAGCGAGGAGATACAGCCGTTGAATAATGATAATGCATTTGGCCACCGGGCCGGACCGCTGGGGTTGTAAAGAGATGACATGTTGGAACTATATAAATAAAATTGGATTGAATTAATTTGTCTTTATATAAAACACATGAGTTGCCTCTTGGCATGGCATGCACTAATATATATATATATATATATATATATATATATATATATATATATATATATATATATACATATACATACACACATTTGACCTAATAAAATACATTATTCATGTTTTTATTAGGTCAAATGCAATAATTCAATTCAATTTTATTTATATAGCGCCAAATCATGAAACATGTCATCTCAAGGCACTTTACAAAGTTACGTTCAATCATATTATACATATTGGGTCAGATTATACAGATTGGTCAAAAATGTTCCTATATAAGGAAACCAGTTGATACATATTGGGTCAGATTATACAGATTGGTCAAAAATGTTCCTATATAAGGAAACCGGTTGATTGCATCAAAGTCTCGACAAGCAGCATTCACTCCTGGAGAAGCGTAGAGCCACAGGGAGAGTCGTCTGCATTGTACATGGCTTTGCTGCAATCCCTCATACTGAGCAAGCATGAAGCGACAGTGGGAAGAAAAACTCCCCATTAACGGGAAGGAAAACCTCCAGCAGAACCGGGCTCAGTATGAACGGTCATCTGCCTCGACCGACTGGGGGTTACAGAAGACAGAGCAGAGACACAACAAGAGAGACAAAAAAAGCACAGAAGCACACATTGATCCAGTAATCTGTTCTACATTAGATGGTAGTAACGGGTGAGCCGTCTTCTTTGGATGATGTCACAGTTAACAGAACGCCAGACCAGGTGTACCTACTATGAAGATAAAAGAGAGAAACAGAAAATTAAAGCAGAAATGACAACACGTAATGCATAATTGAAGAACAGTAGAACTCTATAGAGTGAGAAAATTAGATCCTGACGTCCTCCAGTAGCCTAAGCCTATAGCAGTAAAACTATAAAAGGTAGCTCAGAGTAACATGAGCCACTCTAGTTATAAGCTTTGTCAAAAAGGAAGGTTTTAAGATTAGTCTTAAAAGTAGACAGGGTGTCTGCTTCACGGACCAAAACTGGGAATTGGTTCCACAGGAGAGGAGCCTGATAGCTAAAGGATCTGCCTCCCATTCTACTTTTAGAGACTCTAGGAACCACCAGCAGACCTGCAGTCTGAGAGCAAAGTGCTCTGTTAGGAACATACGGGGTAATCAGAGCTCTGATATATGATGGAGCTTGATTATTAAGGGCTTTATACGTTAGAAGAAGAATTTTAAATTCTATTTTTGATTTCACAGGAAGCCAATGAAGGGAAGCTAAAATTGGAGAAATATGATCCCGCTTGTTGATTTTCATCAGAACTCTTGCTGCAGCATTTTGGATCAGCTGAAGGCTTTGAACTGCAGTTTGTGGACTTCCTGATAGTAACGAATTGCAATAGTCCAGCCTTGAAGTAACAAATGCATGGACTAGTTTTTCAGCATCACTCCTGGACAGAATGTTTCTAATTTTGGCGATATTCCGGAGGTGAAAAAAGGAAACTCTGGAAACCTGTTTAATATGGGATTTAAATGACATGTCTTGGTCAAAAATAACACCAAGGTTTTTTACTTTATTACCAGAGGCCAAGTTAATGCCATCCAGATTAAGTGATTGGTTAAGAAGTTTATTTTTTGAGGACTCTGGCCCAAAGATTACAACTTCGGTCTTGTCAGAATTTAGATGCAGGAAATTTAAAGTCATCCAGCTTTTGATGTCATCAAGACATGACTGCAGTTGAAGTAATTGATTGGATTCATCAGGATTTATGGATAAATATAGCTGAGTGTCATCAGCATAACAGTGGAAATTAATCCCATGCTGTCTGATAATTTTGCCGATCGGAAGCATATATTTAGTAAAGAGAATTGGTCCAAGGACTGAACCCTGTGGTACTCCACAGGTGACCCTAGAGTTTAAGGAAGATTTATTATTAACATGAACAAACTGGAATCTGTCCGACAGATAAGATTTAAACCAGCCTAATGCTTTTCCCTTAATCCCTACAGTATGCTCAAGTCTTTGCAGGAGAATATTTTGATCAACTGTATCAAATGCAGTACTGAGATCTAACAGGACAAGTACAGACACAAGTCCATTATCTGAGGCCATGAGAATATCATTAGTGACCTTCACCAGAGCTGTTTCAGTGCTATGATGAGCTCTGAAGCCTGACTGAAACTCCTCAAGTAGGTCATTGCTTTGTAAATGTTCACAAAGTTGATTAGCAACTACTTTCTCAAGAATTTTAGATAAGAAAAGAAGATTAGATATAGGTCTGTAGTTTACTAGCTCATCTTGATCAAGAGAAGGTTTCTTAAGTAAAGGTTTAATAACAGCTACTTTAAAAACCTGTGGTACATATCCATTTACTAAGGATAGATTAATCATGTCTAAAATAGGACCACTGATCAAAGGGAATACCTCCTTAAACAACTTAGTTGGGATTGGGTCTAACACACAGGTAGAAGTTTTAGATGAAGCTAAGATTTTAGATAGCTCAGAAAGCTCTACTGCTTCTAAACAGTTCAAACACTGTGCAGGTTCTAAAGATTCCTCCAATGCTGCCTTACTTATAATAGATAATAGATATAATAGATTGTATTTTACGTATCAGGTACATAATACACACACACACACACATACGATATTATACGTAATATAATAACCATTATAACAATTTAAGAAACTAGTTATAATGGTTATATATCAAAAAAGAACATGGAACACAAAAAACATGGTCCATCATATGGGAAGGAGGGACCTGTTGGACCTTTCTATTGCATCCCCTGTCCCTTGATCCGATCAGCCATTTCGACACTGCCCTCTCCAAATCCTTCCTGGTGATCTGTCTGGTTAATGTGTTGTTCTTTAAAGCTCCTGCGGGAAACATATCTTATGGTCACTTTATATGTACCAACACAACTCTCAACTACAATTGTAAAGTCAACTATGTTAAGGTGAAATTTACCAACAAATGATCAGTTTTATATCAATTACCCAAGATTTAAATTGTAATTTTGGGTGAAGTATCCCTTTACATAATTGACTTTACAAACCTGCAAACGTCAGAATGAACTGGGAAAAAGCTAAGAAAAAAAGATCAAAATTCAAAGCTGACTGGCCAAGGCTGTCACATTTTTTTACTTCTTTCTAAAATCTGGCTTTATTAAATTGCCCATAAAAAAATTAAAAACCAAGGAAAAATTACAAAATGTAATTTTTTTGATAAGAACAGCTGTTGACTGGAAGATCTGTGCAAGAAAATCTTGAAAACATTTCTTATATGATAACATTTCTGGAGCACCTGTTTTGAGGGGACATTTATGTCCTTAAGGTGAGGGTATTATTGACATTAGAAAATTAAATTCATAACATACATAAATTTCCCTCGACAGACACAAATATCCAAAAGTTACTATATTACAGTTATTATCCATTATGCACTTACCAAATATGACTTCAAACAGATTTAAAGTCCTGAATTCCTACTTTCCATTCCAGCCCACAAAGTTGTACTGCCTTGACAGGCCATAGTCCATGATGAAGAACATCATACGTCTTGTGGCCTCATCCACAGTCCTCCCACCAATGTCTGACACTGCTGTGACCTAAGGGGGAACAAAAACAGTTCAAAGCTAATTAATTTTTATATCTTACAGGAGTAAACACGATGCAAAGACAAACTCTGGGTCTAGATTATTTCCATTGTTGATTAATCTATTGATTATTTTAACAATTAATTGATTGGTTGCTATAATAATAAAATGTTACAAAATTTTGAAAAATGTCAGTGTTTCCCAAATCTCTTGTTCTGTCAACAAAACATGGAGATACTCAGTTTATTGCTTAAGACTTTTTATGACTCTGTGGTGGCCTCAGCCCTTCTCTACGCTGTCGTCTGCTGGGCTCCAGGCAGCGCAGAACGGGACCGAATGAGTCTGAATAAGCTGGTGAGGAAGGCCACTTCTGTCCTGGGCTGCACTCTGGACTCAGCGGAGGAAGTAGCTGAGAGGAGGGTGTTGTCCAAGTTCACATCCATCATGGACAACACCTTCCACCCCCTGCGCCAGACTGTAGAGCAGCTGAGCAGCTCCTTTAGTGGCAGACTTAGACACCCTGTCTGTAAAAAGGAGCGCTACCGCAAGTCATTCATTCCTGCTGCTATCAGAATATACAGTGCTGCACTGTAACTGTAACCAATGTGCAATAATCTAATTCACTGTGCGATAACCCGTGCAATAATCCTGAAAGAAGTGACTTCTGCTGCTATCAGTAACTGTAACCACAACTGTTATAACTTTGGGCAATAACTAATGTGCAATAATCTATTTAATACACTGTGCTATAACCTGTCCAATGATCCAAAGAACTTCTGCTGCTATCACCAGGTATATATGTCAGTACATGTGTATGTAGGCATATGTATGTGTCACAGGACAGGTTGCCCTGTGACTGGCAACCTGTCCAGGATGGACGAGCCCCCACCCCCCACGACCCCGTGTGACGCCGAGCTGCGTTTCCCCATCAGATACGGCTTGACGTCACACCTGTAGGGAAAAGCCGGTATAAATCGATGAAGGATGGGATGTTAATTTTTTAAAAAGTTTAATAAAATTGCTCAAAGTTTATCAGAAAAAAACATAACTTGCTTTTAAATATGGACATTTTTAATAAGCAAAATGTTAATGTAAGTTATTTCGTAAAGTTATTGTTGAAGTTAATCTTGGCTGCAGTACTCTGTTTGGCAGATGTTTTGGGGTTGGAGTAAAATGAGTCCATAGATCCACAGACAGGAGGCTTGTTCAGTGGTTTCTAGTACGACTTGCTTCTGCAGTGTCGCTCAACTGCGTGTAAAAATAAAAAAAATTACTTCATAAAAGCTCTCTGAGAATAACCTCTGGCCTCACCCAGTTAGAACCCGCTCTCCAGTCCATGTTGTAGCTGCAGTTTTTTTTTTTACGTCGTTTCCTTAATAATCTGTACAAATCAAAATCCTTGTCATTTTATTAAGAGTGTCGTGGTGCGCAGCGGCTCATCAGGTGGAGCTGCTGCATATTGACTGATAGCCGCTCTGACTGCAGCTCTGCCTTCTTTTGTTCAGAAAAGCGCAGGTGAAATTATTTAATTTATTATTTAACTTTTTCCAAATCGGACCCTGTCAAATGCGGGACAAATGCGCGTCATGGTAAATTAGCCTTTACTCTTCGAATTTTAAATAAAGCGTTACAGCGAATATTGAGGAGGTCCCTGATTGGTTTATCAGCTAAGTTGCTGGAAGCCAGTGAATACACGCTGAAAGGTGACATGGCCACAGGTGGAAATAATTCATTAATTAACTGGAGCAGCGACAGTGTGTCTGTAGGCAGCTTACCGGGGGAAGTTGTTGTCAGATGGTCAATCCGCTCCACTTCCTGACTTGCTGGTTCGCATAAACCCAAAGAAAACCTTTGACCACCACTGCTTTCATTCATGCATCTGTGGCCAGTTTGAGATGTTCTTCCAAAAGTTATGATTGAACACCGATCATAACTTTTGGTCTACGTATACATCTCTGTGCTGGTAGCAAACGCAGAGCCATAGAGAGAAAGGCTCTGAGCCAGCGGAACCCGGATGTAAACAAGAGCCTTGCTCGTTAGCCTTAAGGCGCTAGCATTAGCGCTAATATTAGCGCCTTAAGGCACTAGAATTAGCCGCAGAACTGAGACTGCTCATCCCACCTCAAGTTGTGGTGGGGGATATTACACTACATGCATATATAATCCAAAAAGCCTTACCTGTTTGTCTGTTTCCCCTCCTAAATTCTCCAATGTGTGGTGCTAATGTTGTTAGCTGTGACATCACGGACTTCTTCCTCAGGCAAACGGACACGTTTCAGATTGTTGGAGTGCGCCCCCTGCTGTTGGGAAGTCTTCTTCTTCTCTTGATCTTTATGAACTTTCTCACAGTGTGTCATATACGTTCAACTGTCTGTTGTTCCTCACAATATTTACATATGCCAGTGTTATGCTTCCCTATTTTGAATAATGTACCATCTAATCCTGTGTGGGCAAATCTAAGTCTTGATATGAGATAAGATAAGATAGTCTTTATTGATCTCACATTGGAGAAATTCACTTGTCGGCTCAATAGTGTGTGTGTGTATATATATATATATATATATATATATATATATATATATATATATATATATACACATGCCTACATACACATGTACTGACATATATTCACTTGGTGAAAGCAGAAGAAGTTCTTCTGGATCCTTGCACAGGTTATAGCACAGTGTATTAAATAGATTATTGCACATTAGTTATTGCCCAAAGTCATAACAGTTGTGGTTATATAGAACAGATTACTGGATCACTGTGTGCTTCTGTGCTTTTTTTGTCTGTCTTGTTGTGTCTCTGCTCTGTCTTCTGTAACCCCCAGTCGGTCGAGGCAGATGACCGTTCATACTGAGCCCGGTTCTGCTGGAGGTTTGTCCTTCATGTTAATGAAGGAGGTTTTTTTCCCCTGTTGCTTCATGCTTGCTCAGTATGAGGGATTGTTGCAAAGCCATGGACAATGCAGACAACTCTCCCTGTGACTCTACGCTTCTTCAGGAGGAAATGCTGCTTGTCAAGACTTTTATGCAATCAACTGGTTCCCTTATATAGGATTAAAGAATCAAAGCTTCTTTCTTTTAAAGGCCAGCTAAAGATATTTTAAAGCTGCTTCCACTTTTGGACGAATGTGTATGAATGGTTTGGTAAAATATGTACCGTGACTTACAGATGACGCCCAAACATTTGGGTTTGCTGCCATCTAGTGTTGGAAATAATAAATGTTTTTTCCTTCAAAACACAATTCATGTTATAAATAATTGTCAAAAAAATATGGTTGGACGTAGCAAAAATGTTTTTGATAACTTTTGATCCTCTATGTGTGAGGAATTTTTTGGAGTAACTTTGAATGCCATAAGTGTAACGGTTTAGGAGTAGTTTATTCAAATGTAACACCCAAAAATATGGGAAAATGACATCTTTGATGAGAAATGAATGATTTCCTGTAGGAGGTAGCCCATTGCTTCAAGAGGCTTTTTTGTAGGGCCTATGAAGTTACATGCACTTACTGAGTTTCATAATTCTCAGACAAAGCATGGCTTGGGGCTTACTGATTTAATGCGTTTTTAATGGTTTTCCACAAACCTGATTTTTGCAATGCGACAGCTCAGGCAAATATGCATATTTCATAAAACCTTTGATAACTTTTAAAAGTCAATGTCTTAACTGCATGCTGAAAAAAATTGAAAGTAATAGGTTAAAATGCCTAGGACTAGTTCGTTAAAGTTTGAGGCAAAAACGGCCAATATTTTACCCTTTGACCCAAAATAGCAGACTTCCTGTGGGTTTTAGAGCATACACCCAAGAGACTTTTTTTCATAATTTTAAAAAACCTACCTAGGTAAAAAATTTCAGCTTTCTACGTGTTACGGTTTGGCCCAACTCACTCTAGTTGGCGCTGTTGAGCAGGTTTGCCACGCCCGTTTTCAATTACACTAAAATCATGCGATTTCTCACGGGGGACAATTTTGGGCAAAGTTTGGTGAGTTTTCATGCATGTTTAGGCCTCCAAAAAGCCGTTTCAAAAGTCACAAGAATAAATAATAATAATAATAATAATAATAATAAAATCTGCAGTTACAATAGGCCTTCGCAGCGCTTAGCTGCTCGGGCCTAATAATAATAATAAAATCTGCAGTTACAATAGGCCTTCGCAGCGCTTAGCTGCTCGGGCCTAATAATAATAAAATCTGCAGTTACAATAGGCCTTCGCAGCGCTTAGCTGCTCGGGCCTAATAATAATAATAATAATAATAATAAAATCTGCAGTTACAATAGGCCTTCGCAGCGCTTAGCTGCTCGGGCCTAATAAGAAACAACACAGAAACAATAGGCCTTCGCAGCGCTTCGCTGCTCGGGCCTAATAATTAACACTACAGATACAATAGGCCTTCGCAGCGCTTAGCTGCTCGGGCCTAATAAACTGCAGCTACAACATGGACTGGAGAATGGGTTCTAACTGGGTGAGGCCAGAGAAGGGCAATTCTCGAAAAGTTTTTTTTATGAAGTTAAAGTGGAGCATGGACACAGGGTTCATCCTGGACAGGTGTCCAGTCACTGGGCTAAAATATAACAATTTTATTAAACTTCAAACAAGTTAAATCATGCCTTTTTATAAACTGTAATGATTACTTGGTGAACAATAAGTAGCAAAGCAGAGACTGATTATTGTCATGTGCAATCTGTGTCAAATTAAAATGTATTATGTCATGGTATGATCATAATATTGGTTTATATTGAATGTGACAGGGAACCAGTGGAGTTAATGTACAGGAGTGAAGTAGATGATGTAATGATGCAAGCTGCTGTCCTTTGAACAAGTTGCAGTTTATGGAGGTTTTCCGTAGGACAGGGACTCTGGACTCTGGACCAGTTTGTCAAAAGTGTGAAGGAAGAACTTGATGCTGCAGAGATGAAAGTAACCCAGATGATGATGTGGATGTGGAAAGTGATGGAGAGGCTGTCCAGGATGACGCAAAGGCTCTAAAGCTGAAAGGTGGCAGAGATACAGGAATTTTCAATGGATATTTTAAAAGTACCAGATTTGGTTGACTTTGCACACTAAGCAAATGAGCCAACTAGTAGAGCATAATGTCCACGGCCCATGGAACATATGGGCTGACGAGAAAAAATTTTCAGTCAAACATTATTTTTGCTTCAACCCCTGATTTTAAAATAGAAAAACATTCTATTTTTATGTTATTATTTTTTTGTTTAGGAAGTCAATGTAAAAGGTGGATGCATAAACATTTTATTTCAGTGTGAAATACTGTTTGAAGTAACGGATTGTAATTAAAAATGTGTCCGGACCTTTACAGGTTGTTGATTTTTGTTATTCAGATTTTTAATTAGTGACCCCTGTACTAACCAAAGCAGCACAAATGAAAATTTTTGCTGCACAAACCAGCACAAACATTCAAGTTAATAAACACCAATTTTGTCTGATTTGAAGAAGGTGTGGGGCTGGTTGACCTCTGATGACCTCTAAAAACATTTCTTTATACCTTTAAAACGATAGCGGCACAAAGGAAAATTTTTGCTGCACGAACCAGCACAAACGTAGCACAAACGTTTGACACCAATTTTGTCTGAATTGAAGAAGGTGGGGGGAGCCAAATTCACTCAGGTACGGATCAGAACAAAGCAGAGTTCCCTTCTGCCTGAAGTAACCCAAGTTTCTTCAGTTTAGCAGTTTTCCTGCTTGGTTCTGCTCCTTGTGCTTCTAGCTGTCTAGCTAACCCTCCTAGCTGTCTAGCTAACTCTCCTAGCGTCCATGTTTACTCCATGTTTACTCCAGTGTTGACTTCAATGCTGACGTTTCAAACAGAAATGAATAGCACTGCTTCCAGCTCGCTCTCGCTTGCTTCTTTGTCTCTTCTTGTAATTGTTTGGTAATCAGACTGAATTGCCATCCCGCACTACCGACACCGATGGTGACCACAGCCGAGCCGCGCCGGCTTCTCTCTGAAGGCTATTTGTATGACCAAGCGACCCGCCCCTCTCCAGCTGTAATTGGCTAGCATGTTGTTTTCAGTCGTTGATTTGATTAGTTGAATTGTTTGATTGACACATCGAAGATAGTACTAATAGAACGATGGCCACTCCGAGGTTAAAAAAGAAAAAAAAAAGTACAGCTTCCGCCCAATGCCCGCCCGCTCTAAAAAAAATTATTTCAGTCTCCAAAAGGGGGTGTGCGCGCCCCCCGCGCCCCCGTCTGTATCCGCCACTGGATATTAGCACACCTAAAGAGGGAGGGAGGGTGCAGAAGGGAACACTTGTCCGGCTTGGTAACACCAAGGGGGCTTGAGGGGAGTGCCACAGCAAAATCTGAGCGAAGAGGTTCCAGGACTTGACTTGAGACTTCAGAACTCTGAAGAGCGTCCAGAGGGTGATCCAGTGCATGAAGCGATCTGTGAGAAACAGGAAACATGATTTAGCGCTGGGAACAGGTAAACTGTGTAGACAGTGGCCACTGAAGCATACCACAATGGGTTAACATTCTGGCGTCCTTCTGCTGCCTTCAACCTTCTTTTAAGCTCCAGCCCGGAGCTGCCGAACGAGCTGCAGGTGCGCACCACGTCCATCTTTCAAACTGCAATCACCTGTGAATGAGGGAGAGAAGAGAGAGCAGACAGCGCTGGCAGAGAGCTGCACAGCACTGCCTGCAGAATCCTGACAATCCGGATATGCAATTTCTGACATACCACAGTTTTTTATGTCTCCTATCATGCAGTTCAGCACTAAGAATGCAAAAGAGAGCCCAATAGATTTATTTCCACTAGTGGAGCATCACTGCTTTCACTATAATGCTGCCCTAGTTATATATGCAAATTATTGGATATTATTTTGGGGTTATTTCAAATTTAATGGACACAGAAATGGAAAGCTGAAAGAAAGAGAAAGTGATGAGGCAAAACGTCAAAAGGGAGTGTTATGAATTGGGATTGATGAACCCGAACTCAACCACACACAGAGCTTCGATTAAGAGTTTTATTGAAGATTGATGGATAGTGGAGGATGAAAACCATCAGTCTTTATCGGGCTGAACCAGGTGCATGGTGATGGTAGGAGCAGATGGACCGGAGCGAACTGGAGGACTGCGGGTGCTGCGCTGTGGAGCCAGGAGGCCTTCAGAGAAGGCAGGAGAGCGCTGGGATTGGGAATGAGCCAGCACCACAGCAGGGAGAGTCACAGACAGGCAGACGTAGCAAGCACAACCAGGCAGACGAAGGAAGAACTGGCAGGCAGACGTGGGAAGCACAGGCTGGCAGACGAAGGAAGCACATGCTGGCAGACGAAGGAAGCACAGGCTGGTGTTATGCCAGAAGATGGTTGAATATGCTTATTATTATTATTAATTATAATTTGGCATTATAATTTAAATAATAAATCATTCAACTCAAAATTCCGCTACAACAAAATATAGTTCAAATGGTGGTGATGTTAGCTATAAGCTTGTAAGTATTTATACCACTAATGCATTAGTTAATTTGCTGTTATGAACTCATTTATGCTGGGAAAAATGATCTGGTCGGACTTGTGACCGACGAGGTTTATCCGGCAGGCTGTGAGAACCCCAATGTAACTGCAATTAGAGTTTAAATCCTTATTCGTCTATCACCATCCAATGATTTTGTCTCTGTATTAATGTCAGATGTTAACTCCAAAGGAGGTTAGCTCTGATTTCTGAATAACCAGGCAACTTTGAATTCGATTGAACACAAAACAATGTCTATTCCGCAGTCGTTGGTTTTATTGAACCAAAAGCAATTCCCTGTTACAGTAATTCTCTGATTCAACAACTTTGGAATTCTTACTCACTACTAACTAACACGCAAAATATATGTGGAAATAAAAGAATAAACAAAACAAACAAAACAAAAGGAAAGAAAAACAAATGGATTAAAATGAGCGGTTGCAAATCTTAGTTCAGCTCACGGTTGTTTAAACCACACTCAGAACGTCGGCATTTGACATAGCATTGACAGACAGAACAGCTTTGAGAGTCCCACCGGACGCTTTGATGCCTTACAAAGCTATCAGCTAAGCTACCTACAGTCCAGTCATCCGACACCCTCCCAAGATGGCGACTATGATGACGTATGCTCTGCAAATTTGCAGAGCATACGGCTTCCAGTATTTGATCAGAGGGAATTAAAGGTACCTTTTTGAGTCGACCTCCTGTGTGAAAGCAGGGAACAACGTTGCGTCGAAAAATCTCGGTCCAGCGAGAAACTCGAGCACGTGGCGTGTGGGTAATTAACCCACGGAGTACAGCTGTATGTCTTCTCAGCTTGGCAGGGCGCCAGGGAAGAAGATCGATTGCTAGGTGCAACCGAGTTTTATCAACTTTACCCTAGCAACGTTATCGGTTGCTAGGGCGCCGGCCATTTTGGGCCGCGTTGCATGATGGGAGTTGGTGGCCATTTTGACCACCATGCATCATGGGAAATGCAGTCTGTCACGTCCTGACATGGCACAACATACCCCTCTTTAGCTTTGAAGAGTGGGATGCTGGTCACAGTCTTTAAAGCTACAACCAAGTCCATTCTGGCGTGACGAAGATCCGTTGTGCATGAGTGGAACAACCTAATAGTCTTTCTAGTAGTCCTTCGGGATTCATGCAGTTCAGTTCATCATCCAATAGGAAGGGAAAAAAAACAAAGCATTTATTGTGCCTGGGTCAGTGACCTAGCCTGGGCAGACTAAGCTATAGCTAGTAATTTCAATTGACTAATAAGGCAAACAATAAGGTAATAAAAAGAGAATGCAAACTTCACAATCACCATTGTCGATACATTCATTGGTCATAAGGTTTGAACTTTGAACCAAAGAAAGGAGAGAGGGAAAAGGGAAAGGAGAGAGACAGCGGTTCGTAGTCTAATCAGCTTGTGGCCTTTGAGGAGCTGATGTTACGAACCTGGGGGCGACGAAGGTGAGGGTGTCAATCCTGGTTTGCAACTGTTTGATCTGCTTGTATGCTGCATATGCCATCGCAGTAGTGATGGCCCATCCAAATACAAGGAGAACCACAATAATGGTCATAATGTGAGTGTCGGTCGACTCTGTAGCTCTGGGGAAGCGAAGCAGAGGGACCGAGCTCAACTCTGATGGAGTGAGACTGAATTTAATCAGCTGGGTGCCTGCACGTAAAAGTTGTCTTTCAATGCCGACATCAATGCTGAAATTGTATCTCTTAAAGACATCTATTATTTCAATCTCTGAGTCATATTTGTCAACGTCAAGGTGATGCAGAACCATGTTTCCAATGTGGACTACAGCACCTTGAGGTGAGGAACAGAAAATGGATTGCATGGACATACCCAGTGGATGTCCTTGGCTTTGGTACACAAATCCAAATTAGGGACTAAATAAAGTTTGGGGTCGGCATCATGATAGGCTAGCATCGAGGGGGTTTGTAGGTGTACGTGGGTCTCACCTTGCCAAAAACCGACATTCAATACTGATTTAAGCCTATACACGTTAGCTCTTTCAATGATGGGAAGGTTTAGCATAAATCCTATCTCCAAGTTGTCAGGATTTACAAATATTGGAATTGCACTACCTAGGCTGTAAGCCAGGTGTGTTTGTGGTGGTTGCAGTGTTTCACTAGAGGCAGATTTGAGAACCTTTTCAACCAAATCTACTGGTACCAAGTACGGAGGAATCCGTCCTTCAGCAAGGCTATTTACGGATGAGCTAACCTCTCGAGTGAGGTCCTGCATTAAATCTCTAACAACCTGAGTATACATCATGTCATTCTTTACCACTTCTGTGAGCGTTTCCAAAGAAATGCATGGTGTTATTGCTGAGTGTGAATTTATAGACGTGAAGTTATGTATGGACATTTGTTTTATTAGTGCACGTTTAAAATGTCCTGATTGAACATGCACTTGTCCTATTTAATGCTATGCATTGTTCTCTTCGGCGGGGGCGGAGTTAGGCTCCGTTCCCTGTGAGGAGAGTTTGGTGGACGGTTTAATTTGGTTCGCATGAACCCATTTGTACTCCGGACTTTGCACGCTGGCCTCTAGGTTCTTTTGAGCCCACGTGAAAGTCGTTTGGAGATGGTCTTTTAAATCAGTGACGCATTGGTGTGCCGTGTAGACGGTTGTCACACTGACGTCTTCGGGCTGGTAGATGAGATTCAGGGGAAGTGTCATTTGTCTCCCTGTCATCATCTGGCAAAGTGTCACCCCTGTGGAGCATGGTGAGGTAGAGCGGATTAGCATTAGGACCAAGGGAAGCTTTATGTCCCAGTCCCTGCCATGGCTGCTGGCATGTTCCTTTAACATACTGACCACGGTGCGGTTCATTCGCTCCACCTGTCCCAATGACTGTGGGTGTGAGGGGATGTGGAATTTAACTTCCACGCCCAACATGTCGAAAAGCGCGGTCATGATGTTTGACGTAAAATGCGTTCCTCTGTCCGAGTCGATGGGCAGGGGAAGGCCCCACCGGCTGAAAACGCGATTTAGCAGCAGGGCTGCTGTGGTGACGGCGGTGTCGTTCGGTGCCGGCAAACATTTGACCCATTCTGTGAAGCTGCCTGTTATTGTCAAAAGATATTTGTTATCTCTTGACGATTTGGGGACTGGACCGATCCAGTCAGTCTGCAGATGTGACCACAGAAATGTAACCCCCCTTCGCTGAAGCAGGGCTCGGTCTAGCGGTTGTGTGAGTTGTAACTGGCAGCAGGTTAAGCAGCCTTGTACATACTCCTGGGTGTCCTGGGCCGTTGAAGGCCGGGACGCCACCTGTTGGAGAGTTTTCAGATTAGCTTTGCAGCTTCTGTGTCCTCTTACTGGTGAGTCATGGACGAGTGTCAATGTGATCCCAAGTTCGTTTGAATCTTTGGGCTGAATGGGCTGAAACTCATGGAGTAGCTCTTTAAGTGCTGTTCTCTCTGTTTCAGTGGTCAGTGCATCAGCTTGTTCCAGCTGCTGCATAATTTCTGTTTTGAAACTAGGGCAGGGCTCAGTGGATGAGTCCCGGTTCTCTGGTTGATTTGGTGCTGGTTCTGTTGGGTTGGTTTCTATCGCATACCCCAACAGGTTTCCTTCAGCGTCAAGCGTAGCACCACAAATGGATCCAGCAGGCCGAGCTTCATGTCGCCTGATTTGGATCATGTTGGAAGGAAAAGTAAACAAGGTGTCCGGAGAGTCCTGTCTGCCGGTCAAGGATAAAGGCAGGTCTCCAATGACGGGAATGCTCAGCTCAAAGTCGTGGAAAGAGCTTTTGATGAGCACCCCAAGGGTTTTCTTCGCCACCACTTGGATCGGCATGTGGGTTGGATTCTCCACTAGAAGGTAAGCTGAGCGGTTGTTCAGCTCAAGCAGGGGTGTGCCCCGGATGACCAGGTTGGATTCCTGGAAATAAGAAAGGGGTTGGAAGAAAACCTGTGTGTTCTGTATTTGTTGTCCTTTCAGGATGGCTAATCTAATAGGTACACCTGCAGTCTGTGGTGGTATTAGCATGTTTGTTTCGCTAGCCACCTGGCAAGCCTGTGGGATTGTTTGCCCTGATCGCATGACTTCAGGGGTGCCCAGGAAGGAACTTGGGGTCACGTGAGCCTGAGCCCACAGGACCTGATTGCAAGTGTCCAGCTGTGCACCTAGCCGTACCAGAAAATCAGCACCAACAAACACTGGAGGATGTAAATTCTCCACAATGCTGAAAGGATGAGAGAGCTGCCTTGTGCCAATCTGTGCATAAAGTATGCACACCCCCGTTGCTTTCAGAAGCCGGCGAGGCCAGTCTGCTGAGAGCAAATAGTGGCTGTGTTTTGTTTCAGCCAGATGGGGCTTTTCACGGCACAGAGAGCTGTACAGATCTCTGCTGATCGCAGATTTCTCTGACCAAAGAGCCAGCAGCACGTCTGGCATGAATGTGCTTTCCAGGTGCACACCTTCGGCCACTCTGGGGTTATAGGGTTCAACTCCAGAGTGTTTAAGTGAGCAAAGGAAAGATGTGTGGCTGCAGAGAGAAGTTCTCTGATCGCTGAGAAGCGGTGGTGTGGCAGAGGATTTTGAAATCGGCTCTGTTGAAGGCAGAACTGGTGCTAAGAGCTCTTTGGGCTCTTCTGAGCAGGTCACCTGGTGGATAGGGACGGATGGTCCACTTCCAGAAGTAAGAGGCTTGGGGGTACCCACTTGGGCCCAAAGATGACCATGATGGCAGTCAATGAGTGGAGCTAACCTGTTCAACAGATCCTGACCCACAAGAAAAGGTTCCGTGTCCAAAGTACAGATGTAGATGGGGTGAACAAGGGTCATGTCACGGAAAGTGATGTCTAACCACGCCCGTTTGGTGATGCATGACTGATCCTGAGTGTAGCTGGTGATGCCCACGTTACAGGTCTCCACCTGGAACGGTTTCCCAAGAGACACCATAGCTCTGGTCACCTCATCAAACAAATCTGAACACATTAGACTGATCTCGGAACCTGTGTCTAACAGAGCATTTGCTGTGACACATCCTCCTATAACTGTCGAGCAGTATAAGCGATGCGCGTTTTCACGATGGTTTAGCTCACCTAAAAACCTTAGAAAAGGGGTTTTCTGATCACCTGCTGATGGGATCTTAGAAGGTTGTTGGTGAATTTTTGGTTGGTTCCCCCACTTAATCAGATAAACTCTGTTAGAAGGGGGAGCCTGGTCCACGCCTAGTCATGCTGACGTGGGTTTTGGGCCTGGTTTCCCAGGAGGGTCGGCAGGATTGGATGATGGCTGGGATGGCTGCGGCGCGATCTGACGCACTGTTTCGGCTAGCAACCTGCGAAAAGTCTCCTCCATCTCCTTTCTCATTGACTCTTCCATGCGCAGGTTCCAGCCTTTGTTGTCATGTGTGCCTTCCTGCTTTTCCAACCTGTCAGTTTGCTTACCGTGTCGGGCTGGATCCGGCCTGTGCCATTTTTGAAACCTCTCACCTTCCATGCTGTCATGCTGACCTCTCCTATCATGAGAAGCTTTCTTCTGCTGCGGTTCAAAACCGTGTTGCTTCTTGAACCCAAATCTAGTTTTAGGTTTAGAGGGAGGCATCTCATGTCCCTCCAGACCTAACCTCTTTTCTGGTTCGATCTGAATCTGTAGAACCTTTTTATCACTGTCGGCTCCTTTGTTGGGCCGGACACGTGTTTCCCATGCAACCTGCGCGTATTTCCTGATTTCCTGCATGGTAAGTCTCTTGGTTCTACAATGCATGGTAACCTCATACCGCACGCTTTCATGAAGATTATGGAGGAACAAAGATTTGAAAGTGTGGTCTTCCTCCAAGCCGGGAGCATTTCGTCCCTGAAAGTAAGCAGCCCGTAAACGGCGGTAATACTCCTTGGGCGCTTCAGTTCTCTTTTGCTGAATTGCAAAAGCTCCAAGAGTCGCAGAAGCTGGGTCTGTGAACACAGAATATTCTTCTCTTAAAGCCTGACAAAGAGCTGAGTAACGGTCACGTGTAGCTGGAGGGAGGCTTTCTATGAAAACATGGACACTTCTGGATGTGGTTTTCCAGATAAGCTTCAACTTTTCTCGAGCAGAGGGGTTATATAAGTCTAGCAGACAGCGCTCTACCTCTCTGAGATAGTCATCAATGGTGGATTCTGTATTGCTAGGATCAAAACGCTCTATGTCTCGGGCCAGGGACTCAAGCTGACGCATCCGCAGTCCCTGTTCAGGGATCGGGGCTGGTCCATCTGAGTCCTCTCCTGACGACTCCTGCCTGTGGTAACCACGATAGCAGGGGGGCTCTGGTTCTGACCACCTACCTGGCATCGGCGGCCGTTCGTGGGACGCCGGGGGACCCTCCCTGTCATGAACTCTTGTCCGTGGACGCAGTTCAGAAGAGTGGGGTTTACCTGTGTCCCAGGAACGGTGCTCCCGTCGCCCTGGTGGGGGGAAAGGATCATAGCAGACAGTGTCAGGGGTCAGGTGGGAAGCAGGTGTTTTCCCATGATTTACATCATGTGGATCAGTCCTGATTGCCACCGTAAGTTGTTTAGGCATCTCTTTCCGTATCACACTGCTATATCTGTCCTGACCTTCGCTTACCCCTCGCTCAGAAGGTGTCTGAGGGCCCAGTTCATCCAATGTCTTCCAGGTGTGATCCCCATGTTTTCCCTCAGATCCTTCTGGCTGCAAGCTAATGAGATCCTCCTCTCGCTCCTCTGTGAGATGACAGCTGCCCTGAACACTTCTCTGTTCTAGCTCCCTAACTCTTTCCTCAGCTGCGATCCGCATCTCAACCTCTCTGTTACGCAGATCGGTCTCTAGCGTTAACCTTCGGTGGTATAACGCAGATAATTCACCAAAAACATCTGCTACCAATCTATCCTTTGGCTTGCTTTGAACCTCCTCCACCAATTCCTGAATTTTTCTCTCACAGTCCTCTATGTTAAACTGATTCAAGCGGTCTTGGTCCTCCGGTGTCATTTTAAGCAGTGAGCTAATGACACCCTGAGCCTCCATTCCAATGGAGGATTGTGGACCTTCAGCTCCTTTGACTGAAGAACCTTTACTATCCATTCTTTGTCAGCTATGGACAGCAGCACAACAACTGTAGCTCAGCACTACACAACAACAACAATCAAATAACACTGTAGTTTAGCTTAGCGCTAAACAACGGACAACAAACAACAACGCTGTATTCTAGCTTAGCACTAAGCAACAACGCATACACTTTAGTTTAGCTCAGCGCTAAACAACAACTGCTAACAACAACTGTTAAGTGGCTTCACTTTACTGTCAACAGCAACTCGCACTACGACTGACACTTTACTGCAGGAAGTGTGGTCAAATACGTGCGTTTAATTAGGCTGCGCAGGGGAAAATCAACCCTGCGACTTACAACTCCTCTGTTTAGGAACGGTTAATATGCTTGTTTAACTTTGAGAATATTAACTGTGAGTGACATGGACCACTAACCTTTCGGCCAGTAATTAAGTGATAAAGCTGTGGCTTTGTTTGTGATGCAAGTTATTTAAGAACAGGTGCTCTACACATGTGTGGAAAATAGCAAAGTGTTTGGAACTCCAGAGGTGGCAAAGAATGACAGTTAAAAACCGCTAAATTGCAACCTTAGTTTCAAAATCACAGATCAACTTTGACCACTTATGATGAGCAGAAGGGGGAAAAGAAAGAAAAATAATTAAACAAAAAGTTTAAAAAAAAAAAAATCAAAAGGAATAAAAAAATATTATAATAAGTTGACAAAAATTATTAAAAGGAGTAACCATAAAGAAAGTTTTAAGAAACTGACATTCAAATATCCATTCAGGGAAGCCGAGTGCTTTCACCTGAATTTTTAACCGTGACTGCAACTACCTATCCTGGCCACCAGATGGAGGCAGGGTGCCCTTCACTTTTGGGAAGACTGAGCTGTAATTACACACAATGTCCAGCCGATGGGGAATCGTTTCCCTCATCAAAACAATTATGATGCAATTACACACAACGTCCACCAGATGGAGGCAAGGTCTCTCTTTTCAGCGCAGAACACGACACAGGAGATGACTGATCAGTAGCAGACGCTGGAGGCGCTGTACGTTCTAGTCAGTTCAGTCTAACTAACTCCAGGTTTAGAAATCAATATTCAAACCTCAGGTTAACAACCTCAAACCACCACAAACACGTACATATTTAGTAGGAGTATTTCCTTAATCAATTATGACTGAATAGCCCTTTTGGCAAGGTGAGCAGTCAAAATGCTGGAATGTAGATTGTGTTCATTAAATTCATAAGTTGCTGGTTATTCAGTTTAGTCTAAAGGAACGCCAAATAAGTAGACTAGCCCACCCAGGGACGCCAGTAAATGTTATGCCAGAAGATGGTTGAATATGCTTATTATTATTATTAATTATAATTTGGCATTATAATTTAAATAATAAATCATTCAACTCAAAATTCCGCTACAACAAAATATAGTTCAAATGGTGGTGATGTTAGCTATAAGCTTGTAAGTATTTATACCACTAATGCATTAGTTAATTTGCTGTTATGAACTCATTTATGCTGGGATAAATGATCTGGTCGGACTTGTGACCGACGAGGTTTATCCGGCAGGCTGTGAGAACCCCAATGTAACTGCAATTAGAGTTTAAATCCTTATTCGTCTATCACCATCCAATGATTTTGTCTCTGTATTAATGTCAGATGTTAACTCCAAAGGAGGTTAGCTCTGATTTCTGAATAACCAGGCAACTTTGAATTGGATTGAACACAAAACAATGTCTATTCCGCAGTCGTTGGTTTTATTGAACCAAAAGCAATTCCCTGTTACAGTAATTCTCTGATTCAACAACTTTGGAATTCTTACTCACTACTAACTAACACGCAAAATATATGTGGAAATAAAAGAATAAACAAAACAAACAAAACAAAAGGAAAGAAAAACAAATGGATTAAAATGAGCGGTTGCAAATCTTAGTTCAGCTCACGGTTGTTTAAACCACACTCAGAACGTCGGCATTTGACATAGCATTGACAGACAGAACAGCTTTGAGAGTCCCACCGGACGCTTTGATGCCTTACAAAGCTATCAGCTAAGCTACCTACAGTCCAGTCATCCGACACCCTCCCAAGATGGCGACTATGATGACGTATGCTCTGCAAATTTGCGTGAAGCGTGAGGGGAGGTCCTAATGATGTCACCGCGCTTACGCTAAGGTGAGGTGGTACCTCGCTCCGAGAGGGAGTGGTTTACGCTCTGGTTCAAAGAGAAACCGCAAACTAAGATTCAAACAAAGCGATCAAATTCTCTGATAAGGAGAAGCGAAAGAGAGGGGGGAAAAGCATGGGAGAAGATGGAAAAGAACTGAAACAGTGACCCACGGCGGGGTTATAGATAAACCACAATCAACACAGCAAAATCAAATGTAAAATGCATGCACATACAAAGAAAATATTCAGCAAAATAATTCCAGCTTCGCCGTGGAATAAAAGCATTAACCTAAGCCTACAAATTTCTACGTCTGCCCAGGCACTTCTAAACACCCTGTTGGTGAGACAGAAATAAAAGGGGAGAACCCGTTACTTTGAGGTGCCTCGGGGCTGGTCCGGAGTGAAAGTCCCGGCCTCGGTCCGGAGCGCTCCGGATCACGCGACGTCCTGAACGCGTCTTGACGACCGCAGGCTGCAGGCTGCAGCGGGGACCAGACTGAGAGAGTTCCTTCGTCTTTCTCTCTCTCTCTGGGCTCCTAGACGCTTGTTGGGCCAAACAACGCGTCGTCCTCTCTCGATCACTGGGAGATAAGGCGGCTTCCAGTATTTGATCAGAGGGAATTAAAGGTACCTTTTTGAGTCGACCTCCTGTGTGAAAGCAGGGAACAACGTTGCGTCGAAAATCTCGGTCCAGCGAGAAACTCGAGCACGTGGCGTGTGGGTAATTAACCCACGGAGTACAGCTGTATGTCTTCTCAGCTTGGCAGGGCGCCAGGGAAGAAGATCGATTGCTAGGTGCAACCGAGTTTTATCAACTTTACCCTAGCAACGTTATCGGTTGCTAGGGCGCCGGCCATTTTGGGCCGCGTTGCATGATGGGAGTTGGTGGCCATTTTGACCACCATGCATCATGGGAAATGCAGTCTGTCACGTCCTGACATGGCACAACACTGGCAGACGAAGGAAGCACAGGCTGGCAGACGAAGCGAGCACATGCAGGACGAGGTTCGAGTGAAGCAGTGGTGAGGAAGGTGGTGAGGAAGGCGGCGAGGGACGAAAGCTGGTGCATGCGGGAAGGCAGCAGGAAGGAGAGTGACAAGAGGAGCTCTAGAGTGGTTGTGAGCTGATGATCCGGCGGGGAAGAGCTGACTGAGGTGAACTTAAGTAGGAGTGTTGACAGGTGAAATCAGTCCATCTTAATTAGTAACGGCAGTTGGCAGATGCAGGCAGTTGGCAGGTGCACCCCATGCACAGTGGCGCAATGGGTAGTGCTGTTGCCTTGCAGCAAGAAGTCCAACCCTGGGTCTTTCTGCATGGAGTTTGCATGTTTTCCCTGTGCATACGTGGGTTCTCTCCAGGTATTCTGGCTTCCTCCCACAGTCCAAAAACATGACGGTTAATTGACCTCTCTAAATTGTCCTTAGGTGTGAGTGTGTGCGTGAATGGTTGTTTGTTCTGTCTGTCTATGTGTTGCCCTGCGACAGACTGGCGACCTGTCCAGGGTGTACCCCGCCTCTCGCCCAGTGAACGCTAGAGTTGGCACCAGCAAACCCCCGTGACCTCATGAGGGATTAAGCAGGTCAGAAAATGGATGGACGGGCAGTTGGCAGGAATCAGGGGTGGAGTGAGGAACTGGACTGGATGAATGGAGGAAGGATCTGGAACTGTCCATGGTGAGACAGGCACAAACTGAACCCTGACAGGAGAAAATGTGACAAAAATAGAACAGAGAAAAAACAGAATGCAAGATAACGTCCTCAGAGTTTGATTTTACACCTGCAGAGAGATATGGAAAGAACACCAAAAATGTATCAAAGGCACAAACAGCCAGCACCTTTGATAATATCACCCAAAATACTCAGTTTTGTTTTATATAAGATGTATTTAATGACAACTACAGCTAATTATATGGAAGTGTATCTCTAAAAACCTAGATACAA
The DNA here is from genome assembly GCA_037039145.1 of Fundulus diaphanus. Classification (NCBI taxonomy): domain Eukaryota; kingdom Metazoa; phylum Chordata; class Actinopteri; order Cyprinodontiformes; family Fundulidae; genus Fundulus; species Fundulus diaphanus. Next base: position 15,563,769 of record CM073132.1, read on the forward strand.
GCGCCTGTGGGTGTTGGAGAGTGTGCTTGTATGTGTAAGGTTTATCCATAAGAAAAATGCTTAATAGTGGTTGTGAGGAGCCAAAGACCTGTCCCCCAGGGCGCAGATGCAGACCTTGGGGAGATCAAAACCCTTGACATTCAAAAGGGGCCCCCAGAGCACAGGAGCCCAAGTAAGAACAACACCGGGATAGCTGGTTCCCCCTTCGCAGAGAAAAGCAGAGAACACCCCTCCCCCAGCAGCCACAGTGCCAAAGCCCCCCAGGGTTGCAGAGACAAGCCCGCGGGCTCAGCCGGCAGCAGGCTTTACTAGAGTGCATCCAGCCATGGGCCCAGAGACCTGATCTTCAAGAGGGCAAAAAGAAAAATAAACTATATTTCAACATATTTAATCTAAAAGGCAAAGGGAAGTTTACAGCTTCAGTGATGGATTCTCATACAAAAACAATGTGAGATGGGCAGATTTTCGGACACGGAAAGAGAGAGAGCCCCATTCTCAGTTACGTCAGCTTATATAGATGAGATGGATTGGTCGATTCCCCCATGTTGTCTTCTGGGAATCATGTCACCATTAGACTGAGAGCTTGGCTCCAGGGATATCCACGTCCAGTGATAACAGTCAATTTGTTTATGCATGCCACACTTCCTTGGCTTCATGAATTCTTTGCAGCCCCCACCTCTGTTATCTCATAATCCATAACGGTCCCCCTGTTGATGTGCTCAAAAGACAGCACAAAGATAGCAGTTCTGAAAAATGGGCTGGACAAACATCAATGGAAACATTTATCAACAATCAGTATGAACAATTCACTGTTCAGCAATTATCATTCAAGACCACAGTCTTAGCATTTATCTACAATCTAGGGTGAAACTAATTAAGTAAGGCCTGTTTTAGATTACTATGTGCACATCATTTTAGTTTTACATTAGATTAGGTAAACTAAGCCTGTTTACTATCCATCCATCCATCCATTCATTTTCTGACCTGCTTATTCCCTCATGGGGCTGCAGGGGGTGCTGGTGCCTATCTCCAGCGCTCACTCCGTCTACTCTTCTCCCACTCCGAAAAACCTCCCACTTGGTCCTCCGTCCACCATTTCCATGGATAAACATCCATCACTTCCATACCTTACAAATTCAAGAGTACCAGTACGGGGTGTTACAGGGCAGGCAGGGCCTTTCACCAACAGAAAACACCATCCCCTCTAAGACACTGTAAAAACTGATGAGACCCTCAGGGAAATCCCGCTCTCACCCAAACTGAGCCAGAAGACCCCGTATTGAAGTATTTTAAGGACCCTTGGTGCAAATCAGATCCTGGTTCTTCTTATGTCAAACCAAAAACATTGCATAAACCGTAGGTCTCGGTGTGTGGGTCTGAAGCAGACCATTTCCATTCTTTATCATTTAACCATAATGATCAACATAATGCAACATCACAGTATGACTGTCATAACACACAAAATCAATCAGGATCATGTAAGTCAGTGGAATAGGGCAGTTAAAATAAAACAGTAATCTAATATGAAAAGAGTCCGTACATCAAGAACACAACAAAAAGAAAGCCTTCAGGCCATGGTCAGAGCACATGGCAAACATGGATCTAATTGTGCATAAGTAGTTTTCTAATGGTTATTCTAGTGTCTCTACTGTATCAGGATAATTAATCCTAGTTCTCTGGCTCCTTCTTCCACAGCTTCTTCAGTTTTCTTCTCCTGTTTGTAGGGGATGATTTGACTGGGTGGCAATGTGTGTTTGGTTCTGGCTCAGGCAATCAGCAGCTCACTTTTCATTTCCCCTTAATAAGCTGTTCCTTTAAGATGGTTTGGCAAAACACAAGGCTTCGTTTGCTGTTCTAAAACAGAAACATCCATCCATCCGTTTTCTAACACGTCTATCCCTTGTGGGGTCGCGAGGAGTGCTGGTGCCTATCTCCAGCAGTCAATGGACGAGAGGCGGGGTACACCCTGGACAGGTCAACAGTCTATCGCAGGGCAACACAGAGACAGACAGGACAAACAACCATTCTCACACACACTCACACCTAAGGAGAATTTAGAGAGGCCAATTAACTTACCAGTCATGTCTTTGGACTATGGGAGGAAGCCGGAGTACCCAGAGAGAACTCAAACACACACAGGGAGGACGTGCAAACTCCATGCAAAAAGAGCCAGGGCAAGGGTAGTTGAACCTAGGGCCTTCTTGCTGTGTGGCAACAGTGTTACCCACTTTCCACTGTGCAGACCAAAACAGACACAAAAATGTGTAATTAGTGTTCTTACTAGGCTCCTCATTCTTTCAACATTTATTCAAATCTTCCTTGAAGCATTTTCACATCCAGATAATCCTGTTCACAATTACTTAGCTCTTATCTGCACTTTAATAATTGCTTGTAAGTAATCTAAATGTCTAAATGTATGTTCATCAGTTTTTCTCAGTATTTCTTAACAGAAATCATCCAAGGTGTGTCTTACCTTCCGGTGTCTGACAGTTGAAAGTTCTCTGTAACATATTTGTTTGTGATCTAACTCATTCCACAGATGTTTCTACTCATTACTATGTGTGCTATGTTTCTGTGAAATTTTCTGCTGAACCAGTTATAAAATACTTTGTGTGTTTTCAAAAACCAAAACAGTAACCCTCTAAGTTTTTTGAATATTATTAATATTTGTTTATTTCCAGAAATATATTTTAGTTTAATCAAAAACATTTCTACATACTCAGTCTTATTTTGAAAATCTCAGCTGAATAAAAGGAAGTCATTACATGTCTAAGAGCATTACTAAGTCATCATTGGTTGATATTAAGGAAGTAGGCATAGCCAAGGGATGAGAGAGGAAGTACATTTTTTAATCAGTGTAAGCTTGACTGTGCATCAAAGTGAAAGGACTTCTTTCTTTTGCCTGAAGCGTACTTCTATTTTAACCCTGTTAATTGCATATTTTATAAATCTCTGTTGGGTTCAACGGACAGTTTATCTACTAAACCCTGGATGTTTTATCCCCCCCTGTATGAATGGGTTTGAAACAAACAATTAAACATTGATCTCATCCTGTGAACAGTAACTGTTGAAATTAATATGGGCCTGCTTCTGCTTTTTTCTAAAGGCCCGTCTTACCCCGGTTTAAGATTTGATAGCAAAGGAGAAACAGATTATCAGAGGCAAACATTTAAAATATGCATATTTATTTCATTTGAAATTCAAGAGACAAAGAAAAACTTACAAGCTTATTCTACCCACGTCCTTCTCCCAGGCATTGCAGCTTCTTTGTCTAATTAAAGGTTCGCAAAGACATCCTTTTATCACACTAACTAACCCCTCCCGATTAGGTTAGGGGTTGTGGGCGCAGAGACTGTGTCTCTAGGTTCTATGTGTTCTCAAAACAAAGAGCCTCTTCTCTCAAGGTTTCCATGCAGTACGGCCGATTTAGTACCCAAAATGTCCTATCAGGGGTCAAGCCAAATGACCTCGAGAACCATAAAATAGTTTTAAAAACTTAAAACAAACATCCTGTGAGCTGTGTGTTTTCTGCCTCAGAGGAGAGACACAGTTTAGAGGCCAGGAGTACCTTTTATTATTCTCCATACAAATGCCTGATTAAGACTTGAAAGCTGTTTCATACACTTAACATTTATTTCATTGATAATGCACACATAATTTAACTATTAACATTGTCTAATTCAGTAATTTATTAAGTATCCATTTCTCAGCTCTGATACGTCTAGTTTGATCCTGCAGAAAGAAGAAAGAATTAACCAGACAGTAGTCAGTGTGATTCTCCTACATTTCCATTTATTCATCATCATGATTATTATTATTATTATTATTATTATTATTATTATTATTATTATTATTATCCCCACAGTTCTCCCAAGCTAGGTCACAGTGTTTGTGAAAGTTCATCACCCAGTGACTCTTAATGTCTTATATTACGTTTGTGCGCTGAATCTTGTCCCAGAAGATTAATCATGTCAATAAAATAATTGTTTTGTTCAAACCTAGAATTGCCTTTTTCATTTCACTATCATTTACTGTCTATCAAGTTGTGTAATTGCTCCTAAACCTTTAAATATTAATCACCTGCATTTAAACTTCAACCCCTCTCTGTGTCTGTATGTCTAAACAGGAAAACTGGATATTTGTTTTTTGTGCATGGGCATGGTCAGGACAAGGAAAGTTTTTCTCTGATGCTTCTTCTTTTGGCAATCCCAGCAAACCCCAAAAAATGTTTACAGTTAATGTTAGGTTTCAGGTAATCCCTGTGGGACCACCTTGTTGTCTCCTGTGTCCCACCCGGTCCCAAGTTTCCTGGCAATCGAATCACCTTCACTGCTTGTTATGAGTTCATAACAGTTTCAAACCACACCAGCTTGTCCTGGGTGTCTCCAAACCCCCTATGAAATGTCTCTTCACATCATCCTCTTGGAGCAGCCACGTCCGCGTCTTCTCACCAGGCTGAACTATGAAGCAGAGTTGTGAGCACCGGACATCACCTCAGGTCTTGTTAAGCTGGGTTCCCTGAACACCAGGGGTCCGTTCTTCGTACGTCGCTAACTCAGTTAGCAGGATTTCATTGTTGACGATTTGGCATGATCTTGGATCGTTTGGTTCTTCGAAAGACATCCTGCACTTGTTGTCATAGCAACATGTGCGCCACCTTAAGCCTGCTCGAGAGCAGGCTTATTTCATGTAAACAAGATTAGATCACGGCTGTATAAGCGGAGGAGATAGGGAAGTCTTCCGTAGCCATATCCATTTTTACGACTGCAACCTGTTGCGGAAGGTGCAAGAATAATTTGCAGTTTTTCGAGTTAATCGCGTATTGCGCAATAGACAGGATCCTTGAGCGCAGCGCGACAGTAGAGAGATTTTCTTGGTGGCTGTTATAAACAGACAAACACATCATTTAACAGTGGCTTTTAAAAAGGAAAAAGTGGTTTTGGAGCCATAAATATAAAATATTTAAGTTATTTGTATGATGGTTTGCTTTTTATTTTTATCCTATTCAGTAAGAAGATTTGTTCGGGCCATTTTATTGTGAAGTTTAGTTTACTTTGAAAGGCTTGCTTCCTGTCGAGCCGTATATTGTATTAGAAAAAACTATGGATGGATTATCTAGCCACGGAGCAATACAGTTTTGCCGTGTAAACTGTGGATGACTTGGAAAAGGAAAATTTTCATTTTTTATGGATAAAGATTTTTTTTTGTTAAAATTCCCAGTTTGCACATGTCCTTTACTTCCCGTGTCTAAGGAATGACACTGAAATTTGGATCTCTTGACATAACAAGTGCCCTTTTAAAATAAAGTATAATAATTAAAGGCTACCATTTTGTAGAATATTCTTGTATTTCACTTTTACTTGTCCCCATGTTCTAGTGGGTCCCGTGGAGGCTCTGACATAAAAGAACAAAGTAAATATGAGATTATTAAAATGGAAAAATTCATACTGTAGAAAGTGATAGAAACATCTACCATGGACAGTATTTACGCATTAATTTGTCCGCTGCTTTTTACCAGCCCTCTCTCCTGGCTTTAACAGATTTTGAGGTGTTTTAATTAATGACTCAAATTCGGCATAACCTTCCATTAAAAGCTCTTGTTCTGCTTGGGAGAAAAACTGTGGGCGTTCTTTGGCCATGCTGAACAGCCAATAGCAGCGTTGCTGATCAATGTTTCTACTATCGATACATTTCCCCTTTTAAACAAACGCATGAAAGCGCAGTTATCTCAAATAATTCAATCCAGCGATACTAATCCTAAACAACAGGTGTGTTCGAAGAACCCAATTAGCCGGATCATGATTAGCCGGATGAAATCATCTTGGATGTGTCATTTGATCTTGGATGTTTTAAGCAACGTACGAAGAACGGACCCCAGGCCATCCAGGTCATGTTTGTGAAACTGTGCAGTTCAAGTCCAACATCTGTAAAGCAAAACACCCATGCATAGTCCTGTTTAAACTGTTCTCTCCATAGAAAGAGTTCCAAAGTTGGGTGCCATTGCAGTTTAAATGTTTCTAAGTCAACCGTCACACATTCATTTCTTCTTCTTTTATTATCACCTTGCGCCCAGGAGTCACTCTGCTATCCTGACCAGATCCAAAAATGTCCAACAAATCTAAATGGCTTTATATCTTTTTATTAGTGTGGGTAAGAGGACAATCTTTAAGTAATCCTGCCTTAAAAGACCACTTGGCAAAGAGTTGATTAAAGTCAATAATATGTTTATTATTTCATAGGGATGTGTTAACATCTGGTTAAAAAAAAAATCTATTTGGTTATTCGTGTCTGAGCAGAGGGATATTAAATCCTATGAAACCTTGCATGTGACTGCGTGTAATTCAACCTCCTCCTGTATTTATTTTATAATTTTTTGCTGTCGTTTTAATTCTTAAGCTACCGTTGTAAGTTAACATAATGAGTCATTATGCTAATTTTGCAGTTTTATCCATGCAAGCCTGCAACCTTTGTGGTGATTCATTGACACCTGCCGTTGTGGCAGATTTAAGCAACATCTTAAATACTTAATCTTAATTACATCTTAATTAATTTCTACTTACTTAAAGATTTCTAGTAAATCCAATTTCTGCAATGTCTTCTTTGCAGCTAGTGTAGAGTTGGTGCTTGCACTGTAACATTAACGTCAACCTCTTCACTATTTATTGTTTATTTATTGATATTTATATTTCTCAAAGCTTCTGGATTGCATTTATTTTTCTTACACATTTTTTAAAGTGTAGATGGCTTTGCCATATTTCGTTCCATCTACTGGTAGTTGAAATTATACGGGTGCCTATTGAAACAAAAATATTTTAATTAGTTTTTACTCTTCAACCCCCTCCTCAAAGGACTTCCTAACTTAGTAGTGGTGTAATGATAAAACAGAATTTAAAAATGTGTCCTTGGGCAAAACATTTCACCTGCCTTGCCTTCTGCCAGTTGTCAGAGGGCCCTGTGGTGCCAATTGTACAATAGTGTCAGGCTGCCCAGGTCAGCTGAGGCCACAGTGTACTTCACCACCATGAGGATGTGAATTTGTAAGTGAATGGGTGAATAACTGAATGTAATGTAATGATCTTTTGGCCTCAGGACTTAAAAGTGCTTTTAAAATACAGGTAATTCACCATAAGTATGACTAGTTTGGAAAGACAGTGTGCTGAATTATTTTTCAGTTTCTCTTTGCAAATTTAGAATGAAATATCAAGTTTTTTTTGTTTAAACTAAACTATTTGGGGAGGTAAACTTGAGTGCAAGCTCTCCTATTTGTCTTATGTTTCCACCCTCAATACCAATCAGACTGTAGACATAGGTGAAAACTGTTTCAATATTTCTACTCGTGACCACTTTAAATTAGTATTTTTGAAATGGTGGTCTAACTTTGCTTTTTTTATTAACTTTTGTGTGAGTTAACATATAACCACAGCTGCAAGATTTTCTGTTCTCATAACTGTTGCGAGCCATTTGAACATTTATTCATGTGTTCTAACTAGTACAAAATAGAATTCTTGACACCATGGCTTGCCATACATAACATAAAAGAGAGATTTACTTCCTGTATAGTCAACAAGCACCTGCACTGACCATGCCAACAAATTTCTGATTTGTCAACATTACAGTTACAATGTGAATTTTTTTTTATTCAATTACCATTTTACCACATATTTCTTTTTTATGGCACTCATGGCTTTTATTCAACATAAACAGATAGGCAGCCATGTTGATGGCAACGCAACGTTAAAATACCTCTGACATAACGTTGTTGAAGGAAGAGACGTAGAAGTAGAGTTGAGAAAGAATAGATAAAAAAAATATGTAAAAATCCCGAAAAGGATCTGAAATTTACCAGGACACATTAAATAGAGAAGCCAGGGACCGGTATGTTGACAAAATCAGCATTATTATGGAGCGCCGACAACGACTTGTTGCCACTGTTTTGCATATCGGACGTCTTCGGCTGCCTTGTTTGTGGTGTGAGCGCCTATACTTCAGAACAGTTCCAAAGCTACAAGTCCTTGGAGTCGCATGTGCAGTTTATGGATGGATGGGTTCAGGAGTGGCAGATCATAAAGCCAGTAAACAGTGGGAACACAGTAATTCGTACAAAGGTAAGCTGTGCTCAGACGGGCTCTGGCACCTGCTAACCGTTAGTGCTAACAACCACTCACGCATGTAATGTACTTTTATCTAGCTGCTAACTGCCAACCCTCCCTAAACCCTCCGGGTTTCTCACGTATTTTAGCCTTTTCCCGCTGCCGTTTTAGTATTTATGTGCTTGTATGTGGTGTTGCGGCTGAAGGAAAGAAACAATGTAGGCTATAAAATAAAACCGTGCATCTTTAACTTACCAGAATGAAAATGCAGGGAACACACTCTCATTGACATCGGGATACTGTGGAAAGTTATGATCGGTAGTCTTAAAGCCGCGATCCAAGCGAGCTGACGACTCCATGGTTGCGCCTCCAGGCAGGAAAGCGGTGGAAAGTTAACCCATTTTCTATGTTTTTCCCATGGCGATCATGTGTTGCGCTGTTACAGCCCACAATACAGCCTCGGTTTACCATGGTTGAAATCAAGTTAAGGTGAAATTAATCAAATTAAAACACGGGTGAGAGAGGGAGTTACAGTACGCGGTAGTCATAGGCGGTAGTCTGAGTAGTGGCAGCGGGGCATTCAATATGGCGGCCACACAAAGTAATACGTCATGACGCCCAAGCCCTATAATCGTTGTTTCAACACTTATTTTAGAGCCCAAATTAGCGATTTCACTTTCAGAAATGTGCCAAAAAAACAGCATCCCGTGACTCATGAAATTTACAAGCGCCTTTAGAATAAAACAAGTCCAAAGTCGCATGAAATAAACAGTCTATGCAACAGTGAGCACGGGTCTGTTTTGCCACAGTCTCTAGCGCTCTTGAAACTACGGAAAGCGTTGAGGATAAAAGAAACACAGTCCGGAGAGCACGGCAGGGAAAAACATTAGGGAACGGTGTGTGTGTTTGACACGCAATTAACGGCGACAAAAAAATGTCGCCGTTGTGGTCTAACACGTTAATAACGCGTTAAAACGGACAGCCGTAATTTATGTACATTTTTAAAAATCCATAATATTGCTTATTCAGACCAGGGGGGGGATGTATCCCCCCCAGGGACCAGAGGGGGGACGTCACAAACAGAGGGGGGGTAAATCCCCCCCATCCCCCCCAGCAAATCGCACCCAGATCTAAACACACTGTTTTATGGCTTTACAGTTTTGCAGCGTAGTCGTCTCCGAAGTCAATCATTAGTGTCAGTGCACTCAGGATTAGAGTGTCAACATCCTGATTGAGCTGAATCTCTCTGCTGTAGTTCTTCACAGGGAGAATGCAGTTCATTGGAATCCCCAGGCTGGAGCTGAAGTCACCCATCTATATTTTAGAAAAAGCATTTAATTCTGAATCACATGTTATGTTTTTGTTTTGTATGTATTTTTCTCTTGTCTGGAATTAACCTTTCTACAACTCACCTTCTTCTTTAAATGTTTGCTCTTGTAGACGTTTCTCAGGTTTTTTTCCGTTTCACCGCAGGCTTCATCAATGTGGGTGAGAATCGCCAACTGAGGAATACCTGTGGAAACATCTTGACAATAACTGCAGCTACTATGGACTGAATCAGCTGAAACATATATTTTAGTGAGCAGATTTCCGAGTTGGACCCGCAATTTTGGCAAAATTTAACAAAGGGTGCCATAACTGCACCAGATGTATTTTTTAATTCATGAAAATCTGGTCAAATAAAACTGATGATTTCCTTAGTATGACTTCTTTTCCATATGACAAAGCATTTGGTCATAAGATTCACCATGTGTATCATCCAAATGTACCATTGCTCACAGCATCATGTCAATAAAATGGAGAGAAAACGGGCTGGATGGTGTCCCTTTTCCTCATAACTTCTTGCAGAGCTTCTAGAGCTGTTAATTGACTATTCTGTGCCACTGTAATCATAGGCCTTCATAGAAAGAAAAACAGTACATAAAAAGGCAAACATTGACAGCACAAGGGTGCAACCATCATCCCAGAAGGGAGGGGGGCAAAAGCCTATTGAGTGGTTTGTCATCATCTTGCTTTCAATTAAACATCTCCTTAGTGGTAAAAGAACCACATAAACATCAACAGCCACAGTACAGCACCAGGAAACAAGTTCTTTAGTTTTAGCTGCCAAACTCTGGTTGAGTTGACACAATGACCCTCTGACCTCTAGAGGGCAAGTAGCCAGATCATTAGGTGCCATATGAAAATACTGAACATGAGATGTTTGGTAAAAAAAATAAAAATAAAAAATAAGCGACTTTCAGATTTTGGATTGTGCAGTACATTGTGGGTAATTTCCTTTTTTGGGCGACCAAAGATTCAAAGATGGTGGAGAGCAACAAAGAAAACTATTATTCTCTTCGAGACACCAACTGTCAAATGACACCATCCCTCCTCTGCAGAGACACTGTCTCAGTCTGAATCTGGGACACTAAAGTCAACCTTAGCTTAGCTTAAATATGTGGAAAGCCATAGTGAGCACAAAGACTGCTCAGCAGCACATTTCCCATCTGTCATCCATGGTGTCAGCAGTTTTGAGAGTTCGCTTAAGGTGCGCTTTTTAGAGACGGCTCAGACAAACACGTTACCCCATGTAAAAAACTAATTAAACAGTTGTAGTGGCTGAAAAAAATGGTGGGGAGGGGGGCAAATAGCACAGAATCAAAAAGTGTGTGTCTGTGTGTGTGTGTGGTGGGAAGGGAGGGGGTGTGGGGATGGCGAGGGGGGCATGTTCCATCCATACCCCCTTAAAACATTTCTCACCTAATTTTATAGCGTGATAAAATGGAAGTTGCTCTGTTCGTACCAGTACCAGTATGGGTGAGCTTAAGGGGTTTTCACAAGTATCAAATTAATGCTTCTCAAATAAGCTATAAAGGAACAAATTTAAGAAGTAAAAAACATTTATGAAATGAAAATACAACATGTAGAAAACTTTTACTTTACAGTTACACTACTTTTCAGAACATCAGTTTTGTTTATTTTTGTTTCTTACCCAGATCACTGGCTGCTTCTCTGATTTCCTTCATTTTCTGTAGAACAGAGGACTTCATCTGTGATACATTAGCATCATAAATGCAAACCAGAACATGGACCTTGTCACTGATGGATGGGGAGGAGTTGTAGCAAGGATCACCAGCAGAAAGGGAAGATGAAGGATTGAACTGAGGGAAAAATTGTATATTAAGTAAAATTAGTATGAAAATATACTAGGAAGGGTTATTACAACTTTAATATCCAAGCCAACACAAACATACATTTTAGGTGGCGGTTAAAGATAATTTAAAATGTAAAAATGATACTACTTGCACCTTATAACCCTCCTTCACATGTCCCTTTAAGGCCAGTTTAAGGTCATCTGCTCTGACTCCTCTTCCATCTCCATCCTCCAGACCCATGATATCGTTGAACACAAAGGGATAAAAGTTTCCTCTTTCTTCTTTCTGGATTTTATAGGTTTCATACTAAGAGAAACATAAGGTTAGAAAACAGATATTTATATCAACAGCAGACATATAGCTGCTAAAATATATTTTAAACAACTGGAATTGTTGCAAACTTGCTTGAAAATACATGATTTTTTAAATTTTAAACATAATTGTTTTGTCAAAATAAAATTCTGAACAACTTGCTACTTTAATCTTGGTGAATTAGTTCATAACAAATATGTAACCACTAAAGGTGGTTGTGTATTTCCCTCCATGTTACTATGGGGAGTTTTGATGAGACTGGAAAAGATCAATTATGACAGAAGAAAAATAATTCAAGTCCAAATCGTTGAGGACAAATGTAAGTTGAAAAATCTTTTAACTTCTTTTTAAAGCCTGTTCTCCACTTTCTGGGTTTATCCCTGTAGCCCCTAACTGACCCAACTAAATGGCCGAATAAGAGGCTTCTGCAGCACTTCAAGTCATGCTGGGGAGGTACCAAAATTATTTCAACAAGGAGTGTTGCAGCAGAGATCCATCCAACACATGAATGACTGGGAACTCGAGCAGAGAATCTGTGCTCTAAACACACAGAAGCATACAGTGGATCGTAGGTGAATGTGTTATTACATTTATTCGTTATTATAACACAAAGGTTTGGCTAACAATCCACCCAACCACATATAGATTGAGTAAAAAGTAAGGAACTCTGAAAATAAGCTTTTAAAACTGAACAAGTTATATTGACCTTCTTGGTGAAACTTTGATCAGCGGTTCTGGCACTGGCCAAAGCTTGATGGGTCATTCTCTCTTGGAAGACATTGTTGACAGAGTTGATGAAGCTGGACTTTCCCACACCGACTGGTCCGTAGAGCAAAACTCTGATATGTTCTACCTCGTCATTTTGAGGCTGAAACCTCTTTAAGTAATGAAGAGCTTGGCTGTTGTTTCTGTTAAAAAGGGAAAATTAAGTTAGTAAATTCAGAAAAATGCTTTTTCCATAATAAATAGAGGTGGCAGTACTTCAGTGGCCATCTGGCAAGTGTCCTTGGCAAGACCCTGAATTCCAACTTTTCTGAATGGTGCTAACGTGAATGGTTAAAAGTTTTTCAATTATTAAAATTAAATGGTAAATGTATTTATTAAAGTGTGTGTTATTTATGGATAGATGATGGAATTTGCTAAACCCAACTGTGAGTAAATAATGATTTAGTAAATAATGAGAAAAAATATATGAAGAACAGTTTTCATCAGAGAAATAAAATTTTTTCACTGGGTGAAGGCTTGCCTTGCCATTAAATGTCAACCAAGTTGTGCCAAATGTGGAAAAATAAAGAATGGTGTCCAGGATAGTATGCTTCAGCCTCCATCTCCACATTAAATATAGCTGCAATAGGCTGCCTTGTTACAACTCTCCACACCACAACAATGATTGACATATAAAGCTATAAAAGCAGGACCACGGTATCATTTTGCTAACTTTTTTTTCTTTGCCTGGACTTTGGCAAGTAAAGGCAAACCTAGGGTGTGTTTTACAATGTGTCATTTAGTGATATTTGAGATATTTCAGGCTAACCAGGCTTACAAGTGACACTGTTAATAAGCAAGTTGCTGATTTCGGGTTGTGTGGTGCATTATGGGTAAGTTGTTTTGGTAACGAAACAACATTCAAAGATCGCGGAAAGCAACGAAGACAGCTATGATCCTTTACAAGACACCGATAGTCAAATGACACTGTCTCTCTTCTGCAGGGACACTCTCTCTGTCTTAAGCTGGGACACTAAAGTCAAGCCTAATTAAGTTCTTAAAACTCTGATCTGGCTGGAAGTGTGAGGGGTTGGAAGGAGGTTTTAGGTTCATGACCCAAAGCACCTCTGAAGCACTGTACGGCTGATGTTCTCAAGATGCCTCAGGGGGATATAAGCTGACAGAACATCCCTTTATACCATGATAAAGTGATGTTGCACACGTTATTGCAATGATACAGAGCAATATATTTTCGTAGTTCTTAAAGCAATTCAAATTATTACTGTAACACTTAAATTTCTGTAATCCACTACCTTTGTAATTTGTTACTCCCAACATTGCCAACAAGACCCTGAGGGCCCCACAAACTGTGGAGGTGTTCAAAAAGCACATAAAGACATTCCTATTTCAAACAGCCTTTTAATTCTTATGATTTACATTTTTATGGTGTTTTGTTTTGTTTTTGCTCCTGTTGTTATTATACTATGGGAACTGTTTTTAACCCCCTGCTATTGCAGCACTTTGAGATTTTATTTGAAATGTCAATTGCATTATAAATAAAATGTATTATTATTATTATTATTATTATTATTATTATTATTATTATCAACAAAATCATATTCCTGGACACAGCTGAACTATTTAAAAAGTAATAGTGAGAAAAAATAAGTTTCTTTCACTGATTCCATGTTCTGTCTCTTAACTCTCTTCTTCTGTCCACTATGGCCTACAGGGCAGCCGCCCTGAGCCTGACATCTTCCTCCGTTTCAAGACTAGATAGCGTACATAAAGATGAAGATTAGTCACAATAAATGTGTGCAAAAAACTTTCAGTTTTAGTCCATCTTTGTCTAGATCGCTCTTTTCTGTCAGGGATTTGTGAAGAGTCAAAGGAGGTTTACGACAGCATTTCTTCTCTCCATCTTTGGGTTAACTCGGTGAAGCCTTGCAGTTAAGTTTTTTCGGCCACCGCTAAAGCATTTAAACTCCATATTAGAGCAATTGAGCATGGCACAAAGTGCACCTGTTATTGTATATTAAGGCCTTTAAAGCTTTAAAACCAACACCTGTGAGTGTTATGTTTATGTCTGCTACCTGAACTCCATACAAATTACAGTGACAGTGGGGTTTGCTCGGTAGCCAAAAGTTTTGAATGCATATGACTTGCGCATGCACAAATACTGATAATAGTTTTTTAAAAAGTTCATAGTCAACATCTGAATGTTAATGATGCACATTTTACTCACCCCCAAGATATGTCTCTCCATGGAGTTTCTAAAACTATAAAGGAGAATTTATTGCAAAGTCTTTAAAAAAACATGCCTGTGTATTGTATTAGCTTTTTAAAATTTTGGTAAATACATGAGCAACAAGAACAAATAAATCAGTAGTTAAAACAATTCAACCTTTATTAAGTCAAGAAGACCACTATTTGGTGTGAAAGCATGAAATTACGTTGTACTTACGCGGAGAGGGTGGTGGAGCTATAACAAGCAAAGATACATTACTTAGTTCAACAGAATGATAATGTTGTACCTTTTACATACTATATTAAAGTTTGAGAATTGTAAACACAAATGTTCCAAAATCTATAGTACATTGAGACAGTTGTGGTACATAAATCATGTTTAATTCTAAATTGGGGAGACAAAAATATTAGAGTTAATAAAATGGAAGGATTATTACTTACGTGGGTCGGGCTGAGGAGCTGTACACAGCAAGACAGAAGGAATAGTTTGAGTAAAAATTTGAATATCAAATCAAATCTAGTTTCCATTATTGTACTTTTCAGACATAAACTAACAATTAGACTCTAGTGTTCATTCATAATCATAATCATGTAACCTGATTTCACTTTGTAGTTTTAAAAATATATTCATAATAAATGTAATCAATGGGAAAAGTAAATTTCTTGAAAATCTGCACTAGTATGTACATATATTGAAATGTTGCAGTAAACAAATCTATGCATCTATGTTAGTCAAAACAACAAAGTATTTTTACTTACCTGGATGCGACTGTCCCATGACTATGACAGAAAGTGCAATGCAAAATACAGTGAGAAGAAAAAGATAACGTTCCTTTTTTCCTCTTTAAATTGTTTAACAACTAAACAGTTATGACTAAATGGAATGAAATAAAGCAGATAAATAATTTAAATTGTCCAAAATAATTTTTCAGTGCTCATTAAGTGCCTATACCTATTCTTCAACTATTTACTGCAGCTCTTTCTCTTATACTGATAATAACGAAGGAAAAGAAGAAAACCGATGTGCTGCAGCAGGGAGGATGCTGGTACTGCTGAGTAACGGAAGAGTGAAAGGCGTTTTTATAGCTTTGGGTTAGGGTTGACTTTCACTTTCACTTTTATTGACCATGTGATTTACAAGAAGAGCACTCATTTACAGAAAGTAGTTTCATTTAAAAAAAGTGGAGCAGGACAATAGTCCACTTTATGTTAACATTTAATTTCCAAGTAACGTAAAAAATGAACCTGTTAGGTTAAACAGAAAAAAAAATCTATTTAACTCAGCAAACACTTTTTGTCCTCAAATTGTCTCTACTTGAAATCTAAGATTGTAAACTATTGGAGGGCATTTGGCTGACCGATTATCTTACACACATATAAAATGTATGTATATATTTGCTTGAGAATTTTTTTTTATATAGATTATAAATTCACACATTTGTTTTCTGAGATTGAAGGGGTAGTTTCAGGAGCATTTCCTGGCTCTGCATCTGTCTCAACCTGAGAGATGTTGTTATGATACAGAAGAAGAGCTTGCATGCATATTGTATTTTATTTATTTAAAAGGGACAATGTATTTACATAGTATACCTACAAGTCTGAAGCAATAAAAATAAATAAATTAATACAGGATTATAGCCAAGGCTAATTTCCATCCTCTGTTCCCTAGTTTCCCCACTTTGATTATGGTGCTGTTTTTTTTTTGTTGTTTTATTTTTTTTGGGGGGGGGGTTACATTTTTCTCTTTTTTATTGCATATTCTTTGTAGATCACATAAAAAACAAGTTTTATTCATGATCTAAAGGGGTGGATTGGTGAAGAAGGAAGATGCTCTGTCCTCTGTTGCAGCTGCAGAGTTTAACTTAGATGCAAGCTCTTTGTATTTCATTTTGCTGGGAAATGTTTTTAGAACTTAGACTTAGACTTTCTTTATTGTCATTTTGTATACACAGAGTGCATACAGAACGAAATTTCGTTTTCACACAGCTCAGAAATATTGCAGTAACTCTACAGGATACCTTGCAGTGAATTACAGTACAGGATAAAGTGCAGTGATCAATCGCAGTCACTTACAGGATAAATTTCAATTTACTTCCGGATAAAGTGCAGCAGTGAACAGTAGGCAGTTGAAATGTAAACAATGTAAACCAAATGTAGACAAATATGCAGTAGGGTGCAGCAGTGATTTAAAAGTAGACAGTTGCATTGTACACAGTTTTGCAGTACGTTTCCGGTTAAGGTGCAGCATCAATTTTGCAGGATACAATACAATGTGCAAATGTGCAAATCAGCGAATCTAGTGTGGTACACTTTTGTACTTCAGCAGTTCAACAGTCTGATGGCAGCAGGGAAAAAGCTTTTGCAGAACCTAGTGGACCTGCAGCGGATGCTGCGGAACCTCTTTCCAGAGGGCAGCAGGGAGAATAGTCTATGGTGGGGGTGTGAGGGGTCCCTGATGATGTTACGAGCTCGGGACAGGCAGCGCTGGGATGAAATGTCTTTTATAGAGGGAAGAAGAGCCCCGATGATCTCTTCTGCTGTCCTCACCACTCTCCTCACGTTCTTCCAGTCGGAGGCACTGCAGCCTCCACACCACACAGAGAGACAGCTGGTCAGAATGCTCTCTATGGTGCTTCTGTAGAAGGTCGTGAGGATGGGCGGGGGCAGGCGGGCTCTCCTCATCCTCCGCAGAAAGTACAGTCGCTTCTGTGCCCTCTTCACCAGTGAAGTGGTGTTCACAGTCCAGGTGAGGTTGTCCGTGATGTGCACCCCCAGGAACTTGGTGCTGCTGTCCACCTCCACAGCTGAGCTGTTGATGAGCAGTGGAGCGTGGCGAGGCCGGTTTTTCCTGAAGTCGACGATGATCTCCTTCGTCTTCTCTACGTTCAGGATCAGGCTGTTGTCTCTGCACCAGTCCACCAGCTGCTCCACCTCCTCTCTGTAGTCCTGGTCGTTGTCGTCTCTGATCAGGCCCACCACCGTTGTGTCGTCTGCAAACTTCACGATGTGATTGGTGGTGAACCTGGGGACGCAGTCATGAGTCATCAGGGTGAACAGCAGGGGGCTCAGGACGCAGCCCTGAGGGGAGCCCGTGCTGAGGGTGACGACATCAGAGGTGTTCTGTCCGACCCGGACTGACTGAGGTCTGTTGGTGAGGAAGTCTAGCAGCCAGTTTCGTAGGGGTGTGTTGAAGCCCAGATGCTCCAGTTTTCCCACCAGATGTTGTGGGATGATGGTGTTGAACGCTGAACTGAAGTCCAGGAACAGCATCCGCACGTGCGTGTTCTTCTCCTCCAGGTGTGCCAGGCTCAGGTGAAGAGCAGAGGAGATGGCGTCCTCAGTGGAGCGGTTTCATCGATAGGCAAACTGGAACGGGTCGAGTGTTGATGGGAGACTGGAGACGATGTGTTCCTTTACCAGCCTTTCAAAGCACTTCATCATGATGGGAGTCAGTGCAACAGGCCGGTAGTCGTTGAAACAGGTGACTTGAGGTTTCTTTGGCACCGGAATGATGGAGGCAGACTTGAAGCATGCTGGCACTGTGGCTTGGTCCAGCGAGGTGTTAAAAATGTCTGTGAGGACACCAGCCAGCTGACCTGCACACTCCTTGAGCACCCGCCCAGGTATGTTGTCGGGGCCTGGGGCCTTCCGCGGGTTGACTCTCCTTAGAGTCTTCCACACGTCGGCGGTGTCAAGGCAGAGGACCTCCTCTTCCTGATGGGGAACAGCTTTCACTGCTGGAGTGCTGTTTAGTGCCTCGAACCTCCCAAAGAAGTTATTTAGTCCATTGAGGAAGTCAGCATCAACTTCACCCACCGGGGGGGAGGGCGTGTTGTATTCAGTGATCGCCCGGATGCCTTTCCACATGCTCCCGGTGTTGCTGGCGTCATGGAAAAGCTCCTGGATTTTCTGACTGTGGTTCCGCTTTGCTAGCCTGATGGCACGGTTCAGGTTGGCTCTCGCTGTCCTCAGTGCCTCCTTGTCTCCAGACTTGAAGGCTGAGTTACGTGCTTTTAGCGCTTGACGGACCTCCGCAGTAATCCAGGGTCGTTGGTTGGCTCGGGTGATGATGGTCTTGGTGGTGCTGACGTCCTCAATGCATTTGTTGATGTAGGCTGACACAGTCATGGCGTACTCATCAATGTTGATCTTGTCCTCATAAGTTGCAGCAGCTTTGAACATGTTCCAGTCAGAGCACTCAAAACAGTCCTGGAGCGCCTCCATTGCTCCCTCAGTCCACACCCTCACCTGCCTCGCTGTTGGTTTTGCTCTGATCAGCAGGGGCCTGTATGCAGGAATTAGCATCACACAATTAGCATCTAGAAGATACTAGGATGGAAGTCCTCCTTAAGTCAAAGGTCTAGTTTTGTCTCCAAGGACAAAACCAGATGTCTTATCACAGTTTATAAAAAGCGGCACTTTATCCAGTCATCCTCATTGACCAGGAATCTTTGATCCGTGAGGCTGTGTTTCCTCCTAACTCTCTCATCTGCAACATTTTCCAGCAGTGCCAATGCATCTACTGTGCAGCATTATGCACAAATGTATTTGACTGTTCACAGCAATTAAAGTAATTGCCACACCTTGTCACACTCTCTGTCAATCTGTGATACACGTCAACCTGGTGATCATCAGGAAGATGCATGTGATGGTAGAAAACCTAAATGAAATGTTGTGCTGACTTTTTTTAAGATTTAAGATGGCTTATTTGCAGGGGCGTGGCCAGGGGGCCTGGCGATGTCCTGGCCACCCCACTGGCCACCCCACTCGCCAGTGTAAATGGTAGTAGCGTCAGTTTAGCATTTCATCCCATTATGCACAGCCGCTCTTCTTGACCTTCTTGCGCACCGTAGCTCACCCTGCCGCTCCCCCCTCCCCCGCCCGTCCGCCCTCCCTCTCCCTCCTCCTCCCTTCTAGCCGCTGTTGTGTTCTCAGACAACTCAGCGCGTGCTGGCCTTCAACGGTGATAAAAGGAAGGGAGAAAGTGATTAAGACTAACGGTAAGTAAATCAGTCAAATCATTCGTTTGTAAAAGAAGAGGGGGATATATGAACTGTATCAGCTCCTGTTACAGCGGCTTTTGGTGTCTTTTCACAAGTTTTCAAAGAGTTACGTAGCTACCGCTGTTAGCTGGGGCTTCTGTATGGTTTGTCCAGACAACGAAGTGAAAGTCCACAGACATGTCTTCTTATTTTAAGAAGAAAATAACAGCAGAAGGAGATAAAGAGATGACAGGGGAGCAACATGATGATAGATAGATAGATAGATAGATAGATAGATAGATAGATAGATAGATAGATAGATAGATAGATAGATAGATAGATAGATAGATAGATAGATAGATAGATAGATAGATAGATAGATAGATAGATAGATAGATAGATAGATAGATAGATAGATAGGGCTTTATTGATCTCACAGTGGAGAAATTCACTTGTCACACGTTGGTTTAATAAACAAAAGAAGGTGCCAAAGGATGAAAAGGTGCATAAGGTATATACAGTGTGTCCACATATGTACAGTGTATTAAAACTGTAGCGAAAGCAGGTGTTCCTGCACCGACAGGTGAAGTTATGACCATGTGGCCATAATAATGAAATTAATGAATTGTCTAGAAAGTAATATCCTCGGAAGAATTGTATGTTTTGTTATGTGTATTTGTTTTTTATTGTGACGGACTCACTTAAATATATACACTTAAAAAAATAAATATAATTATGCGTTATATATATATATATATATATATATATATATATATATATATATATATATATATATATATTAGTTTTATTTGTCTGAATCGAAATGCCTATAGGCCATTAATACAGCTAGAAATGATCATAACTCCATAACACCACAAAAAGGGAACAAAAAGTAAAGTCTTTTTGAAATTATTGTATTTGTCCTTGATATGACTAGGTAAATAAGATTATCTGGCAATGGAAAAATATTTGTTGACTTAAAATAGGAACAATTCATCTACATTATCTTATTTTAAGTGCAGTAAATCTAATTATCTTATTTTAGGGGTCAAATCCTCATTACCTGCTCAAACCAAGGACAAATAGACTAATTTCAAGAAGATTTTGCTCATCTATCATTCCCTTTTTGCAGTAAATGCTTATGATAAAGCCGATCTATAATTAAAGTCTGTTATGAAGTGAAATTGAATGCTTGAGAGGAATCACTACGCAGTTTGGCTGCAATTCACCACTTTACCATCTGTGTCGCCATTGTACCCTGCCTACAAAATGAGCGTACGCATGGACAGAGTTGACAAGTTGTTTTATTTTATTTTATTTTTTATAGAACTTTTTACATGGAAAGTGACGTACACAAGTTTCAGGCCCCATTTTGTGCATAAGCAAGCTTTATTAATGAGGCCCCTAGCTGTGAGCAGCTCAAGTAAACAGAATGTAACTTCATCAAGTCTTGCAACTACAACTGCTGAAGTTCAGAGGGTTAGAATCTTCTTCTGCTCTGGAGAGGGAAGTTTTATGAGAAGAGTTAAATATTTTGTGATATGACCTGTTTTGCTCTGTGAAAACCTAGAACACACTGGTAACTCAGAGAGCATGCTTTCATTCTTGCAAGAACTAAGATGATAAAGCTGAGGGAATTCTCTAGTGATGTTACGTGATGTGCCGAGGCTTCGAGGCGTGTGTCGAGTAATGGAGGGGGCGTTTCCGTAATGCGCATATCGAAGCTTGCTTCATTTAGGGGAGGAGCCGAAAACGATGACGTCCGAAGCCTCGCTGCCCGGCTGTACCACGTGACTGCTTCAGGAAGTGGCTCAGATTTTGGCGCGGGGTTTTACAGCTTTAGAAACCCCACAGGCTCCATTCAAAATGTGGGTTGTTGTAGGCGAGTTGCGGTCAGTTGAAAGAGTGGATAGAGTTTTGATAGTTTGGAAAGCAGAGTTTGGATAGTGGTTACTTAGTTTGAGACAGTTAGTTTGGTGTTTGGAGAGTTTAGGAGAGAGAGAAATAGGTAGATAGAAGATTTAGGAGTGAGAGAACAGGATAGGAGTAGGATGGAGCCGGCGAGAAAGAGGAGGATTTCCCCTATGTGGGAACATTTCGATTTGATAAGCCCTAACAAGGTAAGGTGAACTGAACATTTGCAGATGCATTAGGTTTGCTTATGAGGAACTGTATTTTTCACTGTTTCTTATTTTCTGTAAAGGTGAGGTGTTTATTGTGCTCCAAGAAGTTGGGGTACAATAATAACACATCATCCATGCTATTCTCATGCAAGGCACTACCGTGCCTTGCATGAGAATAGGGAGGAAACTGGAGCTTCACCCAGCCAAGGTATTTCATTACTATCTTACAAACACACTATCAGAATTATTGCATGCTGATGTTTGCTTGTTGTGCAAATAAAGACAGGTAACATACACTGTATTTATTCCCTTTTAACCAGCCACCAGAAAACAAGAGCTGGGTGAAGCTCTAGTCTTCATGATAGTGAAGGATACCCAGCCTTTCACTATTGTGGATGACGTTGCACTTATTTATTCATGCACCCCGGCATCATCTGTGCCATGTGAGCGTGTCTTTTCAAAGGCTGGAGAAGTTGTGTCAAAAAAGAGAAATCGTTTGAAACCAAAAACTGTGGAGAAATTGTTGTTTCTTAATAAAAATGCATGAAATCATCCAGGTTACACAAGCATTAGCCTATTCACTACCCCCTCCCTAGTTCCACAAGCACTTTCACTGTCCTCTGCCTGATTAAGCCCATGCCATTTTTCTAGAGTCCCAGAAAAACATTATTACACAACATGCCATATCACATGACACTACTATTTTGGGAATAATTACACACTGAGAATATATTCAAACAATATTTTATTATACCCATATGTGTATACATAATTTATGTAGACAAATGATTTCGTCCTACACTTTTTGTGAAGTCATTCCCAAGAGCAATAACAGACAAAAAAAATCAATGCATCACACGTGTTAAGATACAGCTGGCTGTGATTATACACCTGGCCAGTAGGTGGTTTCGTGTGCACATGAAGCTCCAAGAAATAAACCCTTTCTCGAACCAGTTGGCTCAAGTGGTTCAATGCCTCATGAGGCTTCATCTCACCATCACTAGAATTCTCACTGATCTCTGCTTTTTTATTTTTTCTAGATTCAAATGGCTCTAGTGGCATGCTCTTCAACACAGTAGGCTGACAGTATGGAGCGATATTTGTGCCTTTTGTTTAAGCGTGCAGGAACCAGTCCGTGCGTGCAGTGAGACACGTTTTCAGCATTTTAACATCACACACGCGCTCAAAACCTGTTTGGCACGTGATAATTCAATTCAATTCAATTCAGTTTATTTATATAGCGCCAAATCATGAAACATGTCATCTCAAGGCACTTTACAAAATCAAGTTCAATCATATTATATAGATTGGGTCAGATTATACAGATTGGTCAAAAATGTCCTATATAAGGAAACCAGTTGATTGCATCAAAGTCCCGACAAGCAGTATTCACTCCTGGGGAACCGTAGAGCCACAGGGAGAGTCGTCTGCATTGTCCATGGCTTTGCTGCAATCCCTCATACTGAGCAAGCATGAAGCGACAGTGGGAAGAAAAACTCCCCATTAACGGGAAGGAAAACCTCCGACATAACCGGGCTCAGTATGAACGGTCATCTGCCTCGACCGACTGGGGTTACAGAAGACAGAGCAGAGACACAACAAGAGAGACAAAAAAGCACAGAAGCACACATTGATCTAGTAATCTGTTCTACATTAGATGGTAGTAGCGCGTGAGCCGTCTTCTCTGGATTCACAGTTAACAGAACGCCAGACCAGGTGTACCTACTATGAAGAAAAAGAGAGAGAGCAAAAAGTTAAAAGCTGAAATGACGACAGTCATTTCAATGTAATACAATGCAAAACTGGAGAACAGTAGACTGAAGAACAGTAGAAATCAGTAGAGTGAGAAAATTAGACCCTGATGTCCTCCAGCAGCCTAGGCCTATCACAGCACAACTATAGAGATAGCTCAGGGTAACATGAGCCACTCTAACTATAAGCTTTGTCAAAAAGGAAAGTTTTAAGATTAGTCTTAAAAATAGATAGGGTGTCTGCCTCACGGACCAAAACTGGGAGTTGGTTCCACAGGAGAGGAGCCTGATAGCTAAAGGATCTGCCTCCCATTCTACTTTTAGAGACTCTAGGAACCACCAGCAGACCTGCAGTCTGAGAGCGGGGTAATCAGAGCTCTGATATATGATGGAGCTTGATTATTAAGGGCTTTATACGTTAGAAGGAAAATTTTAAATTTTATTCTTGATTTAACAGGAAGCCAATGAAGGGAAGCTAAAATTGGAGAAATATGATCCCTCTTGTTGATTTTCATCAGAACTCTTGCCGCAGCATTTTGGATCAGCTGAAGACTTTGAACTGCATTTTGTAGACTTCCTGATAGTAAAGAATTACAATAGTCCAGCCTTGAAGTAACAAATGCATGGACTAGTTTTTCAGCATCACCCCTGGACAGAATGTTTCTAATTCTGGCGATATTCCGGAGGTGAAAAAAGGAAACTCTGGAAACCTGTTTAATATGGGATTTAAATGACATGTCTTGGTCGAAAACAACACCAAGATTTTTAACTTTATTACCAGAGGCCAAGTTAATGCCATCCAGATTAAGTGATTGATTAAGAACTTTATTTTTTGAAGACTCTGGCCCAAAGATTACAACTTCTGTCTTGTCAGAATTTAAATGCAGGAAATTTAAAGTCATCCAGCTTTTGATGTCATCAAGACATGACTGCAGTCGAAGTAACTGATTGGATTCATCAGGATTTATGGATAAATATAGCTGAGTGTCATCAGCATAACAGTGGAAATTAATCCCATGCTGTCTGATAATTTTGCCAATCGGAAGCATATATATAGTAAATAGAATTGGTCCAAGGACTGAACCCTGTGGTACTCCACAGGTGACCCTAGAGTTTGAGGAAGATTTATTATTAACATGGACAAACTGGAATCTGTCCGACAGATAAAATTTAAACCAGCCTAATGCTTTTCCCTTAATCCCTACAGTATGCTCAAGTCTTTGTAGGAGAATATTGTGATCAACTGTATCAAATGCAGCACTGAGATCTAACAGGACAAGTATAGACACAAGCCCATTATCTGAGGCCATGAGAATATCATTGGTGACCTTCACCAGAGCTGTTTCAGTGCTATGATGAGCTCTAAAGCCTGACTGAAACTCCTCAAGTAGGTCATTACTTTGTAAATGTTCACATAGTTGATTAGCAACTACTTTCTCAAGAATTTTAGATAAGAAAAGAAGATTAGATATAGGTCTGTTATTTACTAACTCATCTTGATCAAGAGATGGTTTCTTAAGTAAAGGTTTAATAACAGCTACTTTAAAAGCCTGTGGTACATATCCATTTACCAAGGATAGATTAATCATGTCTAAAATAGGACCACTGATCAGAGGGAATACCTCCTTAAACAACTTGGTTGGGATTGGGTCTAACATACAGGTAGAAGGTTTAGATGAAGCTAAAATTTTAGATAGCTCAGAAAGCTCTACTGCTTTTAAACAGTTCAGACACTGCGCAGGTTCTAAGGATTCCTCCAATGCTGCCTCACTTACTGAGGACGAGGTAATCATGTTTGGGAGGATGCCAATTATTTTATTTTTAATGGAATCAATTTTATTTATGAAGAATCCCATAAAATAATTACTGCTAAGAGCTAAGGGTATGGATGGATCAACAGAGCTGTGGCTCTGGGTAAGTTTGGCAACTGTACTGAAGAGAAATCTAGGATTATTCTTATTCTCCTCAATTAATGATGAAAAATATGCTGCTCTAACTCTGCGAAGGTTCTTGTTATACAACAATAGACTGTCCCTCCAGATTAGGTAGGATTCATCTTGGTGTGTAGAGCGCCATTTTCTCTCCAATTTCCTAACATTGTGCTTCAAGGAACGCAGCTCTGAATTAAACCAAGGAGCCAGCTTCCTGTGAATAATCACCTTCTTCTTCAAGGGAGCTACATTGTCTAATGCAGAACGCAATGACGAAGTCATACCGTTTACAAAGACATCTATTTGTGAATTGGAAGAAACAACATTGCTGCCATCTACAGGGCATTTCTGCAATACGGATGATATTAAAAAGGGGACAGACTCTTTAAGTTTTGATACAGCATTATCTGATAAAGATCTACTATAATGGAACCCTCTTTTGGGGGTGGAGAACTCAGTTAGATTAAACTCAAATGTAATTAAAAAATGATCAGATAGGACAGGGTTGTGAGGAAATACTGTTAATTCTTCACAATCAATGCCATATGTCAGCACAAGGTCTAAAGTATGGAGCCAAGAGTGCGTCAGTTTATGCACATTTTGAGCAAAACCAATTGAATCTAGGATAGTTTTAAAGGCTACACTAAGGTTATCACATTCTGTGTCAACATGGATGTTAAAATCACCCACTATAATAACCTTATCAGTATTTAACACCAAATCAGATAAGAAATCTGACAACTCATCCAAAAACTGAGTGTAAGGGCCTGGTGGACGATACAAAACAACAAACAGAAGAGGTTTTATTGCTTTGCAGTTTGGATGAGGGAAACTGAGGGTTAAATGTTCAAAAGAACTGTAATTATTAATTGGCCTGGGACTAATTAATAAATCAGACTGAAAGATGGTTGCCACTCCTCCTCCTCTTCCCACAGGTCTGGGAATGTGGAAAATTGAATAATTGGAGGGAGTTGATTCATTTATACTAACGTAGCCCTCTTGTAGCCAGGTTTCTGTGAGACAAAACAAATCAATCTGTTTATCAGAAATCAATTCGTTAACTAACAAAGTCTTTGGAGGGAGAGACCTTATATTTAATAGACCACATTTAATTGTTTTATTTTTAGGTTCAAGGTGAACCGTATTGATTTTTAGTAGGTTTCTATGATTTGTTCCTTTTAGATAAGTTTTTGATCTGTTAAGTTTTGGCCGTGGGAAAGACACCGTCTCAATAGGATAATGGATGGGTAACAGTACAGAAGCTGCAGAGAGGTGTGTTAAACTACGGCTCTGCTTCCTGGTCTGGACCCTGGGTTGTCAGCATTTAGGAGAACTAATAAATCTGGCCAGAATTCTAAAAAGAAGAGCAGCACCATCCAAAGTAGGATGGATGCCGTCTCTCCGGATCAGACCAGGTTTTCCCCAGAAAGTTCTCCAGTTATCAATGTAGCCCACGTCGTTTTCAGGACACCACCTAGACAACCAGTGGTTGAATGATGACATGCGGCTAAACATGTCATCACTGGTCAGATCAGGCAGGGGACCAGAGAAAATTACGGAGTCCGACATTGCTTTAGCAAACTCACACACCGAAGCAACACCAACTTTAGTGACCTCCGATCGGCGTGACCGGGTGTCATTACCGCCAGTGTGAATAACAATCTTACTGTATTTACGCTTATCCTTAGCCAACAGTTTTAGGTAAGATTCTATGTCGCCGTTCTGGCCCCTGGCAGGCATTTAACTATGGTCCCTGGTGTCTCTAGTGCCACGTTTCTGACTATTGAGCTCCCAATATTCAGGGTCGGCTTCTCAGCGGGTGTGTCGCTGAGTGGGGAAAATTTGTTAGAAACGCAGACGGGTTGGTGGTGAACTGGGGGCTGAAATCTAGAGCTATGCTTCCTACGAACTGTCACCCAGCCGGCCTGCTTACCCGGCTGCTCTGGTGCTTCTGGAGGACCACTAAGTGAACTAACGCTAGGTCTATGTGGCTCCGCGCTAGCAGAGGGGCGGCTATCAGCTGGTCTTTCCATAGCACGGAGCCGGGACTCTAATTCTGACACCCTCGCCTCCAAAGCTACAAAAACACTACATTTATTACAAGTACCATTATCACTAAAGGAGGCAGAGGAATAGCTAAACATCTGACACAGAGAGCAGGAGATAAGGGGAGACTTAGTCAGAGACGGAGAAGCTGAAGTAATAGTAGTAATCTGATAAACTCTTTTCAAACCACTGTCCTCGCGCTCGGTTCCGTGTCTGCTCGCGCGTGACTCTACTTGCGCGCTCGACCTGCTCCTTCCACGCCCAACACCAGCTGTGCGCTTGCTCGGCTGTTTCTCAGCTTGCTCGACTCTGTGCGCTCGCGACTTCAAAAACTGTCCACTCCATCAGCCAATCACAGACAAGTTTCTTTCCATCCAATCAGAGTATGGCTTGCAAACACTGCATTCAGATGGATTAAATCAAAGTGCTGCAGCTTTTGGCAGAAATTACTAAACATAACTTGAAAAAAATAAAAACAAAAAACAGTTTAATATTTTAGCCTAAAATATTTGGTCTAAAATATTTAGTTACTAAGTGAAGTGTGAAAAATGTTTTTGTCTCTTTTCTTTCCAGCTTCTGGGAGATGATGCAAAAGTTTCTTGTGATCATAATCATCGTCATTGTCATCATTATTTAAATAGCACTTTAACACAAGGTAAAACAAAATAACATCTAATAAAATTATTTGGCTAAAGACTCAACAATTTAAAATAATAATAATAATAATAATAATAATAATAATAATAATAATAATAATAATAAGAAGAAGAAGAAGAAGAAGAAGAAGAAGAAGAAGAATAACTTGATATCAAACATATTAGAACCAGCCGGCACAGCAGAAATATGAGTACCAAGAAAAGTTGAGAAATATAAAATCTCAGTAAGTTTGAAGTCCAATGAGTAAAAATAGGTTTAAAGACAGGTTTTAAAACTGGGCAGCGGAGGGGCCTGTCAAATGTACAAAGGTAAGTCGTTCTATAACTTAGGGGCCCCTGTTCCACTGCCCCTGTTTAAGGCCCTGTTCCCTCTAAGCTTCTGCTCAGAACTGTGAATGACCGTGAGCAGTTGGTCAGCAGATGTGAATGAGCAAGTAGGGGTGTCAGATCCAGGATTTTTCAAAGGGGGATGCGCACCTAAGGGTCATGTCAAGACAATGTGAGGCTAAATGACCAAAGAATGCCATCTTTACTCTTTCACACTACCTTAATTATTCATCTAAGGGTTTTTGAATTGATCATCGTTTTAATGGATGAACATAAGTGGAATTAGCATGATTACATTATTGTAATTGAAAAAGGATTTTTAAGCCAAAATCTCCCGGTTTTTACAGCATGCACAAGATTAAAAAGTAGTTTGAAGAAAAAAATATCCTTATCAACAATTAATCAAACAAAGATTTTCTTTATTTCCAGGAATTATATTTATTTAGTAAGATGAAATAAAAAGACCCAAGGACTTAAGAACAGTTTTGTATGGTTCAAGTGATAAAGGATATTTGAATATACATGTATTTTAACTATATATTTTAACCAGATAAACTATATTAAGAAAAAAATTACTTAAAAAGAGCCAAGGAATTAAGAACAGTTTGGTATGGTTCAAGTGATGAAGGATTTTTGAATATATTTTAACGAGGTAAACTATGTTGACAAAAAAAAACTTTAAAGTAAGTTAAACCAATGAACATGTATGGTGAAGTTAAGCCATAAGCCTATAATAGAACAGTAAGACTTGAAAAAGAATAATGTTCTCTTCTACAACACCTTCAACTTTATGACGATGATAATGGGTTAACAAATGTCAACCTTCTGGGATGCTTCTGGGCAAATAATATTACACATGCGATATAGGCAAATTTATATGATTTAAAATCATGTTAATTAGCTTTTATTTAAACTATAAAGTGACCGAGTTTGTTTCTATTAACCCTTCTGTTTGATTGGACCAGAATTTCAAGAGCGATTGTTGTTGTTTTTTTTTTTTTGGCCTTAAAGGAAAAGTCCGGTCAAAATCAGAATTCAAACTGCTGAAAGGACTTTAAATATAAAATTATTACATACTGTTAGATAAATTATATGTTTTTTTTTTTATTAAGAGTAATTTTCATTTGAATATGCTTTTGTGAAGGCTTCCGTGTTTGTCGAACAACAGCACTGCACCTCCCATTTTGTGACGTCACGTTTTGGGATCGGCTGTTGAGCAAGTCCCAAGGCTCTATGTATGTGTAGAGAGTTAGGTAGGAATATAAATAAATCAGATACAAGGAAATTATTTCAGGATGTAGTTTTTAGTAGTATTTTTAGTTTTCTAAGAAGAATAGGCATTATGGGGAGAATATAATACATTAAGGTTGATCCATACTTTTAGGTAATGCACCTAAAAGTTGTTTGCCAACCACCATAAAAAAGAGAAGAAGAAGAAGAGGCTCTATTTGTTATGTGTCTGTCACTACCCGATCCGTACCGGTAGCATGATCCGTACCATTAGCTCATTTGCGGATCGGGTAGTGACAGTGTCACTGCACGCTATTATCCAAGATTGTGACGACCAGTGCGGCAGAGAGTTATGGATTAATTAGCGACAGTGATGGGCGTTTTTTTTTTTTTTTCTGTATGTGGTGAGTGGGGCACAAGGGAGGGATGGTGTGAATGAGTTTTCTATTTTATTTATTTATTTATTTATTTTTTTCCCAGGTATGGGTGTGGTCCGCTCCCTCTCCCAAGAACATCTCAAGTCTCCGCTAGGTGCGGAGCCCATCCCCCCACGTCCTGCCCTCCTCCACTTCGTTGGCGGGCGCCTTGGCCCTCTGGCGCATTGGTTGGCTTCGGGTTTGGGGCGGGTTCCCGGGCGTGCGCCGGCCCATTCCTGGCGGCCTCTTCGTGGGGCCTGGCCCCCCGGGGGGCGGCCGGGGCCCCCGTCGCGGGGGCGGGGCCAAATCAGGGTCCCCTGATGCCTGCCTCTGTGCTCGGGGAAGGTGGGTCTTCGGTTCTCCACAATCACTATCAAGCTATTTCTGGATAATTTTCACCTAAACTAGTTTACTCTCACATCTCCCACAGGTGCTGGGTCCCAGGTATTAAGTGTTCACTT
Source organism: Fundulus diaphanus (assembly GCA_037039145.1). Classification (NCBI taxonomy): domain Eukaryota; kingdom Metazoa; phylum Chordata; class Actinopteri; order Cyprinodontiformes; family Fundulidae; genus Fundulus; species Fundulus diaphanus. The sequence continues at coordinate 15,594,183 of CM073132.1, forward strand.
ATATACAGTAATCTTATAATTTATTTATTTATTTATTTATGTTCTCTCACTTTCTTTTTTCAAGTATCACATTACACATGTCAGCTTACATAATAATATATATGATTTAGCAATGGCATCTAGGTGTTATTCGATTGTATCTGTTGCTTTATGTCTGTTGGTTGTGCTGTTCTTTTTGCATCTCTCTTCCCAGGTGATGGAGCAGACGGAGAAGGTTTTATCATTCTCTCCCTTTTATCTCCTCTTTCTTTCACTTCTACTCTTTTTTTTTCTTTTCTTTCTCTTTCGCTTTTTGTTCTTCCTTTACTCTCCCATTGTCATGTCCATATAATTTGAAATTCTCCTTGCAGGAATCATAATAAAGCTATTTACAAGCATAAATCAAGTGGAGCACTATGGCGAAAGCTGTTCGCTCCACTTGTAAAAGCAAAATCTGTCGAGCTCTATCTGGCATTGAGACATCAATTCCTATTGCCATATTGCTAGACAGGACACTGGGAAAAAAAAAAATAGAGAAGAAGAAGAAGAGGCCCTATTTGTTATGTGTCTGTCACTACCCGATCCGTACCGGTAGCATGATCCGTACCATTAGCTCATTTGCGGATCGGGTAGTGACAGTGTCACTGCACGCTATTATCCAAGATTGTGACGACCAGTGCGGCAGAGAATTATGGATTAATTAGCGACAGTGATGGGAGTTCCATGGGTTTATCATCATCATCTGATAGCAGTTTGGAATATATATAAGACTTTCTTGATAGCAACCTGACTTTTGACGAAATACAGCCATACCAGTTTAAGGCAAGGAGACCAAAAAGGGACGATGTGAGTTAAATCTGTCTGCTGCGGCAGCCGTCTCCTTATTTTTGTGTTATTCTTCTCAGTTTGTTGTTCTTGCCGATGAAATATCTCGGTGTCCCTTTTTTCTAAAGTCGCTTGTAAATTTCATGAGTTGTGGTTTGCAGGGCTTGTTTCTGAAAGTGAAGTCGCTTGTGCTCTAAACTAAGTGACACTGCCGCACTACAGACACCAGCTGAAATATCTCTCCGCCTCATAACTGAAAGGTGAAAAAACTAATGTTTTTTTCACTTTTACCCGATGTATTGCAACATCCAACTACCATGCACGTGTGCATTGTTGCTTCAACAATAGCTCTCGTGAATTTCAATGGTGAATTCCTCTCAAAATCCGAAATAATTGTTGTTGATCACAGCTGTGTACAACACTTCCTATTGAATTAGCTTGTAGAGCGCAGTGCCTCTCCGCTAAGAAACGTCACAGGATGTAATGTCAGGTGGCCATCATTGCCCGGCAGCCCCCAGTATCGTGATCGCGTCAAAAATGTATGTTTTTATTTCTTTACTGATTAACACTAAACTCATTAAATCACCAGGAACGTATTAGTTTTAGGTATAGATAATAATCCCCTGATTTTTCCTTGTTGACCGGACTTTCACTTTAAATCATCTCCTGTTTCACCGTCTCCCCATAATTGCTTCAACGCCATATTGTGGTATCACTGACTAATCGCGTCACGTTGTAATAACGCGAGACTTGAGCTGTGAGCAATTCAAATTCATGCTTGGATATCCGTAGTCCATCAGCGCGTTCTAGATGACAGGTACTGGCTATTATTCTTAATTATAATTATAATTATAGCTTCGTCGTCGCTCGTAACAGAGCGACGACGAAAACACAACCACAAGCCAAGCTACTCTTGCTGCTGCAGGTAAAGGCTCGTTAGCTCAGCAAAGAAATACTCTGTAATTCCGATAAAACTTGCTCGATAGCCACGCTAACGCTAGTTTCATCGGCTGAAGCCGCCATGTTCTTTAGACTGAACTGTCGATCTTGTCGTTGCGTCACACCTCAACCCGCCTCAAAGCCAACGCTGATTGGACGTTCGTTTGGTGAACGGCTCCAAATTTTCTTTAACGGAGAGTAGCCAGACTGATCTGCGAGTGAAAACTTGAAAGCTCGCGAGATCAGGATGGTCTCACGAGGCTACACAGAGAGTCGAGCGAGTGGAGAAACAATCGAGCAGGGCGGAGAAACAGCCACGCGAGCAGCTGGTGTTAAGCGTGGAAGGAGCAGGTCAAGCGCGCAAGCAGATTTGCGTGCGAGCAGAGACAGAACCGAGCGCGAGGACAGTAGGTTGAGAAGAGATTATCAGAGTTGAGGGTGCGCTCATAGCGCAGCGGGTAGCGCGACCGACAAACGGAGGACCCACATACAGTTTATAACACACTGCACCATATGATTTTGTGTAATTTAATGCTGCTTAATTAAGGTGGTTACTATGAAGACACTTTACTTCTTTAGACATATTTAAAGGAGAGACATTATGCTTGTATTGCTTTCTTTTTCTCATTTTAATCATTCAGTTGGGGTCTATAAAAAGTGGAACTGCAAAGCTATGTTCTGAATTTCTCGTTATCATTGCTCCACAGCCCGCTTTTTGTTTCCCCTGTTCTTTGTTGCACCTGAGAGCAACTCTTTTGGTACCCTCTCTTTTAATGCAAATGAGGCACTTTACACCCCACCTGCCTCGGAGGTCACTCACTTTGGCCATTTTTGTGGTATACTGGTGGACAGAGTAATGAATTGTTTGAGTTAACACACCCAATGAAACATTGTTACTTTCCTGTTGCCCTATCTGACATAGGTGAATAAGAGGCTTTTGCAGCACTTCAAGTCATGCTGGGCAGGAACCAAAATTATTTGAAGTAAAAATGCTTCACTTTGGACAACAAAAAAAATGGCAGACTCACAGAATTGGCAAGTCTTTTTAGAGCTAAGCAGCAAATCATGTGACATGGCTTTTCAAAAAACAGAATTGAGTAAACAGAATGGCTTGAAAAATATGACCCAAACAGGACATAAAGATATCTATACAGCACCTGGAAAGACTGCATTAAAAATTGCTTAACTCATAGAGACTCCAAGTACATAACAAAATATAATTATATATTATAATATAAAGTGCTAAAAAGGAGGATTTTGCATGATATATCCCCTTTAAAGAAAAAAATTATTTGAAAAGAAAAACAAAGTCACAACAGAAATCACACATCTAGGAAGAATTTCTTCTCTATTATGGTAAGAAAAAGAAAGAAAAGAGTATAATCTACACAGTGATGCAAATTGAATGAAATCACTTACACTGTGTTCTAATTTTTGCCAATATTATCCTTACTTACATAAGACATTCAAGTGAGCTGTTACACAGTAAATGCCCTGATGTGATTGGTTGGGTTACTTGTAAGCTACGTGGCTTGTGAGTCTATAAGTGAAAGTGAAAGTGTCTACTGACATGTTAATCCAGCAGCGGCTGTCACTGTCAGCCTCAGCAGGAGCACCAGCAGCACCAAAAGTAACACCGCAAAGGTAACAATCGAGCTTTTTAACAATTGTATTGATGATGGTAAATATTAATTTGACAGAGTAACAAAAGTCATATAATTCAAGCATATATTTAATGTTATTTTGATAATTATGGCCATGTCCTGTTCCTCAAAAAAATTTAATCCAGAAAGATTTTTAATGACCATATAACGGCTTTCATTGTGATAGGGAAGCTTGATCACTGTGCAGTTTTTCAGAACAGAGAAGCTTCCCCCCACAACAAGGAGGGTAAACCATGAGATGTCATTGTTAATTCACCTGAATGTTAAGAGACTGTCGTATCTAAGTAAAGTAATGGAAAGTTAAGTACAGGAAAAAAATATAGTGTAATGAAAAAGCCCAAGCCTTAAAGGTCCCATGAAATCACTGTATAAACCATTTCATGTAGTCGATATTGGTGCATATGTAAATTCTTTAAAGAATTTCGTAAAAAAAAAAAAAAAAAGACCAGCTGGTTGTTTTGTCAGGCCAAAGGTCCCTCCTCAGTATAAAGAATGGTTGTGATAATGATATGAAGCTCTACTAAGTTGACAAACCTTTTTTACATTTGACAAATGACTACAATCAGAGGCGGTCAATTCTTAACGCATAATGTTATATAATCATATTTTAGCTGTGCCACAGTAATAATTGAACTAATTTGTTAAGAGAAGTCATTTTTGTTTTAATTTCTTTATTAATATCGTCATCTATGGTTTAGTTGTTCCTGGGTTTTTAAAAATGTCCAGTTGAAGCAAAATAAACCAGCCAATGTGAAAGGTAATTCAAACCTGGCCAACAGGAACACCATGACAGCTTAGAAAATGGCCTCTATAGCTTTACATATCGGCAAAACCATGCATATGTCAAAATACTTTTCAGTCTGCATTTCTGTATTACAATTACTTTTTAAAGTTTCCTACGTAACAACACGTTTTTGAAAACTAAACTCTGGGTGTTCATTAGATGTAAGCCATAGTCATCAGTTAACAAAAACACTCCTCCAATTTGTAATTTACTCGTTTTTACATGAAGTACACCTGAAAAAAAACCATCAGTGTCAGGTTGCAGCTTGTAGGCTGCATGCTGAGCCTCCCTTTCTCTCTCTCTTCCCTGCGCAGCATGATTGGTTCCACCTGTCAGGCTGCAATTATCACTGATTTGTTTCCACCTGTTGTCACCTCTATATATACCCACCTCATTCTGTTCTCGTTGCCGTAGCAACGTCTCGGTCCGTAGCGTTCAACTCCTGCTCAGTTTCAGCCAGTATTCCTGTGTCAGCTCTGTTTTTGTTCAATCAGCCAGAAGACTTTTCTTCAGCTTTGTTTTTGTTTAGTCAGCCAGAAGACTCTGCTTCAGCTCTGTTCCAGCCCAGCCTCAGCCAGAGACTCAGTTCCAGCTAAGTCACAGCCAGAGACTCCGTTCCAACTCAGCCCGCAGTCTAGGGTTCGCCGGTTCCGGTGTTCCGCTGTAGTCCCTGTCTAGTTTTGTAGTCCTGGTCTTAGTCCTGTATCTGTTTCTTTAGTCTTTTGTTTGTTTTTTTCCCCTTAGTACCTATGTGTATGGGTTCCTGCGCCGTCTGGGTTCCTGCGCCGTCTGGGTTCCAGCGCTCTTTTAGGTCCCTGCGCTCTTTAGGTCCCTACGCTCTTACTTCCCCTGTTTTCTTTATTTTAGTTTTGCCCCCCTGTTTAGGTTAGTCTAGTCCTCTCTAGCCATCCGTAGTTTTCATTTTGTTTTGACTTTCCCTGGTGTCTCTGTTCTGTTCCTGTGTTTTCCTGTTGTATAGTCGCCAGAGTTCTCCGGCACTCGTGCCTCTGTCTGTGCCCTCTGGCGCGCCTGGCCTGTTGGTGCCTAGCCTTTTGTCCTTGTTCCCAGGCATGTTAAGACACCCTTAGTTCTTGTTCTCCGGCGTGTTAGGACGCCCTTTGTTGTTGTTCTCCGTCGTGTTAGGACGCCCTCCATTCTTGTTCTCCGGCGTGTTAGGATGCCCTCCATTCCCTGGTGTGTTAGGACACCCTCTGTTCTTGTTCCTGGAGTTTTAGAAGTTCCTATTTCCCGCGCCCCCCGGCGTTTCCCTCACGCCCCGGCTTTCTCGTCCCTTGCGCCCCGGCGTTTCCCTCGCGGCCCGGCGATCTCTTTCCTTGTGCCCCGGCATTTCCCTCACGCCCCAGCGATTTCTTCCCTCTGGCGTTGTTGTGCGCCCGTTCCTTCCTCTGGCGCTGTCGTGCGCCAGAGACTCTGTTCCAGCTAAGTCACAGCCAGAGACTCCTTTCCAACTCAGCCCGCAGTCTAGGGTTCGTCGGTTCCGGTGTTCCGCTGTGGTCTCTGTCTTCGGCTCCTGTGCTCCATCCTGGCTTTAAGTTCTCGGCTGCTGGGTTCCGTCCTGGTTTTAAGTTCTCGGCTCCTGGGTTACGTCATGGTCTCAAGTTCCCGACTCCTGTGTTTCCGTCCTGGTCTCCAGTCACCAGTTAAAGATCGCTTCCTGGTCAGTCTCTCCACACTTCTCCTGCCGGCCAGCTTTTGCACCCTACATCTCCGTCTGGTAATAGACTCTGGTTCCTCACGTCATCCATCATCCACAGTGTTCAATAAACTCTCTTAAAAGAACCAGCTCTGTGTGTGCGTGCTGTTTCCGGGTTCATCCTAGAAAAATACCATGACAATCTTGTAACTCCACAAAAGTGAAAGTAAATTAGTTTGTTCCAGCATAAGAAATTACTGTATTAATCAAAGAAGACTAGTCACAGTTATATAGTTGTATATACAGTTAGTATATAAACTGTCATGATTCTTTGATGATTCTGGTTCTTGCCTTCCTCACTTCCCTGCTATTGTGCTTCCCCTCAGCTGTTTGGTTTTCTATTGATTATAACTTACCCGATTTTCATCTTGTTGATTATTTCCCAATTGCATTTATGTTTCTGGTTTGTGTTTGTTCCTTGCTGGGTTCTTCCATTCTTGCTGTTTCCTACACTATTTTCCTTGCTTCCTTCCTGATTCTGCCATCTATGTGAGCTTTGTAAGTTTCTCTGTTTTCATCATTTAATAATCATCTCACCATGGCTGTGCATCATCCCTGCTGCACTTTGGGTCCTCATTAAACCCCCTGGTGCATGAATTATGAAAGCCTTGGTCAAGATTTTTTTTTCTCAAGTGTTTTCATTGTTCTTAGGACAAGAAAAAAATGTTAAACTTTTTTTTTTAATAACGTTATTTCATGAAGTTACAGATATGTCCAATGCAGTGGACTACATGTGCCTGAGAAATCAACATAAAACATGAATTTATTGTAAAAAAAAAAAAGAACGATCTTGTATTCTGTTTTAAATATGCAAACAATTGTTTCATTTTTCAAGTCAATTCAATTTTATTTATATAGCACCATTTTATGAAACATGTCATCTCAAGGCACTTTACAAAGTCAAATTCAATCATATTATACAGATTGGGTCAGATTATACAGATTGGTCAAAAATTTCATATATAAGAGAACCCAGTTAATTGCATCAAAGTCCCGACAAGCAACATTCCAACATTCGTCTGCATTGTCCATGACTTTGCAGCAGTCCTTCATACTGAGCAAGCATGAAGTGACAGTGGAAAGAAAAACTCCCCATTAACAGGAAGGAAAACCTCCAGCAGAACCAGGCTCAGTATGAACGGTCATCTGACTCGACCGACTGGAGGTTTGAAAAATATTTCAACATATTTTGTTGAAATATTTCTGTAGCCTGCCTTATTCTTTGCTGTGTTTGAAGTCTACAATATAAATAATTGGTATAGTTACACAAACTACAGCTAATCTGCACAAAATATACACAAAGCAGGGTTTCCTGCAGCGCTGTCTTGGCGAGGCGGCCGCCTCGCCAAACTCACGCTACCGACTCGCAAAAATTCCAAAAAACACTAAAAAACACAAAAAAAAAACCCAGACAAACGAACTCGATATGCTTGCATGTTTATTTGACGTTAACACGCGTTTTTTTTGTTGCTGCCTTCGCGCGTGCATATACTGAATGGCAGGGAAAAAAACACATGGATACGCCCCCCCCCCCCTCCCTCGGTCCGCGCAAAACTTGTCGTCCCCCCAACTCACCGCCTCGCCTAAGCAAATTCCTGCGGGAAACACTGCAAAGTATACACAAAATATACTAAAATGTAAATTTTTAGTGAATAGTTTACATGTGTAACATTAAAACACTGAATTATAAGCAAAACAATTACAAGACAGAGTAAGGCAATTATATGACTTTTGTTGAAAAAATTTAATGCGTGATGCATGACGTCCACTTCATTGGACACATGGTTAATCGTAATTTTCTACATTTTGGACAAAGAATTTTATATTTCAAACTGGTAATATCCTTCCTTAGAAGTTACTGTAAATCATCAAATTTTTTTTACCTGTTGGGCTCTTCTACCATAGAAGGATTGAGAGGATATGCCAGCAGTGGTCGACAGGGGTGGCTGTTTGTTGGCCATCTTGGATTCAGAAGAAATTTACTTGCAGTTACAATGACTGACCACTGAATTTACCTCAATTGTATGTGGCAGCAGAGAGCATTCTAGACACTAATTGTAATGTTCTGTTCTGGTTTATGTTATTATTTTGGTTAAAGTTAGTTTTCCTGTCTTGGATTAGTTTGTATGTTACTTTGGTTCAGTATTTTGTCCAGTTCAGTTCTGTCCTGTTTCCTGCCACTTGTCCTGTCACTCTTTCAGCCACTTCTTCTCCTTCTGATTAGTTCCACCTGTTGTGTTTAATTAGCTCTCCCTCTCTCCTTTGTTCTCCTGCCTATTTATACCTGCCTCAGTTCTCTGCTCCCTGCCAGAACGTCACATATGTTTTGCTTCCCTGTTCGCCTGTCCTCCGGTAAGAGCTCTCCAGCATTATGTTTTTTGCCTGTCAATCTGTTTTCCTGATTCTTGTCTGATCATCTGTTTTTGAGTTTGCCAGTTTCCTGTTTTTGTTTTGGATCTGCTTGGATGACTGCTCAGAACCCGACTCTGGATAGTTTTTGTATACATGCCTGATTCACCCTCACCATCTCCTTCAATAAATCCTGTTCATCTTACTTTTTGTGTCTGGCTGAATACCGGGTTCATCTCATCCGTAAATCATTACAGTACGTTCTGGCCATAACATGAACCCGTCGCCAACACAAGTTTTTGTTTCAAGAAGACTAATTCTTGCTAACATTACACCAGATGAGCATTTCAGTTATTCACCAGATTTTTTTTTGGAGGTCGAAGAGGACGTGGTCCGGGAGCTACGTCCGGATCTGTTTCCAGAACCGCCTCTGTCCCTCTCTGCTGACATGAAGGCAAGGGAACCAACGCCAGTCAGCATGGTCCCCTCTCGTCAGGAGGTTTCTGCCTCTAAGCGGAATTCTTCATCTCGCCGCCGGAGGCGAAGACGGCAAGTTGCTGACCAGGTCTCCACTGGTTTTGTTGATCAGTCGGTCGAGTCCACCCCAGTGGCCGTTTCTTGTTCGGCAGACGAGAGCCCACGTCTTTCCGGAGCCGAATCACCCACAACACCTCCTAGTGACCCCTCCAGCTCTGATTATAAATTACTAGAGGAGAGGATAAGAACTTTCGCCCCAGTGATTAAGCAGTTGAGAGAGGCTCTGTTCTCCCACTACTCAATTGAGCTGGAGGAAAAATTAAAGGAGGTTGAGGGACACTATAGGTCAGCCCTCCAGGCTTTCTATAGCCCACCAGCACCTGTCCCTGAGGGTCCGCCTCTCCCCAAGTCTCCAGAGGGGGCCCTGGAGGGTCCGCCCCTCCCCAAGTCTCCAGAGGGGGCCCTGGAGGGTCCGCCTCCCCCCAAGTCTCCAGAGGGGGCCCTGGAGGGTCCGCCTCCCCCCGAGTCTCCAGAGGGGGCCCTGGAGGGTCCGCCTCCCCCCGAGTCTCCAGAGGGGGCCCTGGAGGGTCCGCCTCCCCCCGAGTCTCCAGAGGGGGCCCTGGAGGGTCCGCCTCCCCCCAAGTCTCCAGAGGGGGCCCTGGAGGGTCCGCTTCTGCCCAAGTCTCACGAAGAGACCCAAGGGGGTCCGCCGCCAGCGAGCGCCGAGGAGACCCAGGGGGGTTCGCCGCCAGCGAGCGCCGAGGAGACCCAGGGGGGTCCGCCGCAAGCGGGCGACGAAGGGGTCCAGGAGGAACCGCTTCTGCCCAAACCCCAAGAAGGGGTCTTGGAGGACCCACCCTCGATTTCAGCTCCAGTACCAGTTCCCTGCAGCTTTAAAGCCCAGCCCCCAGTGCTGGCTCCCCGCAGCTTTAAAGCAGAGCATCTAGTACCTGTTCCCCGCAGCTTTAAAGCAGAGCATCAAGTACCTGTTCCCCGCAGCTTTAAAGCAGAGCATCCAGTACCTGTTCCCCGCAGCTTTAAAGCAGAGCATCCAGTACCTGTTCCCCGCAGCTTTAAAGCAGAGCATCCAGTACCTGTTCCCCGCAGCTTTAAAGCAGAGCATCCAGTACCTGTTCCCCGCAGCTTTAAAGCAGAGCATCCAGTACCTGTTCCCTGCAGCTTTAAAGCAGAGCATCCAGTACCTGTTCCCTGCAGCTTTAAAGCAGAGCATCCAGTACCTGTTCCCTGCAGCTTTAAAGCAGAGCATCCAGTACCTGTTCCCTGCAGCCTAAAGACTCAGTCTCCTGTGCCAGCTCCCCGTAGCTTTAAGGCACTGTCTCCAGTGCCAGCTCCCCGTAGCTTTAAGGCACTGTCTCCAGTGCCAGCTCCCCGTAGCTTTAAGGCACTGTCTCCAGTGCCAGCTCCCCGTAGCTTTAAGGCACTGTCTCCAGTGCCAGCTCCCCGTAGCTTTAAGGCACTGTCTCCAGTGCCAGCTCCCCGTAGCTTTAAAGCACTGTCTCCAGTGCCAGCTCCCCGTAGCTTTAAAGCACTCGTGCCCGAAGCCTGTAGTCAGGCCCTGCCCGAAGCCTGTCGTCAGGCCCTGCCCGAAGCCTGTCGTCAGGCCCTGCCCGAAGCCTGTAGTCAGGCCCTGCCGAAGCCTGTAGTCAGGCCCTGCCACCCGTAGCCATTAGCCAGGCCCTGCCACCCGTAGCCATTAGCCAGGCGCCGCCACCCGTAGCCATTAGCCAGGCGCCGCCACCCGTAGCCATTAGCCAGGCGCCGCCACCCGTAGCCATTAGCCAGGCGCCGCCACCCGTAGCCATTAGCCAGGCGCCGCCACCCGTAGCCATTAGCCAGGCGCCGCCACCCGTAGCCATTAGCCAGGCTTCCCCTTTAGTCGCCTGTAGTCAGGCTCTGTCATTAGCAGCCTGTAGCCAGGCTCTCTCTTTAGTCGCCTGCAGCCAGGCTCCCTCTTTAGATTCCTGTAGCCAGGCGCCCCCCTTAGCCTGTAGTCCAGCGCCAGGGTCTGCTTTCTTTCTCTCCAGGGCCCGCCAACGGGTTCCGAGGTTCCTGCTCCGCCGACGGTCTCCTGGACGCCCGCCGGACATCCTGACTTGCCGGGGCCGCCCGCCGGAGAACCCGTCACGCCGGGGCCGCCCGCCGGAGAACCCGTCACGCCGGGGCCGCCCGCCGGAGAACCCGTCACGCCGGGGCCGCCCGCCGGAGAACCCGGAGAACCCGTCACGCCGGGTCCGCCCGCCGGAGAACCCGACACGCCGGGTCCGTCCTCCGGGACGCCCGCCGGATCACCTGACTCGCCGGGGCCGTCCTCCGGGACGCCCGCCGGATCACCTGTCACGCCGGGGCCGTCCTCAGGGACGCCCGCCGGATCACATGTCACGTCGGGGCCGTCCTCCGGGACGTCCGCCGGATCACATGTCACGCCGGGGCCATCCTCCGGGACGCCCGCCGGATCACATGTCACGCCGGGGCCATCCTCCGGGACGCCCACCAGACTTTTCTTCCGAGAGACTTTTGTTGGTTTTGGTTCGCCCTGTCGGGTTGTTTTTGTTTTGATGGGACAGTTGTGGACTTCTTACACCTGCTCGCCCAGTTCTGGGTTGTTTTGTTTTGTTATTACTCTGTCCCTCCGTCCGGTAACCCCCTCCACCCACCCGGTTTAGTCTGTTTTTGTTTTTCAGATCAAGGGACGTCTGGAATCCGTCCTTGAGGAAGGGGCTCTGTAATGTTCTGTTCTGGTTTATGTTATTATTTTGGTTAAAGTTAGTTTTCCTGTCTTGGATTAGTTTGTATGTTACTTTGGTTCAGTATTTTGTCCAGTTCAGTTCTGTCCTGTTTCCTGCCACTTGTCCTGTCACTCTTTCAGCCACTTCTTCTCCTTCTGATTAGTTCCACCTGTTGTGTTTAATTAGCTCTCCCTCTCTCCTTTGTTCTCCTGCCTATTTATACCTGCCTCAGTTCTCTGCTCCCTGCCAGAACGTCACATATGTTTTGCTTCCCTGTTCGCCTGTCCTCCGGTAAGAGCTCTCCAGCATTATGTTTTTTGCCTGTCAATCTGTTTTCCTGATTCTTGTCTGATCATCTGTTTTTGAGTTTGCCAGTTTCCTGTTTTTGTTTTGGATCTGCTTGGATGACTGCTCAGAACCCGACTCTGGATAGTTTTTGTATACATGCCTAATTCACCCTCACCATCTCCTTCAATAAATCCTGTTCATCTTACTTTTTGTGTCTGGCTGAATACCGGGTTCATCTCATCCGTAAATCATTACACTAATATGTAGTTTTACCATAGAAACCATAGAATTAAAGAGATATTTACTTTTTAGCTGTCCACTACAGTGACCGCTATGCACCAGAGGGCTAATGACAGCTTATGACGTGAATCTTTTAGGATCTGTATAAAATATTTTTAATCTTGATTTGTCTTATACAGTAAACCATATAAAATTGCACCAAGCAAGTTAGAAATAGTACACATATAGTATTGGACAGTATTTTTTTTAAAAGGCCTTGCATAATCACAGAGGGACATTATCATGTTCTTTGTGTTTGTTTCTAAAGGAAGCTACAAGATGCCCTGTCTTTCAAGTGAGTGATCATCCCAGCTCATGTAAACACGGATTGCTCTGTTTTGTTCTGTGCTCATGCCTTTTCTGCTTTGTTTTGTTAAATAGAACCAGTTAAAGTCGAAACAATCACTACAGGGGAAACCCTCGGTGCTGATATAGCTTTGATGAACCAAGTGAAATGGAAAGTTAGGCTGGAGGGAACAAACCATGGTGGACAATGCACCATTGTTTTCTGCCCAATCACCTCCCGTGTTGGCTCAGATGTGGAGGCAGCCATGCAAAACGTGCCATGTAAGTGATCAACTTTTTCATATAATTTTTCTCTTTCTGCTAAAAAAAGAGAAACAATTTCACTGTGGCACTTCAAGTGTATACAGTATATACACCTTCACAGTGCTGTGAAAAAGTATGTCTTCTGTTTTTTTGTCAAATATTTCAGGTCTTCATACAATTAAAAAGGTCAGACAAAATAAATCCAATGTCAAATGATTTTATTAATTATGTTGGGAGGGGGGAACTTTCCAAAATTCATTAATCTGATTTAAGAACAAACCCCACCTCAACCCTCTGTTACTTAACTGATATCATGAATAGATTGAGACTGATATCTTTCTGTGTGAAAAGTTACAAAGGTATTTGTAACACTTTTAAGCCTCCCAGGGTAATTGGGAGCCATCATCCACAAAGTAAGGAATCAGGGACAAACACAATTACATTTTGCTGATAAAATTCCAATTACTCACTTTTTATATGGTGGGGGGATCCAAAACTCACTGGGGGGGATTGTACTATGTGTTGCATCTGGCCTGGGAACCCCTTTGGCTCCTCCAGCATCAGTTGGAGGATGTAGCTGAGGACAGGGATGTCTGGCTTTCCTTGCCTGACCCTTTATGCCTACAACTTTTTTGTTATGCGGAAGAGAATACATGGATGGATGGAATAAAGGGTGACCTGCTGTGATGGATGCAACCCTGAATTTTGCTCTCTACCAGAAAAGCTTGAAGAAGAATATGTGGACATCAGTCCATATATTCCACATATATTGGCTGGCGCTGGTCTACAACCACAGCTTGTCATAACTAATCAAGAGGATCTTAAACATGAATAGAAACATTGAGGGACATGACAGATTGTTAGCTCTGTTTGTAGTCACCGTCCAGAAATCGGTATAAATTGTCCGGCCCGCCGAACAATTTAGTCCGGTCCGGTGGCCAAATGCATTATCATTATCCAACGGCTGTATCTCCTCGCTGCATCGACCGATCTGCACCAGATTTTTTGTGAGTCATGGGCCGGAGCCGTGGCGGTGCGCGAACCCCGCCGGCCGGCACCGCGGCGGTGGCCAATAGGCCGGAGCACGATTGGCTGCGAGGGCCGATCGACGCCGCTTGCGGCTTTAACATCCTTCATATGCGGCCTATCAGCGTACCTCGAGTCGCTGTTGCGCGTTCCATAACAACAATGTTTAAAAACCATGGTTAGGAGACGTCTTAGACTTGGAAAAAGCAGTCGTTTTACCGAGTAAAACCAAGGGTAACTACAAGAGTGGAGGAAAACGCATATTTGCCCTGTACGTGATATGACGTCACATTCTAAAAATAGCTCGCTCACAGAACGCCATTATTAGTGCAATGGAATGTTACTGCTTCATGTCATACATCACACGTCACGGCATGTTCCTACAACGAACTTGGATCAATAGTGACTTGACTCGGACTCAACTCAGATTTTTTTTTTTTTTTTTAATGACTTGGACTTGGCTCGGACTTAAACACTGGAGACTTGAAACTGGACTCGGACTCGAGGCATAGTGACTTGACTACAACACTGGTTCTCCCTGTGCATGCGAGGTTAATTTGCTTCTCTAAATTCTGGTTGTTTGTCCTGTCTGCCTCTGTGTTGCCATGCAATGGACTCCCAACCTGTCCAGGGTGTACCCCGCCTCTCGCCCAGTGAATGCTGGAGATAGGCACCAGCAACCCTCGTGACCTTTATCACCTTTCCCCCTCATTGTCCAACCGTGACCAAACCTGAGATTCAGAAGATTCCTCTATTAGACTTAGACAATAAAGTTTGCACAGGATAATTTATATGGGTTTATATCACCCAGAATAATTTTATGTTTTGATCAAATATTATAATGTTTAGATAAAGATTTAAGGAAAACCTTTATTTTAGGTTACAAATGTGTCATGAGTTACTCTTGTCTCTTACAGTTTTACACCTTATGTTTTTAGGGAGACAAACTGGTATTATCCAGTAAAATTACTCATAGCAGGGTTTGTGTTACAGCATATGTGGAGCTGAAGTCATGGGTCAAATTTTTTTTGACGCCAATGGCCTGATTTACAAGAATTTAGAACTGATTTAAACATGACAGCTCTGCTGCTGACTAAGATAGAGTGTTGCTTGGTGGGGGTGGGGGGTGACAATGACATGACAGATCCTAGATTCACCATTGAGTCATCCTGGTTTCATAGTACGTGCAACAATTTGTTTTTTACACCAGTGTTGATATACTTTACTTCTGTGTATAATACGAACAAATACTTAAATTCTCAATTTATGGCCCAATGACAACGATTTAAGCTTAGAGGGTAGTTTTTAGCTTTCTGCCTTCTTGGAAACATGAATTTAGACACTTTTTATTTCCGAAATTACACTCTAAATATTAAATTTAGATTGGTTTAATAGTTAATAGGAGTCCAACAAGGATTCCTTCTGTGAAAAAATATTTGGGGTGTGATGCTTATGTCGTTTTAAGTGGTCATCTGATAATCCTCTTCCTTTTTCTACAGTGGTTGAAAGGATCATCCTAGTCTTGATGCACCACACCAGAGATCTTGACTACTCAACTGCTGGGACGAAGTGGTCAGATATATATCCAAATATTGACCTGGAAGTTCATGTTCTCTTCCATGAAAGTGTCCCAGGGTTACTCACCTGTTCTAAGAACACGGAGGCCGTCTGTCAAATCCAAAAATATTTGGAACCACATGTTAAAAAGGGTTGGCTTTGGAGATTATTACCTATTTTGTTATTATGTGGTATTGTAGTTCTGTTTGTGGTCCTGTTCCTTGTTTTACTGAGGTAAAGCACAGATAAACAAACAAAACACAGTGAGAAATGCAATGGTTCTAGGTTATTCTGCAACAAATGTTTATGCATTAATCAAGTCATCTAAAAAATCTATATTATATTTAAAAAAAAATTCACAATACACTGCAACATAAATAACATAGGTCAAAGTAAAATGAAGTAAAATGAATTATGTAGAAACTGCAATTAAACAAATTGAACCGTAATTCAATCAGAAGTACAAATTGAAGGAAAAATAACTTGCTTCTAATGAAATATTTCTACGTGAACTATAAATAATTTCCAGTTATTGATAGTTGGTATTATTATTGTTTGTCTGCTTTAAACATGAAACCAAAGCTCTATTGAAGTCTCCCACCCATACAAAAATTATCTGGAGAATCATAGTCTGCATGAGTGCAGCTCACCCAGTCAATTTTCAACATATTGTATTAGGAATCTAACCAGGAGCCAGTGGAGCTGCTGTAAGACTGCAGTGATGTGATGAAAACAGGGATTTTGTTAATAATGCAAGCAGCTGCATGCTGAACCAGTTAAAGCTAACAGTGGGATTTTTGAGGAAGACCAACAAAGTAAAAGATTTAAATAATCGATGTGAGAAGTCGCAATAGTATTGGACACAAGTATATATGGATTGAGGGAAAATAGAGGGACAAAGACAATTAATATTGTGTAGATGAAAATGAGCAGAATGGGAAATGTTATTGATTTTAGGGGTGAAGGCTATAGTGCTATCGAGGATTACACCCACACTCTTAACCTGAGGTGAGGAGGAGACTGTAGAACTATCAAGTGAAAGGAAGGAACTGTCAGCTTTGGATAACACAGATCTGATTCCTACAGGGAGGAGCTCAGTTTTTTCACTTTTTAATTTAAGAAAGTTGGAAATGAAGGGAAGATTTTATTTCAGATAAGCGGGGGTCTAGGCAAGAGGGCAGTTGCATTGTATTTGGCTTACAAGAAAGACAGAGCTGGGTGTCATCTGCATAATTGTGAAAATGGATGTTAAAGTTCTAGAAGATGGCTATGAAGGGGGAAGAAGGTAGATAAGAAAAAGTTGGGGTCCAAGGATAGAGCGCTGGGGCACGCCGGTTGTAACAAAGGATGTTGACGGGAACTAAAGGATTTAAGTTGCACAAGCTGAGTGTGGCCAGTAAAGTAAGAATCAAACATGTCAAGGGAGTGTATGTGATTCCAGTTGAAGATAATCTGTGGAGAAGGATGGAGTTAGAAATTGTATTGAAGGCTACACTCAGATCCGGAGGAATGAAAATGGAAAGTAATCCAATATCAGCTGCCATCAGAAGCTCGTTGGTGATTTTTATGAGGGTGGTTTAACTACTGTAATGTGTACGAAGAACAGACTGTAATTCTTTATAAAGGTTATTTGTAAAATGGGAGTGAAGTTGGAAAACAACTGTTTTTTTACAGTTTTTTAGGAGATAAAGGCTAATTTTGAAATGGGGGGAGAGTATTTTAGTTGTTTGGATCTGAGCTAGATATCTTCAGTATTTGAGTGATAACTCCAATTTTGAAGAGGGTAAGAGCATTTCCAGAGGTAAGTGATAAGTGAATGATGGCAGTTTTGAATAGGTGGAGCACTTGAATGCAGGGCTTAATTAGGCCTTTTGGGAATGGATCAAGCATAGAAGTGAAAGATTTAGATTTACAGTTGATGTTGGAGACGCTAGAGCATGCTTCAAAGTAGAAAACTGGAAAATAGTTGACATAAAGGATTTCAAAAGGGAAGAGAGGTGATGAGTCGTTTGAGAACAGGTGGAGGCGGGGGGGTGTATCTGATGGCTGGACAATGTTATTGAACTGTGAAAACAAAGTCCTGAAGTTACCTTCATTGGAACAGATAAAATCACAATAGCAACTGTATTTAATTTGAGCAGTTAATTCATTTTACTGTACTGTGTGGTACATGTAAGATAAATGTTGTCAACTTGAACCTCTTCGAAAGAAAACTAGACTAACAATTCACAAAGAAATGGACAAAACTCAGAGTGCAGCGGTAAAACAGGGGGCAGACAGTTTAGAATGTTATTCAAACAGTTATCATAAAGAGGTGCAAGAGGAAAGGATATCCACTTTAATGCCCCTATTTTTTAATGAGATAACTTGCAGAGTTTTAGTTATGGAGAAACAGAGATAAATGTTGAATGTATGGAGGAAATAATCAGCGATTTAAAAATCATTTGCTAAAAACTTGTAGAGGGTGAGGCCAGAGCCAGAGGTCCTGGATAAAGTCCAGGGTATGGCCTTTGATGTGTGCGTTTCCAGACAAGGTTACCACCAAGGTGGAACGGTTATTTTTACCTTGGCTAAATTAAGTCTTAAATTAAATTAAACACTTTGTGAGTTTTAATACCTTTATTTTGTTTGTTAAAATCAATAACACATTTTTTGGGGGTTTATTTTAGCCATTTTGCCATTTATCATTTTAGACCCAGTTTTAAAAAAAAGACAGGTCCGATCCAGTTTTACTTTTAGGTTGTTTGACTATCTTTTATTAAAGAACATCTGGCAATGACTATCAAAAGTAATGTTTTTTACATTGATTCACATTAACATGCTTTATCGTTGATCTGCCATGTCACATGTTGATTTAGATGTTTTAGCCATCAGTGTTTTGGTTTTTCACTCACCAACCGAATACACACTCATTGGAAAATCTGTAAAGATCTTTTTATGGGCTGCTTGTTTTTATGAATGTAAAAATAAATTGGAAAATGATACTGTCACCTTACTCACCTATCTTGTTCCATACGTCCACAGACCTAGAAAAAATGTTTAACTATATACTGTTCCAGATTACTTAAGAAAACTATTTGGGAGTTTCAGCATCTTTGTGCCTCTGTATTATTATTCTCTGTATTATTATCTTAATTTTTTTTGTTTTGTTTTATTTGCTGTCATGTTTCATATTTGCCTTCTTCAAGACAAAATTAGACATAAAAACCTAGAAAATTGTACTACTCTTAGAAAACTCAGAAATCTTAAATTCTTGGAATATGCACGGTGACAGGAAGTGACTCTTGTGTTAACATATATATTGTGTAGGCTTACTGTGTAAGGCAGCTGCAACCAGATCATTTTGTTGGATCTTTCCTTTTTGTTTAACCTTATCTTCATTAAACAGTTCCTCAATTAAAGTGTTGTCCCTTTGTCTGTCTGAGGTTTCTCTAAGAATCTCTGGTTGTGCACCAGTAGGATTGGTTTGACTATGAATAGCTAATAATAACTATCAAACGATGTTATGCAGAAAAAATTTAATTATATTAAAAATTAACAAATCAGTCAGCTATTACGAATACCTGCCTGCAGATGTGTGGTATTATAGAACAATACATGTTGTGAAATAGCAGACCTGTACAAATATACAGAACAAACACAATTTATCTCCAAATACAAGAATTTACTAACAAAATAATTCATCATCCGGTTAAACTTCTTTAGTCAACAAAATTGTCAACTAAGCTTGTAACATTCAACTAAACTACTACAAATAAGTTAAAAGAATGAGCAAAACCAATGAACTCCAGGAAATAGGAACAGATACTAAAATTGAAACCAATATTATGACGCAGCGATATCACCATTTTGTGTGATTATGTATATTTAAGAACCAAGGTTTAAGGAATTTTGAATGAGGTCAAATTAGCTTTAAATTATTTAAAAACAAAACTGATTTGTGTTCAAACAACCAATTCCCAATGCACAGCAGAAGGGAAAGTAAAATATTTTCTATTGAAATTATTTTTATTAGAACATTTGCTGAGTTTCAGATGCTGAAGTTGTGATGGTAGACTCTTCTAAGTTCCTGGGTGTTCACCTGAATAATAAACTGGACTGGAGCCATAATACTGATGCTCTTTACAAGGTCAGAGCAGAATTTATCTGATGAGAAAGCTGAGGTCTTTTGGAGTGCAGAGGGCACTCCTGAATACCTTCTGTAACTCTGTTGAGGCGTCAACCTTCTTCTATGGTGTGGTCTGTTGGAGCAGAAAGCTTATCTGAGAGGAAGCGGCTGGATATATTCATTAGGAGGGCTAGCTTTGTCCTGGGATGCCCTTTGTATCCCGTGCAGGTGGTGGGAGACAAAGGACTGTAAGATTAATACCATCACTGGTGGACAATACCCCATGCATGGAGCTGTTGCAGAGCTGGAGAGCTCTTTTAGTGTCAAACTGCTGCATCCCAGATGCTCTAAGGAGCACTTCTGCAGGTTGTTCCTCCCAGCTGTATAATTTATGCTGTTCACAACAGACTCAATAACATCATGGCAATTGTTGCACAGGTTCTGATCCAATCATTAAACGTTTACACTGTCTCCCAGATGGTGTTGTAGCTTGCACATGCCTTAGTTATGTCGGGCCGCTGCTGCACTATCATGCAAATTGGATACTATATTACCATGTTTCTGTAAATGGGCTGGATTTTATTCTACTACTTTGTGCAATATCCACTCTGGTATTTACTTTTTATTCATGGGTTTCAGAAGAGTGACGATGTGCAATGGTGCATACACCATTGCACATCCACTGCAATAATTTTTTATTTCCTGTTTTGTTTTCACTTTTAAACAGTTTCTCAACTAATTTCGCTCAGCAAATAAGGTTTTCAAGTTCCTTCTCTTTTGTCCCCTTTTGGCCTCCAGACAGCAGAGCATATAAATAACATTGAGACCTTTTAGAAACCAGTGGCAAGCCATCCCTCTCATAGCTGGGCCTTCTCTTCCCAGCTGAGAGTCGTAACCCAGTACTGG
The DNA here is from genome assembly GCA_037039145.1 of Fundulus diaphanus. NCBI lineage: Eukaryota > Metazoa > Chordata > Actinopteri > Cyprinodontiformes > Fundulidae > Fundulus > Fundulus diaphanus. The sequence continues at coordinate 15,614,374 of CM073132.1, forward strand.
CCCTTCCACCCCAAACACCACCACTGACAGGCAAACTCACAAAGCTGCTTGCAGTTGTAACTGATAACTTTGTAAGCCCTTACTTGAGCAAAAACTTTAACTATTTTTGATCACATAGTCATAGATTAAGCATAAATGAGGAACATCAATTATCTCTGTGCTCATCCACAGCCTTAATCAGACAAACCACAGCCTTAATCCTATGCTTTTTGCTCCTTTACGAAATTCCTTTCGACATCACAGATATTTGTGAAGGTCTCTATGTACACATTTATTCTCCACCTACGATGCCTACTTGAAAGCAAAGGTCCAAACTTAGCTCTGGTGGAGTGCAGAAAAGTTTACCAGAGTCTGTGTGTACTCCCTTGCAACATTACTGGGCTTTGAACCTTATAGCTTGAGCAACCTGGGCTTTTTTGGGGACTAGAAATAGGACTGGTAGTGGCCAGACCCCAGACCTGTGGAGGTACTAGAAAGATGAAGTTTGACGGGGACTGATGGAGTGGCAGCAGGCACAAAGAAATGGAAAAAAAACCTGCGACCAAACTTGTTAGGGGTAGGAAAGTTGTTTTTGTTTCTTATTTATCTTAAAAAAAGGACTCAGAAACCTATACATATCAGTGCTCGATTTGTAATAATACTGACATTTCATTGTTACGCAAGTTCAGGACGTGACAGTTTGCATTTCCCATCATGCAAGGTGGTCAAAATGGCCACCAACTCCCATCATGCAACACGGCCCAAAATGGCCGCGAACCTAACAATGAAGCGAAGAGATAACGTTGCTAGGGAAAGGTATAAAACCCAGCTGCACCGGCGTTCTTTCTTCTTTTGGCACGCCGGCATCTTGAGAAGACACCACAGCTGTTACACTGGCGTGGGTTTCAACCCCCACGCCACGTGCTCGATAACTTCGCTGGACCGAAGGTTGTCGAAGCAAACTCATCCCTGCATTAATTATAGCAGGAGGTCGACTAAAAAGAAGTACTTCTAAACCCCCCTCCGATCGAAGACTGAGAGCCGCCTTATCTCCCAGTGATCGTAAAAGGGACCATGCTTTTGTTTGACCAAACAAAGCGTCTGAAAGCCCGGCTAGAGAGACGAAGAAACTTTCTCATCCCGTTCCCATGGCCCGCATGCACCTGCGCTCGTCAAGACGCCTTCAGGACACCCACGGATCCAGAACTGGGACTTCACTCCTGAATCAACGTCAGAGTAAAGAAAGATTCCCCTTTTTATTTCTCTTTTCACCTTATGGTGATATAGCTGTGCCTGGGCAGGTGGTAGGACTTTAAGGTTAATGCTTTTTACTCCAAGACGGAGTTGTTTTTATTTGCTGAATATTTTCTCTTGTGCATGCATTTTGAACAGTGATTTTGGCTGTGCTGATTTTGTGGTTCATAAGTGACTCCGCCACGGGTCGCTTCTTCAACTCTTTCCTATCTTTTTCCCTCTCTCTTTGTTCTATCTTTGCTCTCTCTTTTATCAGCGGATTCAATCTTTTTGTTAGAACTCAGTTTGCGTTCTTTCTTTAAGCCGCTCCCTGTCTGAGCGAGGTACCACCCCATATTAGTGTAGGCAACGATTACATCATAGACCCTTTTCACATGACGTCACTCAACTTCCGTTTTGAAGTGGAGCAGGGTATCTTTACATCCGGCTACATGCTTTTACATAGAAAATTCGGGAGGTGAAGACGTGTTTCACTGATAATCAGCCCGATTTCATAAGGTAAGACTGAGACCATAATATTAAGCGTGTCGCATTGACTATCTTTATTTTCCTTTGTATTTGTAGCGATCATTGCTGTTACATAGATGCTTTGATTGGGACAGTAACATGTAGATCAAAGCTAACATGCAGCAGCTTGTTAGCTTACTTTACCTATCATTAATCTGATGTAGATGTTATAAAATGATTACTGTAGCTTTGCTATTATAGAAATAAATCTTGTTCACCGAGTGAAAAAAGAGACATTTATCTGCTACATTGTTCCCCTTACTTTATTATGGTGATGTGTTATACATAAATGCAGTCACTGAATTAAAAAGATCTTATTCCATTTGAATCTTTTTGTTCATTCCTAAAAAACATTACCGTGGGTCTATTGGACACTACTTCTGTTTCTAAATTTTCTGTGTATTATTATGAATTTTCTTCATAATATTATTTGCACTTATATTAATGCACTTTTTTCTTAGTTTTTCTGCAAAATGCTGTGTATTTTAAGTAGAGGCCTGAAATGTTTTGTTTATTATACTGTATTAGTAATGACATGTGCTGCTGACCTCTTAGTCAGATCAACCTTTGAAAAAGTGATCTTAATCTCAATGGGAGTTTATCTGGTTAAATAAATGTTTTAAAAAGTATTATAATTAATCTATTTTTTCTCCCCATGTCCTCCTTGTGTCCATCTCTCAGCAGCATCATATCCACCAAGCATGGCACAATTACAGGGAAACTGGTACTGCAGTGTCCCACAGTGTTCGCACAACAAAAAAAACTTTCCATATCTCAGTTTTCACGACTTCCCGGTTGATGCTGAGATTCGAGCCCGTTGGGTGACGGCAATAACAAGAGACGAGGGGCCAAATTTTAAAATCCTTCGCGGAAGCACTTAAGTCTGCAGTCAGCACTTCTCTTCCGAGGAGACCTTGGTTTCTGCAAGTGGTCTTTAACAAATTAAACTCCATCTTTATTTATTTAAGATAATTGAGTTTTCCCAAGATAATTTCAGTGGGTCACCACATACATTTTTATTAGAGCTGTCAAAATCAATTTGTTAATGAAAGGAAATTAATCTGAGAAATTAATTAATTTCTGCACATTAATGGTTTTTAAAAATACTTACCTGTACACTGTGATCGGACACTGTCTCTTTCTCCTGTGTTGTTTACATTTCAATTGTTTACTGTTAAATCACTGCTGCACTTTGTCCTGTAATTTACTGTAATTCTCAAGCTGTATGCAAACGGAATTTTGTTCTGTACGCACTCTGTGCATACAAAATGACAAATAAAGTTGTCTAAGTCTAATTGTCACGATTTGTCTATGGATGAACCCAGAACCACACACACGGGACTTAAAATGAAAGTCTTTATTGAAGGTTTGATGGGATGGAGGGTGATGTAACCAGCGAGGTAGAACTGCATGGGAACAGGGTGATGGGGTTGGCAGGAGCTGACGGCCCCGAGAGAGACTTCTTGGAACCAGGAACAGGCAGCAGAGTCCACAGCTCGGCAGAGAATTGACAGTTCAGGGTAGAACCCACCAGAGCTCGGCAGCAGGCTCTTCTGTAAGGCAGAGGGGAACCGGAGCAAGGCAGCAGGATAAACAGGACAGGTAAAAGGTAAAATGGACAGAGCTGCTATGAAGTATCTATGTAATAAATAACTAAAATATATGAAGTGTGATGTCTGAAATTTTTTAAAATCCATGTTTTTTTGGTCAGTTCCTGAAAAATACCAGTATAGGACACAAGGGGTTTGCCCCGACAGCAGCATAATCCATAAATACTATAATAAACTGATTATTAGTGTGCATGCAACATTATTGACAGCGTCTTTCTCAGTCTTTGATGTCCTAAACTATTGCAGTTTTAACAGGAATAGGCAGAATTATTTTATTAATTGAGGCTCCAAATCTACTGACGAGACTGGGAAACACACTGAACCCACAGAGGAACTTTGTGTGATACTGCAAAGTCTGCAACCTCAGTAAAATACTACACAAAAAGAAAAAGCTGAAGGGAATGAGGCTCCTCATTTTTATTCATAGAGCTGTGACAGCGTACTCTAACTGTGACCTGGCCAACAGCATTTAACACTGTTCTAGAACAAAGTATGAAAAAGCTCATCATTATACATCAACTATATCCCTGGTGTGACTCATTGGCTAAAAGCTGTGAAACAGAATAGCTGATATAGCAATAAAGCTAGCATAGCAATGTAATAGAGAAATAGTAAACTAATAAATGACAAAAGTCCTGTTGGTAGCATAGCTTTCATTATCCTAGCATCTATGCTAACAACAGAGCTAAGAAGACAAAGCTCTTACCTTAATAATCGAAAAGGTATTGTTCCACAAAGAACTTGTAGTCTTTATCGAGTTTGGAGGCTGGTGTGGCCGAAAGCTTTTGTGCCAGTCTGTGCACGTTTCCCAAACAAAATTTTGGTAGATTATTGAGGGACTGTGTGAATACCCTATGTAAAAACACTGCTCGCGGAAAAAGCGGAAATAAAGATACCCTGCTTCACCGCAGAACGGAAGTTGCATGACGTCACTGTGAAAAGGGTCTATTAGGACCTCCTCCTCACACATCACGTAAGGTCGTAGGTGACGTGACGTCATAGCTGCCACCTTGGGTAGGTATGGTGTAGCTAGCTAAGCTGAACTAGCTTATTGGAAAACATTGAGGTGTCTGTCTGGATTCTCAAAGCGGTTTTCTGCCTTTCAACGCTACAACGTCCAATGTCAACGTCTTGAATATGATGTTTAAACAACTATGAGTTGAACTAAGATTTGCTACCTCTCATTTTAATCTATTTTTGACTTTATTTCCACATATATTTTGCATGTTAGTTTAGTAGCGAGTAGAATTACAAGGTTGTAGAGTCAGAGAATTAATGTAACAGGGAATTGCTTTTGGTTCAATAAAAACAACAACTGTGGAATAGTAATTGTTTGTTTTCATTCCAATTCACAGTTGCATGGTTATTCAGAATTCAGAATTATCTCCTTTTGAGTTAACATCTGATATTAACATAGAGACATTATCATTGGATTGGTGATAAGGAATAAGGATTTAAACTCTAATTGCAGTTATATTGGGGTTCTCATAGCTTGCCGGATAAATCTCTTCGGTCAGGAGCCGATCAGATAATCTGGTTCCGGCATAAATAAGTTCATAACAGCTAATTAATAAATGCATTAGTAGTATAAATCATTATAAGCTTATAGCTCTAGCATAACTACCATTTGAATCATATTGTTATAGCTACTAATTAAGTTTGAATGACTCATTAAAATTATAATACCAAATTATAATTAATAATAATAATCATATTCAGTGAGCTTCTGGCATAACATCATCAAAGTCATTAGTCTCATACCACACGATGCTACAGTAATTTTATCACTTTCATTTTACGTTGAAATGTGCTAAAATATGCTTGGATCAAGGTACTTACAGACTTACTTCCATACACAAAACCCCTATTCTTATCTTCAGCTGTCACTTTATACATGTTGTAATAAATAATACTGTATATATTTCAGTGATCGTATCAAGGCATTAAAGGTATACTATGCAACCGGGGTTGATTTTCCAGCGAGGCTCCCCCCAGAGGGCGAAAGTAAAAGTGCACTGTCGTAAAGATGCTCAGCTGTTCTGGTTTCTCTGTCAAGCCAGACGCGGTTGTTTTGAGTTTAGCAGACAGGTGAACGCAACGAAAAGTCGAAAAAACGGCAGTACAAACAATGACTAACAAAGTGAAAGTATGAACATCAAGCTTCCCGCAGCGCTATCTTGGCGAGGCGGCCGCCGCGGCCACCTTGCCGCGGTAGCGTCTCGCCAACATTAAAAAAAAAAAAAATAATAATAATAATAATAATAATAATAATAAAACTCGATATGCTTGCATGTTTATTTGAGGTTAACACGCGGTTCTTTGTTGTTGCTTTCGCGCGTGCATATAGTGAATGGCAGGGCAAAAACACATGGAGTTCTCGCCGAAAAGCAAGACCGACTCTCGCGATGAACCAGACTTCTGAGCCTGTGGGTGCGGGCCGAGGGCTCTTGCAATTGCAAGTGCGGTATTTCCCCCACAGACCACCAGGGCGGCCGAGAAAACCTTTGTTCGACCTGAAATGACTAATTTAATCATCCAAAACGGTATGGAACACATTGATTAACTGAAAAATGTTGCATAGTATGCCTTTAATTTATTGTATCTGTAATACTTTACCGGCTGCTTGAGCTGTTCTTTTCACATTTTCTTCCTTCTTTTTCTCTTCTACATTCTTGTTTTAGTGTCCATATAACATGAAATATTCCCTGCATAGATTATAATAAAGCTACTTGCATGCATAAATCAAGCGGAGTACTATGTCGAAAGCAGTAAGGCTCTGCTTGTGAAAGTAAAACCTGCTGGGCTCTTTTTGGCATAAAGACAACAATTCTTGTTGCCACATTTCCAGACAAGACACTTAAAAAAAATGTGCTAAAATAAGTTGACAGTATATATTCTTCTTTCCTGGTCCACTCTAAGTTGACCTACCTCCAGAACTGTAGCTTGAATAAAGTAAGGAAGCTGCTAGTATGTAAACTGCATGTCAATCAGCACTTGAAATATTGGCTTTATTTTTCAAATATTTCTTTTGTCACGCTTTGCAAATGCCTTTCATTATTGTGGGGAATTATTCATTGTAAAAAGTAACAACAATTTTCTTGTACCTCCCTTTCTCTCTGTGGACTCTGCAGGGAACAGGATAAATCACATGGTTTCTCTCCCACTAAGAATGAAAGTGAAGCTGCTACAGTTCCTTAAGAACCACTGGTTGAAGTCAGAAATGCAGTCTGCAGTGTCCATTGTAGGTGCTTGGCGAGCAGGAGATTGCCTTTTTTGCTTTTCTGGAGCAGGACATTTACAGCAAAGGTAAAAATCCTCACACGTTCTTTTTCATAGTTACAGTGAAACATTTTGTTTGCTGTTTCTTTTTTCCTTTTAATTTAATGATATTATTTAGATAATGTCCTTATGCTTCTTAAGTAAACCCTGCAGTTAATTCAAGGAATTTTATTAAAATTCTGTTTGTTTTAGGAATGGAAATCAGAACATTGCTTTATTATGTTCTATTGCTTCAAAGCTTAGAAGGACAATCTACCTCTACTGTTAGTAAGAAATGGTAGGTCTAGCCTGACTTTAGGATTGATGCTGTTTACATTTACAGTAGCCGTGTTTAAAACAAATCAGTCTTATCTTACATGCAATATTCTAACCTTCACTTAAACATCAACCTCAGAATAGATCAACCATCTTCCTGGTATTATGTAAAAGAATTTGCACAGTAAAAGTATCCCCTGGATCATGTTAATAATTCTTGTTGAAGTTGCAGAGTAGTTGTGTTTCATCTCTGTAGAAAAGCCGAACTAATTATACTGCTTTTCTTCTCTTTTAATAGATCTAAACATGTTAAAGACTCCAGGTGGGTGTCAATGTCGACAGACACATACAAGTAGCAGTTATATTTCAGCTGGTTATAATTTTGCTCTTTTATCTTTCGCTGTTTCACAAAGTGAAAGTTCAGAAAGTCACTTCAGGGCACACCTTCGGTGCTGATGAACAACTGCTGAGTCAAGTGAAGAAGAGGATACCACTGACAATCACAGAATGGCTGCAAAGCTTGATCATCGTTTTCTGCCCAGTCACTTCTCGGGTTGGATCAGATGTGGAAACAGCCATGAGTCTGGTGCCAGGTACCAGTTTTATGATTTATCTCTTTGGACATTGTCAACCAAGAATAAAAATGTTGAGATTTAAACTCTGTATTAAAAGTTTTAAACAAGAAATCATAGAAATTGCAACAATCAAAAACAGTTTAAACAGTTAACATTCAATAATATAAAAAAATAACTATATAAATCAGGACTAGCTTTAAGTACAAAAGTATTATAGACCAACTCTAAGCATGCCAAACACCAAACCTTGTGTTCCTTTTTCTTGCCTCAGCAGGAGATCAAAAAGTCATTCTGGTTGTGATGCACCACGTCCGAGATGAGAACTACTCCACAGCTGGGACGCAGTGGTCTGAAACGTTTCCTAATGTCATCTTGGATGTTCATGTTCTCTTCCATGAGACTGTGCAAGGATTACTATCTTGTGCTAAAAATGGGGAGGCGGTCAATCAAATAGTTTATACATTACTTCGACTGTCACCGGATCAACAGATAGGAAACAGTCAGACACAAGGGTTACTAAGATGTCGTGACGAGCCTTCAAGGATATGTTTTCCCTATTGGAAGATTGTTCTTCCATTTATTGTGGTTGTGTTTATCATACTTCTTATCATTTTCTTGTCATAGTGGAGATCAACACATGGAAAGTTAAAAAAGGATATGTTTCATGTATAAGACGTTCACTGTGTTCTCAATAAAACTCAAAATGCATTGTATTTAAAAAATGACACCAATTTTTTCTTAAAGTAGACCATGTAACAAATACTGTTGAAAACAGATAACATAAATAAAAATGGTTAATGGTTAATCCAACTATTTTCATAGTGAGCAGAAGAAGGGCTGTTATGCAACTGATAAAGAGAAAAGGGTACTGGTTGAAGAGGATAAAGAAGTATCAAGCATGTAATATGAAGTGAGTCAAGTCGTTGGTGAGGAGATATCCTAATTTTTGTTTTGTTTTTGAGTGGAAGTTAAATTTAAAGAATGACTTTGAACTTTTCTGTAAACAGTCTGCACTAAGGACCTGAGTAGTACTAGTGACGATTTCACTTATCTGCCACTCCAGCCTCCTCACTCACCTATCTCCAGGCTTGGTCCTTTCTTGACTTGTCTCAGTAGTAATAATTGGTTGAGTCAATCAATCAATTAATCAATCAATCTTTATTGTCAACTACAATTTGACCGTGGGGTGCGATTACTTTCCATCTATGTGATCTCTGCTCTGTTTCTCAATAAAAGTGCTGGAACTTCATCACTGCCTTCTCTTCATTCAGTAACGATGGGAATTCAGTTATTATTGTTCAGAATTCCATCCACAGGGTGTCCGGGTGCAGTTTTGCCTGCTGCACCCTGAGCATTCCCTGGCTCCTTCCTCCTCCAGTGCAGCTCTGATTCCACTCACCTTAATCACCCACACCTGTCAGTCTCTCATCATCCCTGGACTCAATCTACCTGCAAGCTCCACTATAAAGGCTTTTTTCGTCCTCCTCTTCCTGACATGAGCGTCTCCCTCCCCTCCTCGTCTTCCTGACATGAGCGTCTCCCTTCCCTCCTCGTCTGGTCTGACCACACTCCTCCCTATGCCCGGGTTCCGTCCTGAGGCTCTCCTACCAGGCTCTGCTCGGGTCCCATCCCGAAGCTCGCCTGCTGCCTAGGGTTCCGCCCCAAGGCTCACCTGTGGTCCTCTCCAGCCTCCCTCGTCTTCCACTCAGACGGCTCCCTTCCCATGTCTTCCCCCAAAGCTCTTTGGACCTCCTTGTCTTCCACCTCAAGCTCCAGCTCGGATCTCATTCCGAGGCTCACCTGCCAGCCTGGGTTCCGCCCCAAGGCTCACCCACGGTCCTCCAGCTTCCTCCCGTAAGCCTGCTCTTGCACTCAGCTTCCATCTGTTCAACCCGGTAACAGACTCTGGTTTTCTACCTCCACAACTCATTATTTGCAATAAACTCTCAAAACGAGCTCCGTGTGTGTGTTTGTGTTCGGGTTCATCGAGACAAATCATGACAGTGGGGAGAGGTGTACAGGGGAACGGTTGACTGAGGCCATGCGTGCCAGTTCTGGGCCCTTCCGCCATAACATCCAGAGGAGTTTTGATTAGGGGGGAAGCCGAAATCCAGAATTCACTTTTGTATTGAGAGCAAGCTGCACAAGTTTTCTGTCAGCCTTGAAGTCTTTGTCACGGGGCTCCACGTGGCGAATCCAATATTCCGAATTTGTTGGGCTTTTCCGCCTTGAAGTGAGCATGCAAATCCAAGATTTTATCCCATCTCATCTTTGAGTTCATCCAAAGATGAACATCGTGATGGATGCAATGCGTTCCATCGCATCCAGCTTGCGGCTCTGTTCATCCAGTTTACGGTTCTGCTCATTCACAGCCATTGTGAGGGCATCAAATGCGGCCGGAAACCTGACCATGGCCATAATTGCACCGACATCCTCTGTAATTGTAGCTACATCAGATATCCTCCAAATCCAAATAGAAGAAATCTGAATATCATGAAACCAAACCTGTATATGTCTTCGATGTCCTCGACTGACAAAATTGAAAAACGCACCATTCTCCACTTGTTCCCAGAGTCTAGGGTGTATCCCAGGATCTCTGTCCTGTCAGGACAGGATGGGTCCCCTTTACACTGCCTTCCCATCAAAAAAATGTCATCAATTGCATTGAGAGACCAGCAGACCAGATCCATTGTTTCAGAATTCGGGTAATATGAAGAGAGGGCTGAGTCATATAACTCACGTTGACCGCAGACCGCCACTATCAGCTTGTCTCCCATGTTGAAAGAAAACTGCTTCTTCTCCACCACAGTCCTTCACCCCACGTCACAGCCATATCTAGTTCCTGATTGGTTCTTGCAGCGCGACATGGAACAAAATTGAACTTTTTCAACTCCAACAACTGTCACTTTGCATCCATTGCAGGATTCGTGTCACCCTAGCTTTGCTTTAATCATTAAAGGTGTGCGTTTTGTGTCCCTAAAATTGCCTCTGTGACTTCACTTAGCATGTCTACCTATTCCACAGAATCAGAAATACTTTAGTGATCCCAGAGGGAAATTATTGTTTCAGTACAACCGCCATCACATACATCACAAACATTTCAGGGGGAGACGATTTACTGAGGCCATGCTGCCAAGGACACTGCTTACATGGTACCCACAGGGCACTGCCATTACTCTGTGGAACTAAAATGACATACTGTAACAGGCGTATCTGTCAGCAGTCATAAAGGAATGTAATATGGAAAGTGAACTTGGCTCTTGGTTAACAATTTATGACTCTTGATTAAGGCTTTTGTTTGCTGTCACCAGCAATAAAACCTGTTGTATCTGTTGCATAATTCTAAAAAACTGCACTGCCATCATCATTTAGTAATTCATTCACCTGCTATTTGATTTTTTTTAAACCACGGAGCTTCCCTGAAACAGAAAAAGTAAAGATTTGCTCTGACATGGTTGTTCTTTCAGCATCTTCATTCAGTGTTTCACCACACTGCAGCCGAAACGTAGGAAAGGAAGGGTTTTAAAAGCTGCTGTCTTTCAACCTGGCTTTTTCATATTATAGGACCGATAAGATAATAATATTTTTGTGTAAATCCTTATAGCACTTTGCATTTTTTAAACTTGAACTGTGCTAAAGTGGAAAGACTGAATGTCTGCAACATCCAAAAGCATAGTGGTATCTCTGCTTGATCAGAATAACTGCTGTTTTCTCTCCTAGACATTTGCACAGAAAAGTAGTGTAAAATAGTGAAGCTGACCAATCAATAATTCATTGGTCAGCTTCATGAAATCATTCATCTGAATGATTTCTAAGTGACAAAAAAATAGAGTATTACTGAAAAGAGTATTGCAGACCATATGATGCAATATCATTATATAATGGCTCTTTGTTATCAAATTGATGATATAAAGTTGAACAAAAAATTATTCATACCCCTGAAGTATTTAAGTATACAGATACACCTTAGAAGATTTAACTGTTGAGACAAAGTTCAATATTTTTGTTCCTTAATTCAGAAAGTGAAACTCGTATATTTTATGGATTTGTTACATACAGAGTGAAATATTTCAAGTATTTTTCTTGTTGTTTCGATTATTATGTCCTTTAGATAATGCCTGCCCAGATAGCAAAACTTGTTAATTCAATGATGAATTATGGTAAACAAAAAAGGTTGATTTTTGGATAAGGGAGTTGATTAATGGTGGATCAACAATCATCCAATTCTAGCCAGTTAACAAATGTTGAAAATAGGTCATTGAATCAATGTTTTTTGCCGCCACATTCTATTGATTGAAATGCCAATGTCTAATCAATGGTGAATCAATTTATGTATTTTGTGACCTTTTGTTGACCTGATCCAAATAATTAATTCATCCCTCTCTTCAGGTGTTTTGCCCCAGCCTTTAAAAACAGCAGTTATTAAACCACTGATAAAAAGAGTAATCTGGACAAATAACATCTGCAGTTATTGAAAAAGCTGTGTTTCAACAGTTAAATCACTTCCTTACAATGACAGTTTGTTGTTCAGTCCGGTTTCCATGCTCATCACAGCACTGAGACTGCACTCGTGAAAGTGTTCAATGACATCCACATAAATACAGACTGTGAAAGAACCACAGTGCTAGTTCTGTTGGACCTCGGTGCAGCATTTGACACTGTTGACAATGATATATTATTAAACTGACTGGAGAGCTGGGTTTGATTCTGATACAGCACTCAATTGGTTCAAATCCTACCTGAAAAACAGGGACTTCTTTGTATCAATAGGAAACTACTCGTCAGAGCAGAAAAAAGTCACATGTGGGGTACAGTATGCCAAGGTTTAATCCTGGGACTCTGTCTATTCAATATCTATATGGTCCCACTAGCTGAGGTTATAACAAGAAACAAGATTAGTTATCATAACTGTGTATCGTGAGGCTAAGAGACAGGAGGACCCAGAATTCGACCAGACAAGCGAGGTATGTGAAAAAACAGGATTTAATGAGTTGATCTTGGTACTACTGGGAAAGGCAGGCTCAGTGGTCAAAATGATAATCCACAAATGATACACAAAAAGGCAGTCCAAAAACTCACACAGGGATAAGGCAAACTTAGATGATCCAGAGGTAGATGTAACAGGCGCAAGGAAAACGTGGAACTCACCGGCGGCTTGACACGAAAAGACACGATAGAACATCACAAGACAAGAGATGACCTGGCAGGGAAGTGTCAGAGGACACATACCTAAAAAGGCAAATAACCATGAAGAACAAACCTAAGACAGAAGATAAAACTAAGACTAAACAGAGCACAGACGGGAGATCAGAACTAATACAAAGACCGGATAAACTAAAACAGTACAAAAGCTAAACAAAAATCCAAAACAAGACAGAACCCAGAACAGAAACAAAACCTGAGGCGGGAGAGAGGAACAACTGATCAAATAATAAACAAAACAAAACCCAGATTATGACAGTGTGCATAAGATACACAGCTCTACATTACAATGTCACCAGGGGACTCTCATTCCATCCATGCATTGAATGGATGCTTAGAACAAATGAATGCATGGATGTGCCAAAACCTTCTCCAGCTGAACAGAAAAAAAAACTGAAGTTATTGTCTTTGGACCTCAAGACAGAACTAGCCTTCTACCACCTGAAGAACATTTCAAGGACTGACATCCCAATGAGATCTAGAGAAACACATCCATGCATTATTGTTAGCCAGGACCAAAGCATCACCATATTACCAGCAGACAAAGGAAGATGCACCGTGGTCCTAAACACTTCAGACTACCAGGACAAAATTCACACTCTACTGAGTGACACCAACACATATGAGTCTTTGAAAAGGGATCCTACCAGCTCCTACAAAAAGAAAATCACTGACTACCTACAACAACTAGAAAAAGACAAGGTAATCAATCGCTCATCTTATTATAGATTATATCCAGGGGAAGACATTCCATGCTTATATGGACTCCCAAAAATTCACAAAGAAGGAACACCACTCAGACCCATTGTCAGCAGCATTAATTCAGTAACATATAACATTGCTAAACAGCTTGCTAGTATTTTAGCCCCCCTGGTGGGGAACACACCACACCACATAGAAAACTCCAAGGACTTTGCTAACAAAGTCAAACATTTAAAGATGGCACCAGGGGAAACTCTGGTGTCTTTCGATGTCACTTCACTTTTCACTTGCATACCTACATCAGAGGCAGTAGAAACAGTCAGGAAACGTCTTCAACAAGATATTGACCTTAATAACAGAACTAATTTCACTCCGGACCAGATCTGTACCCTACTGGACCTTTGTCTTTCTACTACTTATTTCAAGTTCAGCGATCATTTTTACAGACAGAAGCATGGTTGTGCCATGGGATCTCCAGTGTCACCTATTGTAGCCAATCTTTACATGGAAGACATGGAAAAGAGAGCTTTGGGAACCTTCAGAGGAACACCACCAAGCCACTGGTTTAGATATGTGGATGACACTTTTGTCAAAATCCAGCTAAAAGAAGTGGAAGCGTTCACAAGACACATCAACTCGGTGGACAACAACATCAAGTTTACTCGAGAGGATGCCAATGACAACAAGCTACCTTTTCTCGACTGTTTGGTGAATTTGGAAGGAGATGGAAACCTCAACATTGAAATGTATAGGAAACCCACCCACACAGACCAATATCTTCTTTTTGACTCACACCATCCACTGGAGCACAAACTTTCTGTCATCAGAACCTTACGACACCGGGCCGAGCATGTCCCGACTAAAACAGAAGGGAAGCACAAGGAACAGAAACACATCAGAGATGCTCTCCAAACCTGTGGGTACCCTAACTGGGCTTTTGTCAAATCAGCAAGAAAATCCAAAAGACCCGCTGCAGAACATAATGGTGAGAAGAATAAACGCAAAAACATCGTCATCCCATATGTTGCTGGAGTCTCTGAAAAACTCAAGAGGATTTTCTCCAAACACAAAATCCCAGTACATTTCAAACCAAACAGGACCCTCAGACAGAGGCTTGTGCATCCCAAGGACAAAACCCCCAAACCTAAGATGAGCGGAGTGGTGTATGCAGTTCAGTGCAGTGAGGAATGTTCTGATCTTTATATTGGAGAAACCAAACAACCCCTCCACAGACGCATGGCTCAACACAGGAGAGCTACCTCCTCAGGTCAAGACTCTGCTGTCCACCTACACCTAAAGGACAAAGGACACTCTTTTGAGGACCAAAATGTTCACATTTTGGACAAAGAAGACAGATGGTTTGAAAGGGGTGTGAAGGAAGCCATCTACGTCAAGAGAGAAAGACCAACTTTAAACAGAGGAGGAGGCCTTAGGTTCCAACTCTCAAAAACTTACAACACAGCTATAGGGTTAATTCCAGCCAATCGTCAACTTAACTCTCACCCTCATTCAGGTGATTAAAACATTGTTCCTTTAAGCCAAGCCAATAACAACTCTAATGACTCCTCGTTACAGAGGAGTGGACCAGTTTCGGTCCAATCTGCTGGCTTAATGGCTTCAACGACCGCCCATTACTAAGGGGTGGACCTGTTTCGATTGAATTTGCATGTTATCTAAGCCATTACATGCCTTTGTTTTGGTAATGGTATAAAGCTTGTTACTCATCATTACTCCAGACTTTTTGAATTGAGAAAGCTTCCGGGAGAGGAAGCGAAACGTCTTCAACTACGGAAAACAAGTCCAGTTGCTTTGTTTTTTACTTTTTTTGGAACATCCATGCATTATTGTTAGACGCATTGATCACTGCAAAGGTGTCTTCACAGACAGCTGATCCAGAATTCTGCTGCTCGCGTTCTTATTACAACCAGGGAGATAGAGAACATCACCCCAGTTCTAAAGTCCTTACACTGGCTCCCTGTAACTCAGACTTAAAATTACGTCTGTTAGTTGATAAATTCCTGTACGGCTTAGCACCAAAATACATTAAAGACCTGTTGTTGCTGTATCAACCCTCCAGACCACTCAGATCTTCTGGTCTACTCTGCATACCCAGAACCAGAACTAAACATGAAGAAGCAGCATTTAGTTACTTTGCTCCACAAATCTGAAATAAATATCCAGAAAACTGCAAATCAGCCGAAACACGAGTTCCTTTAAATCAAGACTGAAAACCCACTTGTTTAGATTTGCTTTCAGCCCATGACAACAGGAATATTGACCAACATATTTGATGTGTATTGATGTTTTCACCTGATACAATTTAATGTTTGTTACTGGTCCCACAACCAGTGACTTTTTCAAAGTGTTTATGCTGTTTTTATGTTTTCATGACATAAAGCACTTTGAACTGCCTTGCTGCTGAAATGTGCTATACAATTAAACTTGACTTGACTTTTTGTAATATCCTGACTTAAATAAGCCTCACTTATTAGCATTGAGTAATCACTATTAAAATAACAGCACATGTAAACAGCATTGAAATGGATCAGGCCAATACTTGAAGTAATGTGATGGTTCTTTAAAACATTAGGCCTGCTGCTAGACCCCCTTAACTACAGAGAGCTTTAAGATGGTGGTCGCTATTGTGAAGTTTAGTTTTACTTTGAAGGGCTTGCTTCCTGTCGAGCTGTATATTGTATTAGAAAAAACTATGGAAGGATTATGTAGACACGGAGCAATACAGTTTTACCGTGTAAAGTGTGGATGACTTGGAAAAGGAAAAAACTAATTTTTTATAGATAAAGAATTTTTTGTTAAAATTCCCGGTTTGCACGCGTCCTTTACTTCCAGTGTTTAAGGAATGACACCGATATAGGATCTGTTGACATAACAAGTGGATTTTTAAAATAAAATATAGTAATTAAAGGCTACCATTTTGTAGAATATTCTTGTATTTCACTTTTACTTGTCCCCATGTTCTAGTGGGTCCCATGGATGCTCTGATATAAAAGAACAAAGTAAATATGAAATTATTAAATGCAAAAATACATACTGTAAAAAGTGATAGAAACATCTAACATGGACAGCACTTATGCATTTAATTTGTCTATTTTTTGCCAGCCCTCTCTCCTCTCCAGCCCTCTTTGAGGTGTTTCCATGTCGTTTTAATTTATAACTCAAATTCGGCATAGCCTTCCATTAAAAGCACGTGTACTGCTTGGGAGAAGAACTGTGGCCGTTCTTTGGCCATGCTGAACAGCCAATAGCAGCGCTGCTGATCATTGTTTCTACTATCAATACATTTCCCCTTGTAAACAAACGCATGAACGCGCAGTTATCTCAGGTATCTCAATCCAGCCATACTAATCATAAACAACAGGTGTGTTGGAAGAACCCAATTAGACGGATCATGATTAGCCGAATGAAATCATTTTGGAAGTCTCATTTGATCTTGGATGTTTTAAGCAACGTACGAAGAACGGGCCCCTGGTCATCTGCCTTGTTGGGATTTGTTTCTCACCTTCCATATGACAACACTCTATAGACTCAAGGACTTGAGGGCTGGTGTCCTTTCATTGTTGCTTTTTTTGCTGACCTTTATAGACTTTGTCTCACTGAGATCCAAAATCTCATTTACAAGAAACACCTTTGAGATGTGTCTCACTGTCAACACACCTGAACACATAATTAGTCATTTGCAGGACTCTGTAAAGTGTATGAGATGGTAATTTAGTCCTTTAATCCAGGCGTGTTGTACTTGGGTCGGGTCGCAAGTAGTGGAGTTTGAGACCCCTGCAGGGTTCAGGTGAGTTTGCCAACTACTCAAGCACAGTACCACCATTATTATTACTGAATCGACTTTTGGAACTGTTGACAGAGTGTGCTCTAAAGGTTCCCTGTAGATGAGTTTTATATAAATAAAACCGAATTTAATTAAAAACTGAAGCTGCTTGTTGACTCTAGTTTGTTCCTCTTTGGCTTCATAGATAATAACTTGTCCAGATTTCTATTTTTATTAGTGGTTTAATAACTGCTGTTTTTAAAGCCCGACGAATTTCAATCAGGTCAGATGCAATGACAGGCCGGACTTCTAGAACCATTATCCTCTGAGAGGCTGTTTGCAAGAATGCTTCTGGTAGTTTCCTGTTCCAACCAGTTTATTTTAGTAAAACTTTTTAAACACTGCCTTTGTTTGGTCGAATTGTTGTATACTAGATCATAACAATATTTTTGTTTTTTGAAGAATTACTGAACCTCAATTTTGATAATGATGTCCTTTTTTGTAAAACCTTTCACAATCGTTGCACAACTACACACCTAAGTACCAAATGCTCAAAATTATTATGATAAATGAATCTTCTTGTTAAAATACATATTGTTATAAATACATTGTTGTCACATCAAGCAGCATTCTTTTGCAGCACTCTTGCACATCCAGATCCATTAAAAAAAACTTAGTTACTTTATTTTTTTAACTAAGAGAAACATCCATCCAGCCATCCATTTTCCAGCATGTCTATCCCTTATGGTGTCACGACGGTGCTGGTGTCTATATCCAGCTGTCAATGGGTGATAGGCGGGGTACACCCTTGATAGGTCGCCAGTTTGTTGCAGCTAAGAGAAACGCATAGAGTAAATACACACAGACTCATGAGTTCAAGCCTTTATTTCTGTTATGATGGTCTCCATTTAAAGCTAATGAAAACACAACAGTTAAGATACGATGATTAAAGAATAACTGTCTATTTCAAGTGAACTCAAGAGGTAGAAGAAAAACATGTTAAATTCAGGCATTATTTGTAACCTATTTTAATGCATGGAGCAAAAGTAAAGTGAACAGGTCACGGATGCTTTACTTTCTGAATCTCTTTGCAGTGACTAAACTGCTCCTTTATCACAGTTTGTTCATTTGTAAATTTGACAAAGATGTCTGATGACTTTAACGGAAAACTGTTAGTCTGCCTGTTTGGTGCACTCGGTTTAATTAATTAAATGAATCCTCTTCTTCCATATTTCCAACACCATCAATATCTACCTTATTCTATCTCTTCATCCACATTTTCCTGGTTATACTTTTTTGACTCACCCATAATATTCAGACTACACATTTATGTTATTTGTTGACATTTCTATGGTGTTTACAACTGATTGGTCAGTTAACCAGCTTCAAGTGTAATTCACACTTACATTTATGTAAAGGCATCCCACCCCCAGACACATTTTGAAAAATAGCACCAAAGAGGTCCCAAGAGACAAGAATGAGCGGTGGGAGTTTTAAGCATGGGCTCGTTGCTGCAGCAGTCAGGACGAGTGAAAGTGACCTGTCGAAACATCACGTGGTTTTTGCCACAAGACTGTCTTTTGAGGTGGAGGATGATTTCCTCCCTAAACGCAGGGGATGTTGACGAAAGCATGTTCAGGAAAATTCAACTGTAATAGCCATCATTTAACCCTAACAGGGCATCACTAAAACGGTTTTAGGACAAATATTTTTTACATCTATATGTAGAAAAAATGCACAGTGACATTATCTGCAAACAAGGTTGATTTTGGGGTGACAGGCATACACTAAAAGGAACAAAAATTTATTTGTTCCACACACTGTTCTGTAGCTTTACAGTTTTGCTGCGTAGTCGTCTCCAAAGTCAATCATCAGTTTTAGCGCACTCATGATCAGAGTGTCAATGTCTGGATTCAGCTCAATTTCCTTACTGTAGTTCTTCACTGGGAGAATGCGGTTCATTGGAATCCCCACGCTGGAGCTGAAGTCACCCATCTATATTGTAGAAACAGCATTTGATTCTGAATCAGATGTCTTGTTTTTGTTTTGTTAATTTTTTTACTCTTGTCTCGAATTAACCTTTCTACAACTCACTTTTTTCTTTAAATACTTGCTCTTATAGACATTTCTCAGATTTTTTTCTGTTTCACCACAGGCTTCATCAACGTGGGTGAGAATTGCCAGCTGAGGAATACCTGTGGGAACACAGATTTTAATTTAAATGTTCAGCTTTATCTTTTATCAGCATTAGCATTACATTATTAGCATTACATATATTTTAACAAGTACATGAAAGAACACTACTAAGGTTTGCTGGAAGAGCAAATTTAAAAAAATGAGAAACATTTATGACCTGAAAAAAGACCTCGTAGAAAAATGGTAATTTTTTTGTGTTTTTTCTACGTACATTGTACAACCCACTGATTGTTGAAGTGAAGTATTTAAAGTGTTTACTCAGTTTTTACTCAGTTTTATTTTTTGTTTGTTTGTTTCTTACCTAGATCACTGGCTGCTTCTCTGATTTCCTTCATTTTTCGCAAAAAACCTTGCTTCATCTGTGATGCATTGGCGGTATAAATGCAAACCAAAACATGGACTCTGTCACTGATGGACGGGGAAGAGATGTAGCCTGGATCCTCAGCAGAAAGTGGAGATGAAGGATTGAACTGTGGAAACATAACTAAGTTCATTTTTTTATCTGCTGTATATATATGTGACTACACTCATACACCTCATGTACCCTTTTCTCCTTTTGATTATTGAGCCGATGTGACACGGGAATTTCTCCACTGTGAGATGAGTAAAGTCTATCTTATCTCATCTCATCTTATTTTATCTTAGCGTTCAAATATATTTTCTTTAAAGCAAGCTAATTTTAAAAGCTTGAATATCCAATGGAATAAAGACATGTCTTTTGGGTGATTGCTGAAAAATAAAAAGTGAAAAGGTATTTCTACCTTATAGCCCTCCTTCACGTGCCCCCTCAAGGCCAGTTTGATATCTTCGGTTCTGATTCCTGATCCATCTCCCTCCTCCAGACCCATGATGTCATTGAACACAATGGGGTAATTCTTGATTTTAATGCTGTCATACTGAGAGAAAAATAAGTAACAGATTTAAAACCGTTTTTGTAAACAATGTATATATAGTTGTTTACATATTTTAATTTGTGAGAACTCAGTGCTACTTTAATCTTGGTGGATTAGTCCCAACCAAATCAGTAATCACCAATACTCCTGTTTTACTGGGAGTATTTATGAGATTGTAAAGGCTTGATTAAAGTAAAAATCGTTGAGAGCAAATCTACGTTTGATTCTCTAAAAGACACACATGCAGGATACCTAGAGTGTTAATATGTAATGATAACGATCTATTAATTTTGTAACATATTATCTTACATTAGGTTTTAGCTAACATTCTACTCAACTGAACAGATACACCAGGAAGACAAGCGTAAAAAGTCATGAACTAAAAATATGAATGTCCTTGAAGCCCACTAAAACACTTATATTGACCTTCTTGGTGAAACTAGAAGAGAATGGGGCACAGGCCAAAGCTTCGTCAGTCATCCTCCCTTGTAAGACGTTGTTGACAGAGTTGATGAAGCTGGACTTCCCTGCACCAACTGCTCCAAAGAGCAAAACTCTGATCGCTTTGGCTTCTTGATTTTGAGGTTGAAAATTCTTCACATATTGCAAAACTTCCCTTCTGTGATATCTAAAAAATGAAAATAAAGATTAAAATTGAAATATTAACCGGCAGAATAAACTTCTGGCTTCTCAGCAGCTTTCTGGCTTCACTTACATCTTTTGGGAATGTTAAGGTACCAGTTTAAAATTCCACCCACTTTTTTGAGGACACTACCTATAATCAATCAGCACATCTCTTAAAATGTGAAATTTTCCTGTATTGAAGATCAACAAGAGCGTCCCATTTTAAATCAGTGAGGAAAGGGTTTTGTCTGGTTCTTAAGGATGCATTAGCTTGTCTACAACTTCAATATGTTCTAAGGCTCAGGTTTTTGGCTGCTTTTCTACCAATCAGTGGTGGAAAAAGAGCAGGTTTGTTTGTGAAGAGTTGGTGAAAAACATCAAAAGCTTGACCTGCTTATATGAGATTTCACATTTGTTTGTGAGTATAGATGTATAGTATGTTACATAACATGTACACATGTACCTGTACCTTCATAGTTACATATATTAATGATTTACATTTAAGCCCATTTTATTTTAAAGTAATTTCATTTATAACTTAGGTAGTTGAGATATCAAATTGTATCTTAAGTTATGATAATGTGTTTGTTAATAATGTTGGAATGGGGAACAAACATTATTGCAATTAATCCTTGTCATTAATACATAAATTATAAAATGTCCCACCTAGGAAGAAAATAAACAAGCATTATTCTGATAAACCAATCAGAGAAATTGCAAGTTAAGTAATTAAAAGAATGCAACTCTGTAAAACTGTATTAATGAATGGGTCTGTTGTACATTTATAACATAAGAACAGAATAATAAGTACATACATATAATTTTAAAATTTGTGTACAATGTACCTTAACTAAACATACATATGTTATAACTTGCGTTAACATCAGGCTCCAACTCCTTTTTTGAAAATTCCTATCTTCATTTCACAACATGTGGCCATTTCATCTAATTCATACTCATAAAGAAATAATCTTTTTTTGATCAACACCGATGAGCGAAAACCTAAAAACATGGAGCATTTTTATTTTCTTCATGAAGAATAAAGAATTACAAATGCTGCAGACACACAGATATGACTTTACTCACTCCCATTTTAATTCTCTCCATGGCGTTTTCAAAACTGTAATTAAAAATGAATAACAATGTGTTAAATAACTTTAGTCGTGTAACAGTAAGCAGAATTTGTTTTTAAATTTGCATTTCGTCAAATACATAACTACAGTTAGTCAAACAATCTAGCAGTTCAGTTAATTTTTGATTAAGCACCAAAAACACTTTTTGGTGTAAAAGAACAAATAAATAAGTCCTTACGTGGAGACGGTGGGGGATCTAAATATAGCAAAACAGATTAAGATTGGTTAGGTCAAAATCATGAATAAAAAGTGGTCAACTTTTTAATGTAAGAGTGAAAAAAAATGTATTTACCTTGTTCAACTTGAACTTCTAAATGATAAAACAGATACAATAAATTGATTTGAAACCTTGTCCTGAAGAGTATTTTGCAATTTAGTGTGAGAGTGAAAAGAAAGTACTTACTGCGTTCAGCCCGAACTTTTAAATGACAAAACAAATGTAATAAATCAATTTAAACCTAGCCATGAATGTTATTTTGCAATTACATTTCAAATCATGCTTTCATCACTATACTTTCAGGCTTCATTCTGTCGATCATCAGACCGGCTTTACTGTTAGATACTATGGTGTTCATTTCTAATAGTTGAACTGTAATTTTATTTCACTTAAGTATTTTAAAACTGAAAGTAAGTCAAAGTATGTATTGCATATATCACAATCAAACAACCAAGTATTACTCACCTGGCTTTGACGAGCTATCTCCCATGATTGATACAAATATGTGCTATGAGAGAGAAAGAATGAAGAGTTAGTATTTTCCCTCCACATTGGTTTTTTTCATCTTTGTTTTAAACTTTTTTGTTTATAGTTTTTTTGAAGCTGTAAAGATGATAACTTATGTCTACTGCTACAAATATGAAATAACGCGTTTAAAGCATTGAAAGCAATCATGTTTAATACAAACATCAGCATGTTATTTAAAAGAATCTGTTAAAAATGAAATCAGAAAATACTTTTTAAATATTGTCTAAAAGTGTCCCAACAGATTAATTCATCAGTCACTTCGGATCCACTGGAGGTCTTTTATTTAGGGAACCTACCTGAGGAGTCAATATGCTGCAGGTGTGATATAGGCAAAACCTCAAAGGTATTTAAAGGATTTTTCTTTGTTTCACTTTTAGTTTCCATAGATCATGTGATTTATAAGAAAAGACAAGACAAGAGCTTCCATTCTGTCTAGGTTTCAAAGGTTTCCTTCTTTATGGTGGTGTCTTTGGACCCTGTAAGAAACATGACATATTAACAGTCATCTCATTTGTAACATATTTATAGTATCCAAAATGCATGTTACAAAATATGTAACCCAAAATATGCCACATTACATTCTTAAAGGAAATTCCTTTTTTTTTAAATATATATTTTCAACAAAAGATAAAAAAACACACACCAATTACAAGCATCAGATGTTAGCCAGTGTTAGAGATTATAAGATTACAGAGACTGGACTGCAGTATCG
Organism: Fundulus diaphanus; assembly: GCA_037039145.1. Classification (NCBI taxonomy): domain Eukaryota; kingdom Metazoa; phylum Chordata; class Actinopteri; order Cyprinodontiformes; family Fundulidae; genus Fundulus; species Fundulus diaphanus. Next base: position 15,637,821 of record CM073132.1, read on the forward strand.
GTTACCATGGAGATTACAGATAAATGGACTCTGGAGGCACAGAGTCTGACATACTTAGATTGGACAGTTTGACTGATTAAGGGAAACGTGTTAGCTATGACACGTCTGCATTATAGCATCCTCTCCACCAATGTGATGAAGGGAACACTGATATCATACTGTGTACGCCTCTGAATGGCTGTACACAAGGGGTCCTACTTAATGTCTGTGTAGGGAATGAACGGGGTTCTCTGACGTCCGGAAATTTGCCTGTCGCGTTGCTGTGTATGAGAGTCCACTACTGAAGCTGTAAAAATCCCTCTGTACTGATGATTAAGTATGGTAAAATATAGTTTTGGTTTCAAGATTCTTTTTATTACTACAGAAGTCTACAATAGAAACCCCACATTATTTAGAAAAAGAACCTGGGGTGACCGCAGCAGGTCAGTTACTAATACCAGTGTCATCACTATAAAGGTTTCCTATTTTATAGCAGGGTAAAAGTAAAGTAAGAGCTGTTTCTTTTTCCAAGGCATGTATCGATACATAAAACACTGTATGCAACCCCCCCCCCTCTCTGTGCATTGAGCAAACATTTTCAACTGTCAGAAAATTACAATACATACATACAAAAAAAGTTATTTACAAAATTGCTAAATGTTAAACGGTTTAAGTTTTTTATCTTTATTTTTGCTTTTTAATCGCTTGTTCTGCTTAATTTTTTTTAAGGATCTTTTCAAAAGATGGTTTATGGGCACTTGTTAAGATAACATTCTCATTGCCATTACAATACAAATAAATCCCATGGAGCAACATTTCTCGAATAGCAGCAATCAGTTATGCAAAAGAAGAGATTATGCATTTCTTGCTCAAAGTCCATAGTTTAGGTGTTGGTGATGTGTGTGTCTACTCATAATGTAGCTATGAATACAGATGTTCACACCCATACGCTATGGTTTTTGTACTATTTAGGTAAGCATACAGTTAAAACATGAGAAATATATATTTTTATGTCACATTGAAAACACTTAACAAAATAATATGCCCCTTAAATCATGTTAAATTAAAAAGGAAAGGTTAAATGATACATGGCGTTAATTTCAGAATGATGCATCATAATAATAATCTCTTTCTGCGGCTTAATAATCCATCTTTTCATCCATCCTCAGGAGAAAGTTAGCGGTCCAAGACTGTCTCCAAAGTGCACAAATTCACCCTGAGTCCAAATCTTTCTTTGTCTTCCTCATCTTCGGCTAACGTCTACTAGAAACTAGGAATGCTTTCTATCCTCAGACGCTGTGATTTACACGGATTTCTCCTGATACAGAATTGGGAACGACTCCAGAATCCTGGTAAAAATGTTCCCACAGCAGAGTGCTGTACAGCTCAGTTAGGTTTTTGAGCAACGCATTCATGTTAGCGCTTCTCTGCTGCAAGTACAAAGCTTTCTTTATCATGTTCGGTTAACGCCAGCTGGAAGCTATGAATATTCGCCAATGTTATGCAGTCATTTTGTCAGTTTTTTCCACTTCAGCCCTCCTGATACAGAATATGAAACAAGTCCTACATCCTGGTCAACATGTAATCCACAATTTTGATGACCAAAATGTGAACATTTTGGTTCTGATATAGGTATGCAACTGAAAAATTAAGTGACATCAAAAAGTTTTTTTTAGCACCATCTTTAAATGTATTACTTTGTTCGCAGTCTTTGGAGTTTTCTATGTAATGCAGTGTCAAGCATATTTTGCAATAAAACAAAAATCACAATTTTCTCAGAAAGTTACGGTTTTTCACATGTTTCTCAGTTTGTGCTCTGCCAACTTGTTCCTACTTTTGCTGTGGCAGGTCACATATATACTAATTTCTAATCAGTTGCCAATACGTGGGCTGATACTACTGTTGAATGAACTGTATATCTTGCCATGTTTGTGATGCTGAATTTACCAACTTTACCACAACCTCTTGCAATTTTCACGTTGTGGATATTGTATGTTGCAGTCGGACTTGTTGGCATACCAAGTTATAAATATTTCCAAATAACAAACTTGCCTTAATCCGGCGCTTGTTCCATGTTGCCCTGTGTTTGCTCATCACTAGCTGCTGCGTGTGCTCTGCTTGATGGCGTAGCCAGCGTTGCAAACATAGAGTTGAAGTGACTGAACGGCTCTAGCTGTATTGGTGTGTATGATATTAATAAAAAAAAGAAATGACTGGATCGGAATGCTAGATTGCCGTGAATCATTTGATATCCGATCCAGCTAATATCGGAGTCAAGATCATATCCAGGTATCAGATTGGTGCATCTCTACTAATTTCTGTGATTCCTTATGGTAATTTGCAAGTGAGTATTGTGGATAGAAAGTGAGTTTTTTCCTCTTTCCTTATATCTTTATGTATGGTTAATGAGACCAAAGACAAAAAACAGCCAAACAATGCCTTGATAAATGTAAGGTTTATCCATAATCAAAATGCTCAATAGTGGTTGGAATAGCCAAAGACCACCCCCCCCCCCCAGAAGGCAGAGTCATGCTTAGTGGAGACTAGAGGCTGACATTTTTTCGGGAATCCTGCGGGTCACGTGATTCCCGCGGGAATCCCGCGGGGTGGGAGTCAACATTAGTAAATATCACGTGATTGGGACGGTACAGGATCAAATATCAACGAGAGCAGACGGGAGCGGGAGTAAACCAATAGCAGGTACAGTAATATAGGATCGATGCCAAAAAATAAAATAAAATAGAAAATTTAAAAATGTAGGATTGCCGCCGCCATTTTGTAGTTTTTTTTTTTCCAAGAAACCTAAACTATAATGCAAGTCAAAAGAACTACACGACCCAGAAGCCAACAGTGCTTCCGGTCTATTTTTTCCGCCAGCGCTCAAAAACAGAATGGGGGGGATCAACTATGGAGCGCTCCATAATCAACCTCTAGTGGCGAACTCAACCTGGAAAAGTGGGATTTGCAATGCAAAATCAGAAGTAAGGATTTATCTATTAAACTCACAGAGCGACTGTAAAGTTGCAAATATTAACAAACTTGACGAGAGTTAAATGTCACGGTGTTAATGTTACAGGTCCTGAGTATCAGGACTCCAGCAACAGTGAATGCGCAATCTGAGAAATAAAAACAGCAATGAATCAATGATGCTTTGCATTCGGAATCCAGATTACGTCTGACGCGAACAGGAAGTCCGTCATCTAAACCAACCCGGAAACCGCGTCCCCCGATCAAAGATTCCCTCTTACTACTGTTACATTTTTAGAAATATTCCTCAGGAAAGTGCAAAATATGGCAACCAGCTATGCCAAAATATAACAGAAAATTATTTTGTTTCTACAAAATAAATATATAAAAAAACAAATACATAATAACAACCAAAAACATGGGGTGACATTTTTAGGTGCACCACACACTCCCCAACATAAAAGGTGGCTCTCGACATGAAAAAGTCGGAGTTACCATTCTCAAAGCAATAAACAATTGACTATTCACAAAACAATCTAATACTCTATGCCTTTAAGGCACATTTCTCAGTACACAAAATTTGCAGGCACTGTATAAGGCACTTTCATTGCATAAGGCACAGTCTGATGAGGGATGTAGGGATGTCCTGGCACTGGTTGCATTACCCACACTGGAAGAGCTTGTAACCCACACAGTCCAACCTGACCAACAGCAGTTTGCGGCTGATAAGAGGGCTGACCCATTGTGTGGTAAGTGAGTGTTTGAGGTGGTCTCCTTGTCCGTGCTGACCTCCTCAGGGACCCCTCCAGAGTTGGTGCATGCTCCTCCTGCTCAGTGTCAATTTCAAGTTCTTGTCCTCTCTGTTCATCTTCACTTTCAGGGTTTGGGGCAAGTCCATTCCCATTTGAATATGGATACTCGGTAGCTCCATCACCATTTCCAGGGTGTGGCGGTGAGTGCCAACCTTGGTCCATAGTTGTGAGAACTCGATCTGGTGCTGGATGAGTTTGAGCGACTTCTTCCTGTGGCCTGGTTGTTACTGGGACTCTGAGCCAATAACGTGTCCCCGAGTCACTTTCCGAATCCGAGGTGTCACTTTCCACATTACTCTGGCCGATCCTAACTCTTGCCTTGGTTTTCATGTGTGCTTTACCCCTTCCGTGGTCCACAGTTACAGGTAGGTCGTTCACCAGGTGTAGGAGGTTTCTGTGGAGAACCCTGGTTTTCTGCGCATTGTTCTCAGGATAAACCTTGTATATGGGACTGTCATTAACCTGCTCCTTGACGATGTACACTGTCTGTTCCCAATATGACCTGAGCTTTCCAGGCCCACCTCTTTCTCCAAGGTTGCGAACTAACATTCTGTCGCCGGGCTCTAAGACAACTCCTCTCACGTGTTGGTCATAATATCTTTTCCCACGAGCACTTGATTTCTGACTGTTGTCGATAGCAATGCGATAAGCTTCTTTCATCCTCCTTGCCCACTTTTGCATGTATCCATGAGGCGTTTCACTCTCTTTCTCAGTATCAAGTCCAAACAGGAGGTCCACCGGTAAACGAGGGTGCCGTCCAAACATCAGGAAATGTGGGGAAAACCCTGTGGCCTCATGTCTTGTGCAATTATATGCATGAATAACTTGGGGCAAAAAGTCTTTCCAGTTATTCTTTTTCGTTTCCTCAAGAGTTCTCAGCATTTGCAGTAAAGTGCGGTTAAATCGCTCAGCTGGGTTTCCCTGTGGGTGGTACGGGGTGGTACGGGAATGGGAGACACCTGACAGTTGTTGTAGACTTGGATTTCTCAGTTACTATCGAGCCTACATTCAAGATTTCTCCAGAATCGCCAAACCTTTGTACAGTCTCCTTCAAGTCAAGGGGGGGCCTGAAAAAACACAGAGCAAGTCCAAGAAAGGCAGAAGTGCTCAGCTGCCGTCCAAGACTCCTATCTGTTGGACAGGTGAACACAGCCACATCCTTAGACAACTCATTGACACTCTATCTGATCCACCTGTGCTTGCGTATCCCAACTTCGAACTGCCATTTAGCCTACACACTGACGCGTGTGAGAAAGGGCTCGGGGCTGTATTATATCAGAGGCAGGGTGGAAAACTAAGGGTCATCGCCCTTCGACTTGAACAGTGAGTTCTCAAATTCACGGCCCTGGTCATGGTGCAGCCTAGCGGGATAACCAAAGCGAGGAATGAAGTCACTGTACAGTCTCTCTGCAGCAGTCTTTGCTGACTTATCCCTGGTTGGCCACGCCTGCGCAAAGCGAGTAAAGTGGTCAACTGCGACAAGGATGTATTCATAACCACCCTGGCTCTTTTCCAAGCGCATATAGTCAATAGACACTAGCTCCATGGGTGCACTAGAACTGATGCTCCCCATGGGTGCCCTCACATGTACAGCAGGTTTCTTCTGTTTTATACAGGGACATCGTCTGGTTACATAAGCTTCAATGTCTTTTTTCATAAAGGGCCAGTAGAAGCGGTCCCTGGCTAGGCTAACAACTCTTTCGACTCCGAGGTGACCCATATCATTGTGAAGGTGTTTGAGCACCAAAGGCCTGTACTCTGCAGGAAGGACGAGCTGTCGTCTGCCCCCAGCTTCCCTGTATAGTAGGTCATTCTCAACTTTCAGCTTTCCCCACTCACGCATAAGCCTCCTCACTAACCCATCAGCCTCTTGCCGATCTCTGTCAGTTAGTGTTGTTTTTGTCCCCTTTAGCCTGAGTAGTTCTTTTGTTGTACCATCGTGTCTCTGTGCTCTTACTAGCTCTTGGTGACTGATGCTAGGTAAGGCTGATTTGTCTGCTCCATTGTCCTGAGCCAGATTTAAAGCAGCTACATAGGCAACGTCACTTTTCTTTGCTGCCTCGCTCCCTTCCCATGTTGCACAAACAATGTCTCGGCTAAGCTCCTCGGTACACTCCCCAACGTAACTATCAATATCCAGAGGGAGACGTGACAGAGTGTCAGCATCGACATTGACCCTACCAGGCCGGTACTTGATGTTAAATCTGAAATCTGCAAGCTCTCCTACCCACCTGTGTCCTGTGGCATTCAGCTTTGCAGTGCTCATTACATACGTCAAAGGATTATTGTCTGTGTACACAGTGAACTCTGGGGCATAAAACAAATAATCCCTGAACTTTTCGCATATGGCCCACTTAAGAGCCAAGAACTCTAGTTTACCAGAATGTAAGCAGTGGTTCTTTTCTGCAGGCGTCAGGGTTCTTGAACCGTAGGCGATGACCCTTAGTTTTCCACCCTGCCTCTGATATAATACAGCCCCGAGCCCTTTCTCACACGCGTCAGTGTGTAGGCTAAATGGCAGTTCGAAGTTGGGATACGCAAGCACAGGTGGATCAGATAGAGTGTCAATGAGTTGTCTAAGGATGTGGCTGTGTTCACCTGTCCAACAGATAGGAGTCTTGGACGGCAGCTGAGCACTTCTGCCTTTCTTGGACTTGCTCTGTGTTTTTTCAGGCCCCCCCCCCTTGACTTGAAGGAGACTGTACAAAGGTTTGGCGATTCTGGAGAAATCTTGAATGTAGGCTCGATAGTAACTGAGAAATCCAAGCAGTTTCCGTAACTCACCCACATTTGTTGGTTCCTTCTGACTGAGTGTCTTGACGGCTTCATAATCCTTTGGATCGATCCGGACTCCAGTCTCTGAGACCAGCCTACCCACATATCTGACCTCTGCTTTGAACAGCTCACATTTGGTTGGGCGGAGTTTAACTCCATGTTGTTGCAGAGCTCGAAGGACTTTACGCACCACCTCCACATGTTCAGTAAAGCTTTTTGAATAACAGAGGATGTCATCCAAATAAGGGATACAGCAGTCATCACGTAGTGCGTTTAGCATCTCTTCCATGCTGCGTTGGAAGGCAGCAGGGGCATTACTGAGGCCAAAGGGGATTCTTACCCACTCATAGAGTCCCCAGGGTGAGATGAAGGCAGTCATGTGACGGGATCCCTCAGCCATGTACCCCTGGTGGTAAGCTTTCCCTTGGTCGAGAATGCTGAACCAGCTGTGGCCGCCCAGGGTATCCAGAAAATCTTGGATGCGTGGCAGTGGATGCCTGTCAGGCACGGTTTTCTGGTTTAAAAGTCTGTAATCGATACAAAGTCTCAGTGTGCCATCCCGTTTCCTCACACATACTACAGGCGCAGAAAAGGGTGACTTTGATTTGACTATCCAACCTTTAGCAAGCAAGTCTTGGATGTATTCTTTCACCTCTTTGTATAACGGCTTGGGGATGGATGTGTATGTGCGTTGAACTGGAATATCATCTTTCAGCTTGATGGTCATGTTCAAACTTGTAATATTCCCAATGTCACAGTCATCTCGAGCGAAGGCATTTGATTCATCAAACAACATTTGCTTTACCTCTGTTTGTTGCTCTGGTGTTAGGTGGCTGATGTCCACTGGGGGATGCCAGCGAGCGGTGTTGGGCAACTCCTGGTCGTGGCTGACCTCGGACACTGGGCCAACACTACAGGTGGAGACTGGTGCTGTTTCGGCAGGATCATTAGGATTGTCTGTCTCGACGATTTTTGCAATTGGCTCGATCAAACCCAAAACTGTTGAGCTAGCTAGAGTCACAGTTTGGCTGGAATAGTTTGACACAGGTACTTTGACATATGGCCTGTCGGTCTTCTCTATCTGTAAAAGTCCTGCTCCAATGCTGAGTTTTTCTAGGCAGACATCGAGTCCAGGTTCAAACAACACAAGTGACTCTGTAGAGCTGATACTTTCTGGGACCCTACACTTGATGTAAGCCACCTGACTAGGGTGAATCGTGCCCCCTTTAAAGCCCACTTTTATAGTAGCTGACTCAATTACAGGACGTTTTTGGGTCTGGATGAAACTTACTAGAGTGCTCACAGCCGTAATGTCTATCCCCATAGCCCTGCCAATGAGTTCGATAAGTTTGTAGTTCCCCCCATTATCTTTAATGAATTCATGAATCACATTAAAGCCTACTATGGGTTTCTCAACCCTGAGGCGACTCACAAGGAAAGGTACACGTATAGACAGGTCTGGGTCATTATTGCCCTCTAGATTGACTACAATCTCCACCCACCCATCATAAGGTACTGAATCTCCTGTGACTGCTTTCACATTAAGGTCATCATCCATTAGTTCACTTAAGGGCCTAACCTGTTGCCCAGGCAGGTACCTATTTAGCCATGCATGATCTAGAAGACTTACCCCAGCTCCGGTGTCTAATACCACTGTTACTAGGTAACCTGCCATCATACATTTGAGAAGGGATTGGCGGCCAACCAAAGGAGCAACTCGGCCACGGAGTGTCTCTTTGTCAACAGTTTCTTGTGTGTTTGTGCCACTCTCCTCTCTGTAACTTTTGGTTTTGGACATTTTCTTTGTGTGGGACTGCTGAGATCCGCCGATCAGAGGTGGTCCCTCTGCCCTGATCGTCTCCAGTTTCCCGACGGTTTGGTCTTTTTTAGGCACCCGACAGAACGATGCCCTTCCTCTCCGCAAGTAAAGCAGTGATTACAGTTTGGATTGGCCTGGGAAGCACAACTCTGACAGCTCTTTCTTTCCCTTGGTAGCTTCTTTTCATGTTGAGATTTGGCATTCACCTGCTCCGGTGCTGAAACTAGCGAGGTCATGGCCTTCAGGCTTTCCATAGCCTTTGTCAGCGCCTCCACTTGGGCACTGAGTCTTTGGAGTGTGGAGTCATTGTTAGAGACTATAGTATATAATGTCCTGTCACTTTTTAATCCGATTTTGATGGATTAAAAGTGGGCGGGGCTTATTTTTTAATTGACCTTTAGGTGACCCCACTCACATGATCGTCACGTGGCCCTGGTCGTGACCCTCATGTGACATCCCCCCCCCCCCACGTGACCCGCACTTTAATCATTATTATATTAATTAATTATTCTTTTTTAATTGTATTATTTTTATTTTTAATTAATAATTTTTCTCATTAATAATATTATTACTACTATCATTGATATTATTGTAATTATTTAATTCTGTTATGCATACCCAACCCTTTTTAGTAGTATTATTGTAATCATTTAAAGTTATTTATAATTATTTAACTCCGGTATACATACCCAACCTTTTTTAGTAGTATTATTGTAATCATTTAAAGTTATTTATAATTATTTAACTCCGGTATACATACCCAATCTTTTTATTAGTATTATTATGATTATTTAAAGTTATTTTGAATGATTTAATTCCGTTAGGCACATCCAATCTTTAAGGTGGGGGGAAATCAGTCTTTGTTTCAGCCGTAAAAGCAGTCAGACTCTGAATACTTAAAGTTTCAAAATAAAGATTTAAAATAAAACTATATAAATCGTTTAGACGCATAAGCTTCCCCATCCGGAATCTGTCGATAAAAAGCTCAGGGTTACGCACATCCAATTTTTAAGGTGGGGGGAAATCAGTCTTTGTTTCAGCCGTAAAAGCAGTCAGACTCTGAATACTTAAAGTTTCAAAATAAAGATTAAAAATAAAACTATATAAATCGTTTAGACGCATAAGCTTCCCCATCCGGAATCTGTCAATAAAAAGCTCAGGGTTCTCGCTCAGCCAGAATCCGGCGATGCAACCCCTCAGCTCTCCCTGTAAACAGTGAGCGTTTAACCTCAGTGACTGACCGCTTACCAGTTGCAGCTTAGAACATAATAAGTCCATACACTCTACAGGTCACTGACAGTTTGAGGGTCATAAGTTCACTCGTTCAGTAAGCAGTTAAAATAATACTCAACCTGTTCGAAGCGTCGCGCGGGAGGAGGCACAAGGGGGGAGATCTCGCTTTCTCTCAATCATCTGACCCCTCAACACAAAAACTGTGTCTTTCTCTACAACCCTCGCGCTGTCATGCTTAGTATTTATAAATAGCGGACACCCTGTCACAAAAAAAATCGACAGGACGTTGTATTTCACGCCTTTACGTATCCTAAAATCCCCATCACGCGGACAAACACAATGCCTGTATTATCAATAATGTATATATAAGGCCCTCTTCCCCTCCCACCTAACTGAATGCATGCACGGTGACTCCTCCGAAACATGTCACAACTTCCTTCTTCGCGGCGAGCTACAACCGCTCAGAACGTCAATGACCAGTCTACACGCCCTCCACCTGTGATATACCGTAAGTTACCCTTTCCTGTTTATATATTGTATCTATGCATGTTTTTTTAGTTTTTCTATTTTCCACGGACTCCTCTAGGTAATGTGTGTAACTCCCTCCTGGGAAACCCTCACTGATGCTGTAGGAAATCCCCGACCACGTCAGCTTACAGCACTTGCTTACCTCTCTCTCTCTCCCTCTTTTTTTTTATTTTTTATCTCTAATTATTCCTCAGACCCCACTGCGAGTGATCTTGACGCCATCTTTGAACAAAATCCTGACTTTGGTAATCCAGCCTCATATTAACTTTAATGATATCCTTGTAAAACACTAATTGAAAGTTCTAACCATCTTCATCTTATTTTTATAGATTTCAAGGGGAACGGTTACATTGATGCTCAATGCGGGAGAGCTTCTCATGCTCTACAAACCCCTAAACGCAGTCAGCCCATGAGTAAATTGTCTCGTAAGTCGGGCAAAAGGACTCTTTTCCGCTGCTCAGACCAAATCCAGTCCTCAGTGTGAGACGCATGCAGAACGCGGCGGTCGCGACGTAATTTTCATCGATTCACAATCCTCAGTCTTTGGCTCGCTCGCAGCAAAGCAAGAGGGTGACAATTCACAAGCAGCTTCCCTTGAGCAGCCATGAGAGGGTGAGTTTGCATTTAAAGCGCTCGGGTTTTTGTAAGAGTTGTATTAGCCTTGTTTTAAAAGCCTCTCTCTGCTTACAGAAGCGGGCCCGCTCGCTCTTGGACGAGAGAAGGTGAAGGTAGAGCCCTTAAACGCACCTCAAACTGGTCAAGAAAACCCTGGAACCTCCTCAGATAGTGAGTAATACAGCTTTTTTTATTAATTAATTTAATAATTAAATCATTATTTCTTTATTTACAGTCTTAAAGTGTAAACTAGTTTTCTGCACGGTTCAAAAATATCTATGCCTCCCTCCCGCTGTATGTGTGTGTGTGTGTGTGCGTGTTCGAATCACACCTCTGCTCCTCGGCCTCTCTTCACTTTTCACCTCTATGCTGGTTTTTACTCATTTATTTAATTGTATTTACTTATTTATATATATATATATATATATATATATATATATATATATATATATATATATATATATATATATATATATATTATCATTGTTTTTTATTTTGCATTGGAGGAGTGAAGGTAGAGCCCTTAAACGCACCTCAAACTGGTCAAGAAAACTTTATTTACAGTCTTAAAGTGTAAACTAGTTTTCAGCACGGTTCAAAAATATCTATGCCTCCCTCCCGCTGTATGTGTGTGTGTGTGTGTGTGTGTGTGTGTGTGTGTGTGTGTGTGTGTATGTGTGCGTGTTCCACCGTCTTAGTGGGGACCATCACAGTTTTTTAACCTTTCCAGTCAGGATATTTTACAAAGTAGGGATATGTTAACCATTCCTTATGCGTGTGTGTGTGTGTGTGTGTGTGTGTGTGTGTGTGTGTGTGTGTGTATGTGTGCGTGTTCCACCGTCTTAGTGGGGACCATCACAGGTTTTTAACCTTTCCAGTGAGGATATTTTACAAAGTAGGGATATGTTAACCATTCCTTATGCGTGTGTGTGTGTGTGTGTGTGTGTGTGTGTGTGTGTGTGTGTGTGTGTGTGTGTGTGTGTGTGTGTGTGTTCGAATCACACCTCTGCTCCTCGGTCTCTCTTCACTTTTCACCTCTATGCTGTTTTTACTCATTTATTTAATTGTATTTACTTATTTAAATATATATATATTATTATTTTTTATTTATTGTTTATTTTAATTTTTTTATTTTGCAGCCCCAACCGCCAGACGGGGAACACCCACTTTAAAACGTAAGAGGCAACTATCCATTTTGGTGAAGCTACAATCTACCACCCTGAGGTATCAAGAAGCCATCAACAAAAACTTATCCAGAACAATTAAAGCCCGGAAGATTATGACAGGTAAATCTGAATCTCAAAGCTTTCAAAGAACTATGTTTCCTTTAATAAAATGAATTTTTTAAAAAAACAGCCTCCTTCTTTTCTTTATTATATCATAATAAATCAATGACTGTTTTCTTTTATTATCATTATTACTTATTATTATTAATATAATTATCATTATTATATTTATTATTTTTCTACAATTTGGTTTCTCGTATAATAAATCAATGTTGTATTCTCTCCTAATTATAATTATTTTGTCAAATTATAGAAGTGGTGGAGAGTATTCAGAAAATTCCACTTTCCGGTCGCAAAGGAGGGTTCCACATTCGGAAAAGCTCTGAACTTCTGAGAACCTGCAAGTGTCTGCTGGACGAAACCGCCAAGACCTCAACGCTACAGTAGAGTTAACCTTTTAAATCGTGACCTCTGTAAACATGGGTAGTCAGCAAATGAGAAATGCATTGTATGAAATTGTTGAAGCTGTGAATGAACTCCGTAATCTCCCTGTACACCCTGCAACCGAATTTCTCAATCTAACCCCAAATTCCCCCGTCAGAACTCAGGGTCCAGATTTGGATCTTCAAGGCTTACTGTCTGTAGAACGAGCCCTCGAACGATTAAACGATTCTGTCTCTCAACCATACTCGCCTGAAAATAATTCCTTAGAGTTTCAACAGCAAGTTACAAATGCTTTACACGAAATCACACAAATGGTTAATGAGCTTCCTGTTCACCACGTGCCTGGTTCTTTCAACGTAGCTCCACATTCACCGTCCAGGTTAGAACAAGCGATCCATCAATTAAACGTTTCTCTCTCTCAAACATTTAGCCCAAACTCTACAAACGCTCAGTATGAGCAAGATGGGGGTAGTCTTGTAGAAAACGTTGAACATAATCTCTCAGGTTCTTTGAATCCTGCTTCGCAAAATCCCTCACCCAACCAGCCTCATCAGCCAAGCCTCATCGCACCCAACCTCCCCACACTCGATCGAGCAAATCAACCATGCACTAGTCATGGAGAGCGAGTTGTAAACAGCTCTGAACATACCCAACAAACTCAGAGAGAGCGAGAAGGTTTCAACATTACAGAAATAAGACGTCCTTTCAACGTCATTGCCTCGCGAGCCGGCGACGCTCCCAACCCAGCTGAATTTTACACACAAGTGTATCATATTCTCACAGAGCTCGCAGAGTCAGCTGCTCGCCTTGCCTCTCGTAGCGATATTATCCAACTAGAATTGAGCGGAGAAGGATTTTCTCATCACGCCATCGTTCAGGTAAATGATGAACGTGATTCAATTCTGCCTGCATTTCTGGAATTTTTAGAGGAGCTAACGCAGTCAAACGCAGAATTGCCGGATCCAAACAACTTAGAAATGATTGTTCAGGTTGTAAGAAACCCTCATGGAGGTGTCAAACGTAAAGCCGAAAAAACATTGGACTGTGAACTGATTCGTAAAAAACGTCAACATTTGTATATCGTCGCCAATCCTTCTGATCAGCTCTGTTTTTCAATCAGTCTTGCCCATCTATGTAACCCTGCTTTTACAGACGCCCAAGCCGTGCAGCAAGCTGTACTTTGGCAACGCACAACGGGCCTCACAGAGCAAACCCCCGTCACTTTCAGCGATGTGCAGAAATTTGAAAAGATTGTCAACAGGAAAATTGTGGTTTTCTATAAAGACGGCAAGAATGCAATGCTTCGTAAATTCCAGACTGACTTTTCCGATCGTTCAAATCCGCTTTTTCTGCTTCTGTTCAAAAACCATTATTACGGCATTAAAAACCTGCGAAGGTTCACCGGTTCTAACTACATTTGCAACTACTGCTTTACCGGTTTCCAAAACATCAACAGGCATAACTGCGAGGGTCATTGTTCAGTTTGTCTCGATCCAAAATGTACTCTGCAGCGGTATAACTCTGTACAATGCGCAGATTGTAACCGAATCTGTCGTAATTCATTCTGCCTTGATAGGCACAAACAGCCCAGATTGAGACCTTACCTCGGAAAGCATGTGAGTAACTGCGAAACGACTAAATACTGTCCTCTGTGTAAAAGGCTATATGATGTAGCAGCAGGTGGGGGTAGCAAGCCTCACGAGTGTTCAATAAAATGCACGGTCTGTCGTCAGAAAGTCCCTAGCGGTGTTGATGTAACGTTAAACGAGCACCAGTGTTACATTCAACCCACACTGACAGACCGTGAACTCGGAAATAAACTGGTTTTTTACGATTTTGAAACTTTTACAGATCAAACTGGGAGACACATCCCATTCCTTGTCTACACAAAAACTTTGGCAGGGGATGTTTGGTACTCTTACGGGGTGAACTGCGTCAGGGATTTTCTGCTTCATTTCAGAAATCCTCGTTACAGAGGTTTCACTTTCCTAGCTCACAACAGTCGTGGGTTTGACTCTTACTTGGTTCTGAGTGTGATGGTTGAATTGGGTATAAAACCACATTTAATAACGTAAGGAAGTAAAGTTCTCTGTTTTACCGAGCGGGACTACAGCCTGAAATTCATCGACAGTCTTTCATTCCTTACGATGAAACTCAGCCAAATGCCGAAAGCATTGGGATTTAACGATCACTGTAAAGGGTTTTTCCCTCACTTGTTCTCCTCTGAGAAGACTTTAAACTACGTGGGTCCGCTTCCTCCCCCCAGCTTCTATGGGGTAGATCGCATGAACCCTGCCGAACAGGATCGGTTTTACACTTGGTACAACGAAGCTTGTAAACACCCCTTCGACTTTCAAAAAGAAGCTCTTTATTATTGTCAAAATGATTTGGAGATTCTTTTCAAGGCTTGTGTGAAATTCAGAGAAGAGTTCTTTAAAGAGACAACCGTGGATCCTTTAAAGTCAATCACGATTGCCTCAGCCTGTATGAATGTCTTTACATCCAATTTCCTCCCTCCTAACACTCTCGCGATCCCCTCCCCGGTGGATTACCGACGACAATGTAAAACAGTTTCGGACGCGTCTATTCAGTGGCTAGAATGGGTAGCTCAGAAACGAGGCATTTTCATTCAGCATGCGCTCAATAAAGGTGAAAAGAAAATCGGCCCTTATCACATCGATGGATACGCGGAGGTTCGAGGAATGAAAATCGCGTTTGAGTTCAACGGGTGTTTTTTTCATGGGTGTCCCACTTGCTTTCCACCCGACCAGATCTGTCCTCTCAGGAGGGTTTGCTTTGAAACATTCCATTCTGCTACCATGGAGAGAGCGAGGTTATTGCAATCGGTTTACGGCGTGCAATTAGAAGTTATTTGGGAACACGACTGGATCCTAATGAAGGACTCGCACCCGGGTCTCAAAAGGTTTCTACAGTCTTCCAACGCACCGGAGCCTCTTTCCCCGCGTGATGCCTTATACGGCGGGCGTACTTGTGCTCTCAGACTCCGGTACACGGCGGAGGAGGAATCGGTGCATTATGTAGATTTCACCTCATTGTACCCGTACGTGAACGCAAACTGTCCCTATCCTCTCGGCCACCCCAAAATCATCTGCAAAGATTTTGACGATCCATGTAGCTATTTCGGGTTCATCAGGGCGACTGTGTTTCCACCCCGCGGTCTGTTTTTTCCCGTTTTGCCGTACAAGACATCTACCGGTAAACTCGTGTTTACTCTCTGCCGTGCTTGCGCCGAAATGAACTACCAGGCAGGCCCATGCAGCCACACTGACCGAGAGAGAGCGTTGACGGGGGTGTGGGTAACCCCCGAATTCAACAAAGCTCTGGAACTCGGTTACACCGTCGCTGAAATCACTGAGGTTTGGCATTTTGAGAACCAGAGCAGTTCAATCTTTAAACCGTATATCCACACTTTTCTCAAGGGTAAGCAGGAAGCTTCAGGTTTTCCCGCTGAAGCTACGGATGAGGAGAGCAGGTTAAAGTATGTGGCAGACTACAAACTGAACCAAGGCATCCAGCTAGATGTACGGAAGATCGAGGTGAATCCTGCTAAAAGGCAGGTGGCTAAACTGTGTTTGAACAGTTTTTGGGGAAAATTTGCGCAGAGAAATGATCTGGCTCAAACTACCATTGTGACAGACTCAGCTGAGTTTTTTAACTTCTTGTTTTCAGGTAAATACACGGTGAGTTACTTTCACTTTCTGAACGATGACATGTGTATGATTCAGTGGAAATACAACAAGCGATGCATCTCTCCCCCCAACAAGGTGAATAATGTGTTTATCGCGGCATTCACCACGGCACACGCACGGTTGAAACTATTCACCTGTCTCGAACCGCTTCAGGAGCGCGTTTTGCACATTGACACAGACAGCCTGATCTACGTGGTTAAACTGGGTCAGACCTCCCTCGAGCTGGGAAATTATTTGGGGGATTTAACGGATGAGCTGGGAGGTGATACTATACAGCAATTTGTTTCAACAGGCCCCAAAAGCTACGCTTACCAGACAAGAAACCAGAAAAAAGTTGTGATGCGTTGTAAAGGCATCACTCAAACTCAGGAATGCAGTGAGAGGGTGAATTTTGACAGCGTGAAAGACCTGGTAGAAGGCTATCTGCAGGGGTCTATTGGGGAGGTTTTAGAAGCTCCGCAGCATACCATCAGGAGGGATAAAAGAAACTTCCAACTTAAAAATACCACATTTCAGAAAAAGTTCCGTGTGGTGTATGACAAGAGAAGGCTTTTTCCTGACGGAACAACTCTCCCTTTTGGTTACTAAAAAGGTTAACCGGGAACAATGTCGCTCTCCGGTGAAACACAAGAGATTGAATTTGACCCTAGATTCAAAACCCCTTTTTCATGTCTGATAGTGGGTCCGAGCGGGTGTGGAAAATCTTTTTTTGTTAAAAGTGTTTTGCAAAATTGTAATCATGTTATGGATGTTGTACCTGTAAATATTGTATGGATTTACACATCTCTTCAGCCCATGTACGCCGAATTGCAGAGAATGAATAAAAAGATTAAATTCATCGAAGGACTACCTGATTCTTTTGATGATGAAAATCTGTTTCCTCCTGATCAGAATCATTTGGTTATATTGGACGATGTAATTTTCCAGGCTTCGGACCATCCAGAAGTGGTCAAGATTTTCACGCAATACAGACATCATAAAAATATGAGCGTGATGATGTTGACTCAGAACGTGTTTCATCAAGGCAAGTACAGCCGCACCATCAGCTTAAACACTAATTATATGGTCTTGTTTAAGAACCCCAGAGATAAACTGCAGCTGAATATATTAGCCCGTCAGATGTTCCCGTCAGAGAAAACGTTCTTTATGGAGAGTTTTCAAGACGCCACCAGAGAACCTCACGGGTATTTAATCGTCGATCTGACTCCGACTTGCCCAGATCGTTTCAGACTGAGAACTGGAATGCTCCCTGGTCAGTGGCCGGCTGTGTATCTACCCAAGTAAATTAATTTACCATGTCGGCGCGCATAAAACGGAACGCACCTCTTTTCAGAGCTCTGTATTATGCTACCGCGCAGAAACGGAAAGACATTCTCGCTCACTGCTCGCCGGATTTTCTTAAAGCCTTGTGTGAAATAGCTCTGAATATCTTAAAAGGTAACGTTAAAGTATCTCCCGCTCAACATAAAAAACTACAAAAGCAGAAAAAGATTATCAGACTGCTCGCGGATAAAAGAACGGGTTTAAAACGCAAGCAGCTGGCTCTGAAAAATCAAACCGGCGAGTTTATTTTACCCCTGCTAAGCGTTGTGGCCCCTTTAATAGGAGAGGTGGTTGGGGGTCTCATCAGGAGATGAGAAAATGTCTCTTAGGACGGTGCAAAAGATGTATCTCGTCTCTCCGCATCAGTTCAAACATTTCACTCCGTCAGAGCCTTCTGTCAGACAGACGGCTGAAGAGGATTTGGATTCTAAAATGAGGGAAATACTGAATGAACAGGGACTGAGTTCCTATGAAAAAATTAAAAGGTACAACGCTCTGCTGCAGAGATATCTGACTCTAATGAAACAAGGTCAGCTGGAGGAACCCAGAGTGACTTTAACTTTGCAGCGTAATCCTACCCCGGACAATAATCACGGTGACGCGGACTCTGGCTCTGATTCTACTGCTTCTACACCCTCTCCTATGGAATTGGATGAAACCGCCAGCGAAGTTCTAAAAGCTCTACCAAACAGAGATCGCAAAAATGCTGAATACATACTGAAAAGGTTAACGCAAGTTGGCCCGAGTTGGACGTCCAAAGGCGAATTTGTTTATCGGGATCGTGTGATGGGAGGCTCGCATCTGGTCGATTTGCTGAAAAACCTTCTGTTGCCGTTTAAGAGGAAAACACAGAGTCAGGAACCTGTAGGCTGGAACCATTTCATGACCGCCCTGAAGGAGCTAAACATTCCTGTGTCCTCAGTCAGTAATCCGCAAGCCCGCAACCAATACAGAGGCATGACAGAAACAGGTGTATCGGAGAAGAACGGAGCTAAACCTTTTGCAAAACGAAAAGGAAAAATCGTGCTGTCTCCTAAATTCCCCGGAATAGACTTTATGGATCCCACCCCTGAGAAAGGACCTGCTCGAAGCAAGAGAGTCAAGAAAACCCCTGCATGGTTGACATTTTCACCCTAAAAGTCTGTATGAAATAAAAAAATTGGAGAAATGAATTTGTAATAAAGAAAACTTTAATGTTTCAAATTATTCGTGCGTACAGTGTTTTTCTTCTAGACCGGTTACAGTGTATAACAATCTTTAAACATTTGTAAAGAACACGTTCCATGATTAAACGAGCACGAGGCCCTATTTTTTACACAACGCTGATATTTTTTCACAAAATCAAATACCATGACATCATTTTTATAAACACTGTCATCATAGGTAGCCAATATTTCATGCATCGATAGCCCGCAGGCTTTATGACAAAGATAATAAACACAATGATGACCGCACACGACGGATAGAGTGTCTTGAAGTTGACGATTATGATACAATATTTTCGAGGATCTCTCTTTCAAAAATGTCACTATGCTTGAGGGATAAAATTCGAAATCCGGAGGAAATCCGTAAGAGTCGAAAAAGGTGGCTCTATCATTCTCTTCCAAAGTCAAAGCTAGCCAGTGTTCACCAGGCATGTGTGAAGGATGAGTGTTGACGATAAAATAGGCTGGGCTTCTGTACGTGCATTTGAGTAATGGAAGCTGATCACAAGCCCAAACGCCGCAAAATAGGTCCCCCAACAGGTGATGCATCAGACTCTCGATCTCGTGGTTATTCATGTTTTAATAAAAATCCACCAGGACCTGCCTTTTTGAGTCGATTTCCAAAATTGAGTCGTAACACGCATACACGATCAGGGTGGTCGTGTGAGGCAGCGGAACTCTGAATCTCATTTCCAGTCTCAAATTACCGTTGCACACCGGTGAGAGAGCGTCTGCGTCCTCGCTCGGATTGAGATTAAAGACAAACAGGGAATAACCCTCGTTAAATTCCTCACGAGCGATGCTTAAAGGAAGGTCTTTTAAATGACGACCTGTAGAGGTGAACATGTTGTAATATTCCCTGACTGAAATACCGTTGTTGAATTGGGGCTGAAACGCTTTGGCAGGGACCTGTCTGCCGTCTTTGCAGAGCGCTAAATATTCCACATCCATATGCTTAAAGTTGAAAGGCGACATGCTTCTCCTTCCAGTGAATGCCTCGTGGTTGACCATACCTAAAACGAAATATTTCGGCATGGTTCCCAAAAAGAGATTCTCCTGGGTACATATCCTGGAATTTTCAGGGATAGAGTACGTTTTCACATTCACACGCGAAAGAGGATAGAGGGCGTTTCCTCTCATTAATGCTGAGGCATGCCCGAGTCGGATAGCCGGGGAGACTGCAACTTTTTTCATAAATAGCGAAGCCCCCAGAATTTTTAGTCGGAAGGTTGAATCACGCGGTCCCATGAGAGAGAAGGCGTCGCTGGCTCTGGTTAGTTTAACCCTCATATCGACAGAATTCAAGAGGAGTCTTTCGCAGAAGAAAATATCTGCGTGAAGCGGCCCCATCAGGTGTAACTCTCTGGAATTAGCGGTGAAAGCGGCTCTCTTGTTCATCCCCGAATTTGGACCGTCGACCATAGCAATCGAGTCAATAGCTCCCGCCGTATCTTTGTAAAAGAGGCCTGCGCTAAATTGGCTCTTTAACGTGTCTTCTGAGTAGTTGAGCAAAGTTTCAATCATCGCTCTGTACGGGTGAGTCGCGCTACTCTGGGAAATTAACCTATCCCCCAGAATAACGTCGCATTGACTAAACATTGTATTCAGCGGGTAATTTATCAGCCCGACGGCAGCGTCGTTAGCCAGGTCGCTTCCATCTGCGTTGGTGATCTTTAGACGGACGTGGAGCAAAGTATTGTTCAAATCCAAGTATTTCTCTCCATCTCCGGGGATAAAGAACTCGATAGGTCCGGTGTCTGTAATCGCTGACACGGGTAATATTTCGGTGTACAGCTTATCTTCGATAGATAGTTGTGTCATGGGGGCGGAGAATAGGTCGAGTTCCGCCAGCGTACATTCTGATGATTTCTGGTGTAAAAGAGCCATGTTTGATCGTTATTGAAGAAGAATAATTCAGCTAAATATATCCTTGCGTGCAGCGGACTTCCTCCCTCTTGCTTTGCTCCTGCCGACTGATTTCTTCTTTTTGCGCGGTACAACTATTTGTGAACGCCCAACACGTTGCCCCGGTGGTCTCTTTCTAGCTCTTCTTGACAAAACCATAACCCCCGACCCCTCTTGGTTATTCACACCCTCGTGCGAGCCGCTTATTTTCGTCATAGCTTTACCTATGACGTCCGAGGCGATGTTTGTGGCAGCCTTTTTCAGATGCGGTTTAGCAATAGCGAAGCCGGATTTAAATAGGGGTGATACGAAACGAAATAATTTTGAAAATATGGATCCTATCCCGCGGCCGTACATAACAGGGGCGCCATAGAAACCGGGTAATTCTCCCCCTACCTGGTTCTGGTAGTAAGGGATAAAACGGTGCGGGTCCTCTCTCAAGAAAACCATCTTGTCTTGATCGTCGTCGCTTCTTCCTCACGTTTTTAGAACGCTGCAACGTTGTCGGTGTGACTGGTTGCACAGCTATGAATGATTCTGGCGACAATCGTGTGTTTTTATAAGCATGAGCAGTTTCACCTGAACGCTCTGCGTGAAGCAACGGGTCTGAAATGCAGTTTCACGATGCACTTTCCGTATGTAAATTTCACCGGGGTGTTTTGATCCGTTTTAATTTCAACTTGTATATTTTCAATATGTTTCTTGGCAATGGGGAGATAGTAGGGGTTATGAAAGATTTGTGTGATAATATCTCCAAACACACCCTGGACCTGAACCGTTCGCAAAAGGGGTGCGTATGCGTCACCCACTATCTGCGGCGTAACAACGTCGCTGTAAAAATAGAGGTGGTAGAAACCTCCCTTATAATCCACAGGATGCGGGGCGTGCCAGTGGTCGAATTTGATCCATTCTCCGGGTTCCGCGCCGAGCATGTAGGCCAGTGGAGCGTAAAAACGTAGATGGTACTGAGCGCCGGCCTGGTAGGTGAGTATGTTTGCGAGTTTGTTAACCTTTAAATAAATATCTGAATCTATCTTTCTCAGATGAGCTTCAATCTCTTTGATAAGCTGATTCATATTACTGTAATATCCATTTCCAATCTGTATGCGATGGACTTGTTCCTCGCTCGCTTTCCGCCATTCGAAGTAAGCATTTTCTGAGGGGACATTATGCCATGTGTGTGGATAAGAAACCTCCGTCAATGCCACTTGCCATTCTCCTTGTAAATTGATATGCTCGGCTAAATCCACGCGGAAACTCGATATGTTATTCTCCTTAAACACGTCGAGGCTGGCGTTGGAGGGTAGCGTCAGGTAAAATCCTTCGTCCTGAGTTAAGTGGTCCATGTTTGCACTGTCAACCGTCAGAGAGCAACGTCTTCTTTTATACGTCTCGCAGGTCGTCGGCCCTCACCCAGCTGTTGAATTTCTCCGGCCAATTTTTCCAACGTACTAAGACCTGTCTGACCCCCCGCACGGTGCGTTTGTCTAATATCTCACCCACTTGATACATTTTGTTTTTTGATATTTTCACCTTTTGTAGCTCCTCTGCATAAAAAGAACCTTGGATGGGCTCCTCGTCTAAATCTTTCAGTTTGAAGACGGGTGGAGATCGTTGTATCACTTCTGTAACTGTAAAGATTTCGTCCGTGAAACTTTGTTCATATTTCTTGTCAAACACTCCACGCACCTTGGAGATTCTGACATGGTCGTCTGATTTAAACGCCGTCTTGACTTTTGTACTGCGTTCGTAATTGGTCCCGTACAGATTTTGAAACACTTGAAAAGCGTTACTAGCGGTGACTTGGATAGGCGCCATTTTAATACTTGAATGATAGCCGTGGTTGTAGCTTTTGACCAGATCCTGAAGCACGTTTAGATATCGGAAAGTGTTGTTTGCGGTGAAATATCTCCACATTCTTGATTTTAACGTACGGTTAAACCTCTCAACCACCGACGCTTTTATTTCATTAGCCGTGGAAAAATGTTTAATACCGTTTTTATCCATCAGCGCTTTGAAAGATTTGTTGAAAAATTCTTTTCCGTCGTCAGTTTGCAGTTTCTTTGGAATCTGACTCTCTTTTAAAACGGATTCAAAAGCTTTTACGACGTCAGAGGCTGTTTTCCTTTTTAAAGCCCTGGCATAGGCTCTTTTGGAAAATACGTCGATAACGGTTAATAAATAATTGTAACCGTCGTTTTCTTCGGACAAGCTCTGCATATCACAAAGATCGGCTTGGAACTGTTTCAGAGGCCCGGTGACAAACACTCTATTTCTAGGAAATCTAATTCTTGCGGGTTTATGCAAAGAATAAGCATCTTGTTCCGATAAAAAGTCTCGGACCTTTTCAACCGGTACCTTCTCACCCGTTTCACTTTCCAAAGCTCTCTGTAGTCTATCTACCCCGCCGAAAGAGCCGGGGTGCGAAGGCGTGTAATATACCCGCTTCATTAACTTTTCTTCAGCCATACCTTTTCACACACACACACGCACGTAGTGATGCTAAATGAAGGATAAGAGGTCTGTATTTGGGTTTTTATATATATTTTATTATATCAAAAACTAACTGTAGAGAAAGACATTCTTTTAATACGATGTCACAAACTAATTTCAGAAAATACTACTTTAATATATCACAAACTCAATGTAAAAAAAACACTCATTGGTTAGATAAAAAGAAAGACATTCTTTTAATACAATATCACAAGCTAATTTCAGAAAATACTACTTTAATATATCACACACTCAATGTTAAAAAACACTCATTTAATATATCACAAACTAATTTTAGAAATCGCTACTTTATTATATAAAGAGAAAGACTAGAGAAAACATGCATAAATTGGTTTCAAGCCCCCCGCCAGTACTGCGTGATGGTTTCAAGTTGATCTTTTAATTCATAGTTTTCTTCAACCAACTGATTATACACCTCGTTGATGTGGTCATGCACCCGTTTGACCATCATCAATTCGTACAAGTAAGCTTGTGCAACCGCGCTGACTGTGTCGTTGTCTTGATGGATGTTGCGAGCGGCTAGAAACTGTTGAACGGCATCGAGGAAACGTGCGTTACAAAGCACTCGCATTACACGATAGTAATTGCTTTCAAAGAACCCATCCTCAAGCTGCTCCAAACATTCATGCTCTCTCTGACTAGGGCGGTCATAAATGCACCCGTAACATTTATCACGCATGTACTTTTCGATGGCGGCGCTTAAAAGATGGTGCACCACAGTTTTCACCGCTTTGATGAAGCCAAAGCGGATCCATTCGTCGTATTCATCCGCCCCGGTGTCAGTCTCTCCTTGGCTGGATGGAAGCTGCGTATCCTCGGGTTGAGAAGGGTCTGGGGAGGCTGGATCTCCTTGGCCCGAGGGAAGTTGTGAGTCCTGGGGCTGTGAGTACTCAGACTGAGAAGGGTCCGGGGAGGGTGGAAGATTCATCGCTTGTGAATCTTCCTCCTGGGTCTTTGACAGAGAGAGCACGGCTGGAATCATGGCTGGAAGTCCGGAATTCTTATCCCATAAAACAAAGTACTCGGGCCGTAGTCTCACACCTCCGGGGGGTCTGGACCAGTAGACGGTATGCCTCTGCAGTCCCGTCAGAAGACTCTCGCTGTCTGTGTCGCTTTCGGAAGAAGGGGACTCAGGGGTTGGCGAGGGTGAAGGTGAGTGGTACGGTCCCGGAAAGAATTTGTCGCTGTCCGGAGAGCCATGCTGCGGTGATGTTGAAGCGGATGAAGCGGTTGAAGCGGTTGAAGGAGTAGTTCTTTCAACCACGTAGCTGCTCATGGTTTCAGATGCTAAAAGTCTGGTCAGTGGAGTTGCATAGAATCCCGATCAGAATATATACTGAGAAGGGGTGTGGTTAACGTTGAAGGGGGCGGTATCGGCTGTTGTGAGGAGGGCGGGTCTAAAAAGCTAGCACTTTCTTAATCCCCAAAACGTCTCTCCAGTTGCGACAGTCGCGAAACAGCGTTGAGATCCGGTCTGCTATTGCAGTCATCTTGTCACGCCATGCGTCGAAGGGAATGGTTAACAAGGGTCTAAACACGCCGCAGTCTGCATTATAATAGTCGAGCACGAAAATAACCGGGGTTGTTTTATCTTGAGCCTGTCTCAGAGTTGCGCGGAAAAACCATCGGCCGGTAACCCCCGTCTTTGATTGCCATGTGGCTGAGAAGATCCTATTTGTCGAGTCTGTGTCAGTCTCATTCAAGCGAGTCAACGCCTGCATGCAGCGTTTAATGGCGGGTGAATCCATGATTCCATCCTCGGTTTCCTGATGAGCCCGCTCGCGACGTTTAGCAGCAGGTGAATCCTTGATTGCGTCGCGGATTTCTAGATTCACAGCAGGGTATGTCAAGTACGAGTCTTTGGGGCCTGCGTCGTACGTATCTTCAGGGTTTAGTTTGCAGAGCAGGACGAGTCTCAGAACAGCCCAATCGTTTGACGTTAGCATGCACAAGGAGTGGATAGGTTGCAGCTTGTCGGTTTCTTGATCCAGCTGATACAGACACATTTCACCGGTTTCGTACTTGAAGAGGTATCCCCATTTACCGCGAGCTCCATAGGGTTCCAAAGACCATTCTTCTTGCAGAGGTAGGGTCGGAGGCATCTGAGTTCTGCATAGAGACAGCATTACCTTGCGAGGGGTCTGCTGAGCTTGCCTATCACCATCCTGATAGTTGTAGGTGGTGACGGGTGTGTCAGAAATGATAGGTTCTTGCTTGCTTGTTTCGAACGCCATGTTGAAAAGGAGTGAATCACTATCCATGCTTGAGAAAAGGACCTTATATTATGAGTGCGGCGACCGGGGGGCGGGATGAGGGTGGGAGGGCCTTTTTTTTTTTTTTGTGAGAGTCACGTTGTGGGATCATGTGGAGGTCACGGGAGGGAAGGGGGGGGGGATGTCACATGAGGGTCACGACCAGGGCCACGTGACGATCATGTGAGTGGGGTCACCTAAAGGTCAATTAAAAAATAAGCCCCGCCCACTTTTAATCCATCAAAATCGGATTAAAAAGTGACAGGACATTATATACTATAGTCTCTATTGTTCATCAGGCTTACATTCACACTGTCTTTTGTTTTCTCCTTTGACTCAATGTTTGTTGCATGGGCTTGACTCACCTTCAGGGTGGGATGTCGGCCAAGTCTGCGCTTCCGCTCACTTTCTTCCGTTGTGGTCTTTATTACTTGACGGAGAAGTGCTTCATCACTGACCATGGGGTCACTTAGCAGGATCTTGAGGTCTCGCCGAACACTCTCATACTTCTCGCCTATGCCCTGACAGATGGTGTTGAGAAAAATGCACTGGATTGTGGATGGATCATACCTGACAACTGAGTCTGGTTGTCTAAGTGAAAACAGGATCTTTTGCTTCAGTCCAATCATTTTGTATAGGAACTGCTGCGGTGTCTCACTCTCATGCTGCTTAGCGCACATCAAATCTTGGAAAAGCTGTGTGGTATTTTTTTCACCCAAGTGAGACTGCAGAAAACTTTTAAGTTCAGACACTGTGAGATCCTCTTTTATGGTTAACATATCTCTGAAGTTACCTGGCTTAATAGAACGTAGCACTCCTCTAATAACCTCATTTGGAGTGTGATTCTCCCTGAGACCCTCGTCCATCTGCTTACAGATGCTGTTATAACTCATTTCTGATGTTGTGTCACTTATCATTCCCCCATGCACTTTGAATTCTTTGCGGGACAGCAGTGGCAGATCTCTCATGGCAATCATACTCTCACCAGCATGACTTGGAACGTCCTCCGGATGAGGGACAGTGTGTCGGGGTGAACACCACTGTTGAGGCATTGGGAATGATGCCCCTCTTGCAGGTGGTGGACGTGGTGCCTGAGTTTGCTGCTGGCTGAGGGATTGGCTGGTACGAGAGGGTAATGAACTCAGTCTCTCTGGGTCTGGTTCAGCTGCAGTCGCCAAAGTTTGGTTTGACTGAGCCTGAATATTATCATAATGGGCCAGTAATGTCTGTAAATTTGGGTCAGAGTTCTCTTGTGGCTTAAACAGGTGAGCAGCTTGCCCACTAGTACTCGCTTCAGGTTCGAAGGACACTGAACTGTGGCCTCGACCCATCAGGGCCCCGTCTATAATGCATTCAAGCCGTTTTAGCAATGGTAAGCCCTGGTCCTCCCGGTCCAAGATTGTTGGACATGTAAGATAGTTAGTCAAATACTCAACACAACTCTCTTCATCATCACGAATCAGCTGACTGGAATCCAGTCCTTCAACATCTCCAAGAGAAGTTGCAATGAGGTGAGCTTCACTACCACTTAGCTGGTGTAACTTCTTTTTGATGCTCCAAAGTAACTGTTTTCTCTCGCCGGACGACATCTTTACTGGCTTTGGATGCTTGGGCCTGCAGTGCTGCGCTCTCTAGGCTAGGACACCTTTCTCACCGGGAACTGGCCTCTCTGCTGCACCCTGGGTCGCCCTGGCACCGAGTCCAGTCGCGAGCGGTCCCGACGTTCAATATCACTGGATCAGCGGCCACCTATGGACATTTGGCGTGCTGATCCCGAGACGAGCCCCCACAATCTGTTACAGGTCCTGAGTATCAGGACTCCAGCAACAGTGAATGCGCAATCTGAGAAATAAAAACAGCAATGAATCAATGATGCTTTGCATTCGGAATCCAGATTACGTCTGACGCGAACAGGAAGTCCGTCATCTAAACCAACCCGGAAACCGCGTCCCCCGATCAAAGATTCCCTCTTACTACTGTTACATTTTTAGAAATATTCCTCAGGAAAGTGCAAAATATGGCAACCAGCTATGCCAAAATATAACAGAAAATTATTTTGTTTCTACAAAATAAATATATAAAAAAACAAATACATAATAACAACCAAAAACATGGGGTGACATTTTTAGGTGCACCACATTAACACTCAGTACCCTGCTTGTAAAACGTGTTTCCTGGACTCATTTTCCAATGTGCAACAGTAATAATACGGCCAATAACTTAAAATTACTTTATTTTATTCAGTATTATTTGAACAGTTGTGTTTTTTTGCCATTTTAACCCACTAACCGAACAACGTGTTTACACTTCTCTTTCACTTTTTAACAAAAGTAAAACATGTCTACTTCCATGTCTGGTCGGGTAAAAATGAGACGGTGCTGACTGGACCGGCTGTTCCTGGGTCCAGTCAGCTCCGCCTCCAGCTCCGCATCACCCCCGAAAATATGCATCATCTAACTCTGAACTTTTGATAAAGTTAAGAGGTCTGTCCAAGAATGTGTTTAATGTTCGATACATTTATTGGTTCTGATAGTAAACCCTAATAACTTTGTGGATATCTTATTGCAAATGGAAAAATACTAATATGCTTGAATGATATTCAACTTTTTCTTTTCCAAAACTGAGTTTTTGAACCATTGAGGTACATTATCTAAATTGTGACAGTAACGCCTTTATGCACTTTTTTCTTAATTGAGCATATATCCCTTGCTAGGTGCATTATTCTTTAGTTTCAGCAATTGGAAACATAAAAGTAACTTCATTGTTCATGTGAAACAATTACTTAATGAATTAGTAAAAGGGAACATTGTACATTTTGTTTATTCAACTAAGATAGGCATGGTCTGTTTCCTTGTTTATTACTTTTATTATTTATTTATTATTATTCCTTTTACTTTAACTGGCCTTTACTACAGCTAAAACAGGAACTTAACTGACCCTTCATAGACATTCATGTTTAATGTATTGCCAGAAAACTTAATGACGACAACAGGAATGGGAGTGGGGCATGAGCGGGAGTCATTCTGAGTGGGAGCGGGATGGGAGTGGGAGTAATTTTACCAGGAGTGGGACGGGACAGGACTTTTTTTTCTACTCTGGCCCGGATTTGTTTCTGTGGGAGTGGGATGGGACAGGAGTGAAAATCCACTCCCGTGTCCTGCGCTCTAAGTGGAGACCTGAGATGTCCCAGGAGAAAGGGCAGCCCAAAGACAAACAGAAAACCAGGTACATAGTCACATTCACACTGTTCCTACCCTTGTGCCACCAGATGCACACTCTTTACACAAACAAGAAAAAAATAAATAAATAAATAAATAAAAAAGGACGTTGTACACACCCTCGTACTCACCACACACATCCTATACTCCCAGGTCCAGGTACCAGCACCCAGGAAGGGTATCCAGCCTCCAGACCCGGGAGATGATCCCCATCATCAGGATGGGGGGACCAACCCAATCCCAATAGTGTCCAAATCCGACATACCCGATCCATACTCCAGCCCTAATCCCACTCTCTCGCTCCCAGCCCCGGCGACCCACGAGCCCAATCCAGAGATGGGGCCAACACGATCCGAACCAGCCAGCCAGAGTCAACCTCACAAACCTTGAGGCAATGCCTCTCCCACACCCTGACTTCCATACTTAAACTTTATGCCCTAATTCTGGGAAGAGCAGAAATGCAAGCACCAGCCGACCCTCAGAACCCAACGTCCGTCCCCATCTCAGACCCTGGCTAAGTGGTCCGCTCCTCCTCCAGGCCTCAAACTCCGGATCAGACCCGACTACCTGCCTGATCTCTGCCTATTGTGTACCGACCTGATTTGTTTCCTGACTACCGAGCCTGCCTGCCCTCGTCCAGCCTGTCTGCTGCTCTGTGTATCAAACCTGGAACTGTGACCCGACTCAGTCCTGGTTCGTCCCTAGGCACTTCTCCGGCTCTCTGATCTCCTGGCTCCGACAAGCGACCATTTCCCCGACCTTGTCTTTAGCTTCGCTCTACGGCTCGTCCTGCTCACGTTCGTCTTCACGATTCTTACCTTCAGCCTGTCCTCCGACCTCCGATACACCTGCGTCTGGGACTCTCTCGTTTGTGTGCAAGCACTCTCAGCTAAACGAGGTCACTAACCTGTTGTCTCCACCTGCAGAGGTTCCCGCTGTAGACGTCGACACCACCCTCTCCGTTTCTGCTCCTAATAAACTATTAAACCTAAACTATTTGTCTGCCTCGAATACTGGGTCCACCTGTTCTGAGCCTAACACTTGCAAAGGTTTTAGATAAACACCAATACCCAATCTTTTAAAATACAATGTAATACAATGTTTTATTTTTTGAGACATTTGTTTATTATATCTTCATTGGGTGGCATCTTCAAGACCCATTCAACCAACAAAGATCCATTCACGGCTCTTTGTTGGTTCATCCATGTGCTGGACATTGAGTCAAATGCTCTGTAAATTGTGAGGAGCTTCAATTGTCAATTACCCCCTTCATGGGCCTTCCATTTTTCCAGTACTCCTCATCATCCACCCTCTGTCACTGGTTTAGCTCCATGTCCCTACAATCATTAGCTGTATAAGCTAATGAAGATAATATTAATAAAAAATAATACCCTTTCTTGTGGTCGAGCAGCGGTACTTGACCGGAGCTTTTCAGAAGTTCACTACAGGTAGATGATGAGTACCGGAAAAAACGGAAGGCCCATGAAGCGACCTTCAATTTAGTCCCGCCCCAATGGCTAAACAATGCCGGTTTGTAGCGATATAGCTGAAGGAACTTTGCAGTGACAATGAAAGCATAAAATAAGAATATCATAATAAGTTTTTACTTTCTAACAATGTTTGGCTTTTCAATATCAAATTTTTCAATGTCAAATCTCTTTTTCAATGACATTCCAAGTGATTTTTCAATGTTTGAATTTTCAATGCAAGCAGTCACTGTTTTAGCTCCATAACAGCTCAGCATAGCCTGTGATTGTTCTTTTATTATTGATACATTTCTTCAATGCTTAAGTTGTCTATGTGCCAATTCTGTTGCAGAAGCCAGTATGGCATATGAGAGCTGCTGCAATCATGCAGAGAGATTTGAGCCTCATTATCTCTCAGCAGTCATAAAGGAATGTAATATGGAAAGTGAACTTGGCTCTTGGTTGACAGTTTATGACTCTCATTGAAGACTTTCGTTTTCTGTCAGCAGCAATAAAACCCTGTTGAATCTGTTGCTTAATTTTACAAAACTGCACTGCAATCTGACCGTTATCATTTAGTAATTCATTCAACTGCTATTGGATTTCTTTTAAACCATAAAGCCTCTCTGAAACTGAAAGCAAAAGTAAAGATTTGGTCTGACGGGGTTGTTCTTTCAGCAGTCTCATTCAGTGTTTCACCCTACTGCAGCCGAAACACAGGAAAGGTAGGGTATTAAAAATTTGGTTTTATTTCGTTGTTGGTTCTCAACTTCACTTTTAATATTATAGGACTGATATGGGAATCAGAGTTTCGTTTAAATACTTATGACAGCTTTTTGCGTTTTTGAAAGTTTAACTGTCCTAAAGTGGAAATATTGGACATGTGCGACATCCAAAAGCGTAGTGGTAACTCAGCTTTATCACAATAACTGTTGTTTTTAAAACATCATCCACGATACATATGCTACCAAAACATAAACAACATTTGTACAGAAAAGTAGTGTAAAATATTGAAGCTGACAAATCAGTGACTGTGACTTGATCTAGCTTTCTCTTTTGTAGTGAAAGTGTAACGTAAACCTTGAGCACTCTCATCTGAATGATTTTTAACTAACAAAGAACATTACTGAAAAGAGTATTGCAGACCATATGATGCAATATATTTATATAATGGCTCTTTGATATCAAATTGATGATATACAGTTGAGCTCAGAATTATTCATACTCTTGGCAGATTTAGGTATACAGGTACCTCTCAGAAAATTTGACTTGTGACAAAGTTCAATATTTTCTGTCCCTCATTTCAGAACAGGAAACTCATAGATATACACTCACCGGCCACTTTATTAGGTACCCCATGCTAGTAACGGGTTGGACCCCCTTTTGCCTTCAGAACTGCCTCAATTCTTCATGGCATAGATTCAACAAGGTGCTGGAAGCATTCCTCAGGGAGTTTGGTCCATATTGACATGATGGCATCACACAGTTGCCGCAGATTTGTCGGCTGCACATCCATGATGCAAATCTCCCGTTCCACCACATCCCAAAGATGCTCTATTGGATTGAGATCTGGTGACTGTGGAGGCCATTTGAGTACAGCGAACTCATTGTCATGTTCAAGAAACCAGTCTGAGATGATTCCAGCTTTATGACATGGCGCATTATGCTGCTGAAAGTAGCCATCATGGGTTGGGTACATTGTGGTCATAAAGGGATGGACATGATCAGCAACAATACTCAGGTAGGCTGTGGCGTTGCAACGATGCTCAATTGGTACCAAGGGGCCCAAAGAGTGCCAAGAAAATATTCCCCACACCATGACACCACCACCACCAGCCTGAACCGTTGATACAAGGCAGGATGGATCCATGCTTTAATGTTGTAGACGCCAAATTCTGACCCTACCATCCGACTGTCGCAGCAGAAATCGAGACTCATCAGACCAGGCAACGTTTTTCCAATCTTCTATTGTCCAATTTCGATGAGCTTGTGCAAATTGTAGCCTCAGTTTCCTGTTCTTAGCTGAAAGGAGTGGCACCCGATGTGGTCTTCTGCTGCTGTATCCCATCTTCCTCAAAGTTCGACGTACTGTGCGTTCAGAGATGCTCTTCTGCCCACCTTGGTTGTAACGGGTGGTTATTTGAGTCACTGTTGCCCTTCTATCAGCTCGAACCAGTCTGGCCATTCTCCTCTGACCTCTGGCATCAACAAGGCATTTCCGCCCACAGAACTGCTGCTCACTGTATGTTTTTTCTTTTTCGGACCATTCTCTGTAAACCCTAGAGATGGTTGTGCGTGAAAATCCCAGTAGATTAGCAGTTTCTGAAATACTCAGACCAGCCCTTCTGGCACCAACAATCATGCCACGTTCAAAGTCACTCAAATCACCTTTCTTCCCCATACTGATGCTCGGTTTGAACTGCAGGAGATTATCTTGACCATGTCTACATGCCTAAATGCACTGAGTTGCTGCCATGTGATTGGCTGCTTAGAAATTAAGTGTTAACGAGCAGTTGAACAGGTGTACCTAATAAAGTGGCCGGTGAGTGTATATCAAAGTGTTTTTCTTGTAGTTTTGATGATTCTGTCGTATTCATATTCATAGAAAGTTAAGTGAAGGGAAAAAGTGTGGTAGGAAAAGGTGCAACAGGGCTAACTGCAGCCTTGAGGGGATTGTCAGGCAAATTCCCTTCAATAATTTGGGGAGTTTCACAAGACTGTCACTCAGTTGTCTGTCCACTATTCAAATGAAAGTAAAGTTTACATTTTATTTGGAATTCAAAGTCCCAGAGTCTAGAGGAAGAGTGGAGAGGCTCAGAATAAATCAAAATCAGAAACTGTTTAAATTGCCATATGTGTGCACACAAACAGGGAATTTGACTTTGGGTCCACTTTTCACTCAAAACAAATATACCAAAAAGGAATATATAAATACAATATTTGTAAATATGTATATATATATATATATATATATATATATATATATATATATATATATATATATATATATATATATATTGTACATGAACTTTCCAGAGTCAGTGACAATTTGAGGGGTACCATGTCATCTGCAGGTTTGCCCACTGTTTTCTTTTGTGTGTGTGTGTGTGTGTGTGTGTGTGTGTGTGTGTGTGTGTGTGTGTGTGTGTGTGTGTGTGTGTGTGTGTGTGTGTGTGTGTGTGTGTGTTTTGTTTTTTTAGAAAGTCAAAAGTCAACCCGTCCGTCTACCAGGAGATGTTAGAGCAAACACTGATTCGGTGACCCTGGTATTACTGTGCTTGAGTGGTCGCCTGACCTGAATCCTGCAGAGGTGTCAAAGTCCAGTACCTGAGAGCTGTCCTGCAACTTTTTGATATGACCCAAGTCCTGCGAATTACCTAATCATGTGTTCAGGTGTGATGACAGTGAGAAAGGCCTTTCTTGTAATTGAGATTTTGGATTTCAATGAAAGAAACTATAAATAAGGGTTTCAAAGGAGAGCAACATTGCATGACGTCAGCCTTTGAGGACTTGAGTCTACAGAGTGTTATCAAGAGGAAGATGTGTGACTCAAATCCAACAAGACAAATGACCTGAAGGCAGCTATCAAAGCAACAAGGGCTTCCATTACATCGCACAGAACAATAGGCGGATCGCCTCTATGCCACGGTTTATTGATATAGTAATTCATGCAAGAGGAGACCCAACCCAGTTTTGAGTTTCTAAAAATGTGCTTAAATAAGTAAATTACTTATCAGTAGCCAGACATTTCTGAATTTTGGGTTTTCATGATCTGAAAACCTTAATAATTAAACCTACAACAATAAAGACTATGTGTAAGGAATCTAAATAACACAAGGGTTTCAAATTCTGAAATGAGTGACAAAAAAATTCAGCTTTTCCAAGATATTATGTTTGAGATCATGTACCTGTAATGTAATCTTTAGATTTTATGATTGTTTTTCTTCTTAATGGAAGGAATATTAACAGAGTGGATTCCTGACTTGAATCAGATGGAAAACCTGTGAAGGAAGCTAAAAATTATGTTTACGGCAAGGAGACCTTTCAATCTACAAGGACTTTTCACCAAAGATAAATCATTAAAACACCAGTGGAACATGCAAAGCTGGTCAGCAAACATAAGAAGGATTTGATAACTGTAAAGCTAGTATAATATACATTTTTCCATTGATTACTGGGAAAGGAATAAACAATTTTGTATTTAATTTTTTTAAATAAAATCTTTTTTAAATTATTGATATTCCTTTTAGACAGTTTTATATTTTCAGTAATGCCTTGTGTTTCCTCTTGAAAACAAAATGAAAATCTAAATCTGCAAGACTGTATGATGAATTTCGGGCATAATCGGAATTAGCACACAAATGGTACAAAACCTTTATGGATTGATGGATAGATAAATATTCCTTGTATCTTACATTGTGCTTCTTTGTGTTAAGCAACGGAAACATGTGGAATCCTGCAGGTGAGTGAATATTTCAGCTGATATGCAGCTTGCAAGGATTTGTACTGTTTTGACCTTGTGTTGTGTTTTTTTTCTCCTCCACCAGTTAAAATTCAGAAAATCACCACTGGGGAAACTTTTGGTGCAGATGCAGTTTTTATGAACCAAGTCAGGAGAACAGTGAAGCTAGAGGAAACAAAGGGGAATGGTCAACACATCATTCTTTTCTGTCCAATCACCTCTCGAGTTGGCTCGGACGTGGAGGCAGCCTTGGAAAATGTGGCATGTAAGGAATCGAAGTTCCACCTTTTCCCTTGTTTGATTCATAATAAACTGAATTGTAGATTATTTTATTCAAAAAAAAAAAAAAAAATACAGAATTAATTTTAAATTCACGAGGCCAACATTGTCCTCTTTTTTGGGTGTCCATCTCCTGGCTCCATCTCTCATTTCACTCCTCTCTTTCGACAGATGGTCAAAGGGTCATCCTGGTTCTGATGCACCACACCCGAGATGCTGACTATTCAACAGCTGGAAGAAGGTGGTCTGAAACCACTGAAAAGGTTGCCTTGGATGTTCACATTCTCTATCACGAAAGTGTCCAAGGATTGCTACACTGTGCACAAAACGATGTGGCAGTGTCACAAATGCAAACATTTTTATCACGAAACCAAAATAATTCAGTTGTGAATTTGGCCTGGGGTTTGTATGGGTTTTACTGTTCGCTGTTACTTTGGATTTTGTCTCTGGTCTGTCCCTGGATGAGGCTTTGGAATTGGTCCTGCAAACTGGTTTCCCGTTTGGTTTCAGGTATGGTGCTTTACATACGAAAACCAAGAGTGATTAAAGAAAATCTTCCTTAACAATAAATGAAATGTACATATAGAGTTTCTTGCCTAATGCGTCTTGCACACACACAGACATTGCCATTTGAAATCTGTTTATACAGACACAGGTAAAAACGCAAAGAAAATGGAGTTGCAGCAAATTCAGAGTTATTATCATTATGTACAGGTACAGAAATGTAGAAATCTGACATGTTTCATACATAAACATGCTCCCGTGCACGTAAACCATAACCTGACCAAACATATCCCAAATGCTTTCACTATGAAATTAGATTGAGGAAAAAAAGTAATATTTAAATATTGATTTTGCAATTAATAAACCATGTTCTACTGCAGTGTTTTTGACTGTAAATCTGGTATGATAAACTGTTTATTTGACTTAGGTGCAACTAAATAAAGCTCTTTAAATGAATGAATCCTTGTCACTCTTTTTAGTGCACGTTCGTACCTTGAGTTAGACTTCTGCTGATAAGTAGTTTAAATTTATGCTTGGGAACTGTCTCCTATCTCTAAAGAAAAAAAAATCTATGAATGTTGAAGAAATAATAGATTATTATTAGCTCTGGTATGATAACGTCTCTTGAATACCTGTTATAAACTCCTCACTGGCTGACATCGTGATGAGGTAACTTTCGCATTCTTTAGGGGTAAAGTTAACTTTACCCATTAAAACAAAACTAAACTTACAGACAAATTTGGTGGCTTCATTTTGCTTAGATGGAACTAGATTTGTTGTCAAGGTGGATGACATCAGGAATGACTCTAAATGTCAGTTTTAACTAAAACTTTATATTTTTTTGTTATTTGTTGTTAAAGCTTCTAGGACCTCTGACAATTTTGAATGTATTTTTTGTACAGCTTATGCAATATATATATATATATATATATATATATATATATATATATATATATATATATATATATATATATATATATATATATATATATAAATATATATATATATATATATATATATATATATATATATATATGCCCGTCTGGCAGCCAGACGGGAGAGAGTCAGCACATACCCGAGCACTCAGACCCGGACACAGAGGACCACCAACGCATCAGCGTGTCAAGGCACCAGCCAACAGAGGTGGAGACCTGAGATGCTCTGGCAGACGGGGCAGTCCAAAATCCAACCAGACAAAAAACCGAACAGAGAACCAGTTCCAAAGTCACATTGCCAAAAAATAAATAAATCTTTTTTAAAAATATGAGATGCTCTACACACACTCGCACTCACCACACACGCCTATTCTCCAGGTCCAGGTACCAGCACCCCAGAGTCCCTAAACCTGGGAGGTGAACCTCATCATCAGGATGGGAGGGACCACCCCAAACCCAGCATGCCTGGTCCATGCGCTAGCCCCAACCCCACCGCCCCGATCCCAGCACCGACGACCCAAGACCCCAACCCAGAGATGGGGCCATCATGATCCAAACAGGCTAGTCAACCAGAACCCAGAGGCGCTGCCTCCCCCTCACACTGCAGCCCATACTTAAGCCCTACCCCCTATTCTTGGGGAGAACAGAAGTGCCATCCCCAGCCCAGACCCTAGTTAGGTGGCCCGCTCCTCCTCCAGGCCTCAAACTCTGGATAGCAAACTGAGACCAGGGGTGTGAAAAAAGACTCTAAGCCAGCCTACGCCTGCTCCAATGTGTTGTCAAGTACATTTAAAACTGGAAGGGCTAAAAGGAGTGCCCACCCCGTTCCGGAAAGCACACCTTACCCAGAACCCTCAGTGTCTACATGCAAATGGTGGCAGGGTAAACCATCAGCGGTAAGGCATACACAATCAGCCGCCCCCCACTCCCCCATTAATGACCTACATATGTGTGTTGTGTTAATGTTATAAACGAAACTGTCTAAGTTATACAACAGCATTGGGGCCAAGGACATCACAAGACAGCGGGGCTGGTAAATGCTCCCCACTCCCAACGATGTCCCCACTCTCCAAGGTCCTACATGTGTGGCAGCGTGATGGAGCAGGCAGAGGGAGGCATCAGGGAATGGGGAGGAAAAGACTGGGGAGCAACATGACCTCCCAGGAAGCCATCTCCCCCCGCTGACGCCAATAGGCACCCCTGTTCTCCAAAAGCCCACCCATAGAGGGAGGCGATGTTTTTCTTAAATATTGATTTTTATGAACACGGAAGTCGGCACATGTCAGTGAGAAACTGAGTAGTATGTTTGTTGTTGATACTGCATTGCACCGGACTTCAAATCAAGCTGTTTTCCGTTAGGCTCCTTGTTCCTGTGTGACTAATCTGTAAAAGTGAAAGTGAAAGTTGCACACTGCTTCTTCATCCTGCAGCCTGACTTGCAGTCTCCACGTTGCAACACAAAGAACCAGCAATACAGCAAAGGTAGGAATCATGCTTGTTAATAATGTTGTTGTCATTAGATAACATTAGGTGATACAGAGAAATAAAACCAGCTTCTGTTAATAGAGCAGACTTCTACCTTGCCTTGGTATTCAGGACAGTTCCTCTCTAAACTAGAACTGTCTTGAAAAAAAAAGATTTGTATACGCATATCTCAATAAATTAAAAGCTCATTGAAAATTCTGTTCATTTCTGTTGCAAAAACAAATTACCGAAAATCAAAGTAGAAAAATTTAAGCCTTTATTTAGCCTATAATACAAGGAGAGGACACAGCAGTATGCATTCAAAATCTGAGCTTTGATGACCTGATGGTTTCCTGCTTTATATTTTATACAATAGCACCCAATAAAGTCGAGACAATCACTACCGGAGAAACCCATGGCGCTGACATAGCTCTGATGGACCAAGTGAAAATAAAGGTTAGGCTAGAGGGGACAAACCGGGATGGACAATGCATCATTCTCTTCTGTCCAATCACCTCCCGTGTTGGCTCAGATGTGGAAGCAGCCATGCAAAACATGCAATGTAAGTAATCAGACAACAATATCTTGACATTTTTTCTGTTGTTTGGTGTAAAAACACTTTTTCCATCAAACAAAGCTAACCTGTGTAAATGCAAAAAAGCTCATTTTAAATGGTTATTTCATAAGAGATAAAACCCAAACTAACTTTACCCGTGTGGAAAAAGTACTTTCCCCTCCTGTAAAATCATAATTTAACTGAATAACCACAGTTGTTTTAAAGATTAATTCTGCTTCACTAGCCACACCAGGCCTAATTAATAATCTCTGATCTGTAGAATCAATAACTCAGAAAATTTCCAGTCTGACAACATGAACAGGAATGAAATATCTCAAAAAGCAACACATAATGCTACTATGTAAAGACATTAAAGAACAGATGAGAAACAACATCACTGACACATCCATCCATCTGGAAAGGGAACTAAGGATCCAGGACTAAGCTACAGTGAAAACCTATTACC
Organism: Fundulus diaphanus; assembly: GCA_037039145.1. Taxonomy (NCBI): domain Eukaryota; kingdom Metazoa; phylum Chordata; class Actinopteri; order Cyprinodontiformes; family Fundulidae; genus Fundulus; species Fundulus diaphanus. The sequence goes on from CM073132.1 coordinate 15,676,478, forward strand.
CAAAAAATAAAATCCCAGGACTGCATCAGAGACTCATCCAGGACGTCCAAAAGGAATCCAAATCTTACTTAAAAAAAATCTGTCTCACTTAAAATCTGTTTATGATTTTCCAATAAGAAATACACTGGCATATATGACAGTAATTTCAAGGGGGAAAAAACAATAAATGATTCCTTTGATCTTCAGGAAGATAATCTATGGACTGATGAGAAAGTCTAACTCTCGTGTCAGGATGCAGCTTGTAGGCTGCAGTGTGTGCCTCGCTGTCTCTCTCCCTTCCCTGCTCAGAATAATTAATTCCACCTGTCAGGCTGCAATCAACCTTCAACTGCTCTCACCTGGTTCCACCCTTATTTATACTCACCTCAGTCTGTTATTGCTCGCCGGTCCGTAGTGTTCTTCTCCTGCTCAGTCACTGCCAGAACCCTGCATCAGCTCAGTTTTTTATGTTTTGCTCCGTCAGAAGCCTTCACTTCAGTTTCGTTCCAGCCAGCCTCAACTCTAGACACGCTTCTGTTCCTGCTCACGTTCTCTTCTCCTGTTCACGTCTCCTGGGTCCCGTTCTACTGAAGTTCCCGCAGTTGTTCCACGTTCTGTTCCACGTTCTCAAGTTCCAGCAGCTGTTCCACGGTCTCAAGCTCTCGGTTCTGATATTCTGGTCTCAAGTGCTCCACCCTGGTCTCAAGTCTTCAGCTCCGGTGTTCCTCCCTGGTCTAGGGTGACCAGACGTCCCCGTTTTCCGGGGACTGTCCCCGTTTTGGACCACCTGTCCCCGGCTAAAGCTGTCCCCGGCTAAAGCTGTCCCCGATTTTACCGAGGGGGAAAATGTGTTGCGGTAGCTGGTTGCGCTGCTGATAATATAAAGACGAGGAACAGAGCGCACCACTAGATGGCGGTAATGATCCTTTTGGATGTCAGATGCCATTAAAACACGAAGAGGAAGAAGAAGAAGACGAGCGCACCACTTTTAAAACAGAAGAAGAAGAAGTGAAAAGTCGTCAACTGGTGGCAACTGATGGGGAGCTGCTGTGTTATGGTAAGTGTGTTAATCGATTCATTTTATTTGGATCAAGCTGATCCTGTGAGAATTTTTTTTTTTTTCAGGTTAAAAAATAATCAATAAAAAGTAAGACAAGACCACGAGTTGCTGCTCACATGAGTAAAAGACACTCAGATAAAATGTAACAGAACGATTGAAAACTCTTTGTAAGGCACTAATCTGGTACGCTGGTTCTCCAGGGATCAACAAGGGTTCGTCTAAAGAGGTTTTAGAACTGATTGGTGACCTTTACTTTATATTTCAGATAGTTAGTTATTAGTAGAGTTATTACAAGTTGTTTTGCTGATTTATGGTTGTGATTTATGAGCATAGACTTCCAGGCTTAGGTTTAGCTTTTCTACTGCTCAGTTTGGATTTATGAAAGTTCCTCATGAAAAAATAGGAGTCAGTAACAGGAGAACTGAATGAGAAAATATTTACATGATCTGAGAACGATGGAGGAAGAGATAACTGCCTGTTTAAGGTTCATTTATTATGTTGTTTTTGCTTCTAGCTCCTAGTATTGTGGTAATTAGCATTTTTTGTATTTAATCAGAGGAAATAATAATAATAATAATAATAGGACATTTTCATGTTGTACAATCTAATGTTTTTGGAAGTGATTTTAAATATATAATGTCTCTGTTTTAGAATAATGTAAGATTGATACAAGAGGTGAAAGGAAGAGAATAGGAAGACAGTAAGGAGATTAAATGAGAGTGGAGGAAAATAGGAATATTGATGTAAAGAATGATTGACGAGAAGGGAGAAATATTTACTTAGAATATTAATAAAGTTCAAGTGATAAAGTGCTGATATGATATACTCAGGTTTGAGCTGAGAAGCCCAATTGTCTGAGGATATAACCTCTTTCTGAGTCTCTGCACTGAAAATGAGTTTCAATGCACTTCCCTAGCTGTGGCACAATAAAGAGGCAGTTTAGTTGTTGTTTTTTTTCTTGTGTTTTAAAAATTTCAGTTCTGCACATAATATATCCTCTTCTCCTCTTATTTTATCCAGACCTTTGGATACCGTGGCTGATGGCTCTTCAGACACAGAAGGCCTTGAAGAAACCAGAGATAAACTCATGTTAGCTGACTCACTGACCGGAGTTAACTAACCTTATAGGAGCAAACAATATACTCACACATCAGCTACTACCATACACATACACATAATGTAGTTATACACACTTTATGTAAGTTTATACATGCTCATGCTGCACTACACACAAAATCACTTGCATTCATGTCAAGGGGTTTTCCAAGTCTGTGCCTTTGTTTTACCTCACATCACCACAATCCATTGGACAATGTCTTGTCCCAAACAGGGTCTATGCACTATGTGCTCTATGTGCTTATAGCTCATTAGTGGGAGAAATTAATCGGCTTTGTGATGCACAGAACCCTTATGTGGTCAGTTGACAGTAAAAAACATATATCATCCTTTACCAGCGGACCTGACTGCTACTTTTTGATGTTAACGCAGAAAAACCTATTTTTCATAGGTATGTAGATGTGAACAGAATGAGTATTTGTTGCAGTTTTTTTAAATTTGGGGGACTCTGTCTCCACAGACAGCCACAGGCTAAATGTTTGTATTTACTGGTTTTTCTTTTCCTCATGTCACTTTCCCCTTAGGGGGTGGCAGAGCTCTTTGGGCCCCACAAAATTGAAAAACCCTGCTAACCACTCTGGACCCCTCCACACCCACTCCCACCACTTTGCCCCAACCCAGAGACACAGTTCTAGTTTCTATTAATAACACTATTTATTGATTTTATTAATCTTAGGATGCACTAAAGGTCTGGAGAGGCACATTCCTGTCTTTTGCACTTGATTTTTATTGTTTAAATATTAATAAACATGTAAAAATAAATGAAACCATTACTGTCCCCGTTTCCTAATTTCATCTTGATTAGATGTATTGATTTTTATCCACGAGCAAGAAATGTCCCCAGATTTGATTTTAGAAATCTGGTCACCTTACCCTGGTCAGTCTCCCCGCACTTCTCCTGTCAGCCAGCTTCTGCACCCTTCATCTCCGTCCATAAAAGACTCTGGTTCCTCTCGTCATAACCCTCCATTCTGTACAATAAACTCACTTCAAGAACTAGCTCTGTGTGTGTGTGCTGTGTCCGGGTTCATCCAAAGACAAATCATGACATAAAACTAATTGGTGTGATGTTATTTCAGAAAAACAACATCACACCAATAGTCAAATATGGGGGCAGCACATATCCGAACAGCTAAAAAAATAACAAAGAAAATGGATTTCTCAGAGCGGCCTTGTCAAAATCCAGAGTTACATCTGAGTGCTACTCTGTGGTAATGCTCTGTGGTAATCCAGTCCAGCAGAAAAAAATTGTCCTGCAATTTGCATTGCAGTCGAAAATTCAGTTTCAGTACAACTGTCCATCACATACACTTAACAAACATTTTGGGGGAAGCTGCCCACGTGGGCATTGTTGCTTTAACAACAGCTCTCGCGAATTTCAATGGTGAAGTCTTCTCGAAATCCGAAATAATTGTTGTTGACCGCAGCTGTGTACAACAGTTCCTATTGAAATAGCTTGTAGAGCGCAGTGCCTTACCGCACTGTCGGCGGCCGTTTTTGCCCAAATATGGGCAATAATGGCCGCCCCCTTACACAGTGATCGAGACGACAATTTATGCTTTTATTGATTAACGCTAAAGTCATTAAATCACCACGGATGTTTTAGTTTTAGGTATCGCTAATGATTCACTGATTTTTCATTATTGACCGGACTTTAAACCGTCCCTGCAGTCATGCTGAACACCTATGTTCAGCACCTCCCTGCTTGTCAGCAGCCACCTGTGAGAAAGAGAGTGAGGGGAAAGCAAGTGTTTGTAAAATAATTATACAAGCTTTACTGATCATAAAAGAAAGAGAACAATGGTGAGGAAAATCACTAAGAATATAAAAAGAGGATATTGGAGAAACATTTTAATACGATAGGGAGACATACAAAAATCAATAGAGTGAGGAAAGTGATTAAACTAATGAATCGTATTAACAAAGAATATAGACATTGAATATTACAAATAGATAATATAAGTATAATAAAATATAAAGAAAAAGCTGATCTATTAGGTAAAATATTTTGCAAAGTGAGTTGGAGAAATAAGAAATGGAAGAAGGAACAGAAAGGTGGAAAGGGTAATAGCAAGATTAAGATTTGGACACACAGGACTGAACATCCATCCATCCATCCATTTTCTAGCCCGCTTAATCCCTCATGGGGTCGCGGGGGGTGCTGGTGCCTATCTCCAGCATTCACTGGGCGAGAGGCGGGGTACACCCTGGACAGGTCGCCAGTCTGTTGCAGGGCAACACAGAGAGGACTGAACAGTCCACTTTTTTAAATACAAAAACAAAATGAGGAAAAATATGACCATTGCAGGGAAATGGGAACAGTAGAACATGTTTATATTTGATTGTCAGAAATATCAAATAGAAAAAAGTTTTGTTAGGAGAGAATTTAGAAGGGTCGCTTGCGCCTGTATAGATGATACTTTTGATTTCATAATTTCATTTCACTTCATATAAAAATGTTTTTAAAAATGCGCAGTAACAGAAATGTAGCACCCTTAGGCCCAGTTTATACAGTTTATCTGCAAAAAGTTGATATTGGGTGAGTTACACTTTCTGGTTAGTTTTAATGAGTTTTGGGAAAACTGAAAACTAGTGGCAGGATGCTGTTACTAGACAGTGAAAACGAAAATCAACATTCGCACAGTTTTAGCCACTCTATAGAATTTAAAATGATACATGCCTCTACTTCAAAACATGATATACCTTTTTTTGGCGCTTGAGAGCCGGATAAATTGCCTTGATGGGCCGGATTCGGCCCCCGGGCCTTGAGTTTGACACGTGTGCTGTTGAGGCTCCACCGGCAGTTTTGATGATCAACATGGTCCTCCTCTTTTGTTACCGCCTTTGGGCTTGTGCTGATTTTCCAGGGACTGGAGGTGTGGAAATCACCTTTGGACGTCTGGTGGCATCAGCCCGGTGGGTGCTACCCCCTTAATGTGGGGTGGCTTGTGTGGGTCTAATCACTGCCACAAATCTAAATGTGCTTTGGCCAAATGATTTAACACAGACCATCAAGTTCTTTTCATAATCCATGGTGGCACTATGGAAAAATTTATACTGAAAGGTCACAGTTTGTGTTGATACATATTTAAACCGTTTCTCATTTCTTTTTCTTTCTTCCACAGCTAACAGAAGGATCATCCTAGTACTGATGCACCATACTTGAGATGCTGACTACTCAACCGCTGGGAGGCGTTGGTCTGAAGTATATCCAAGCATTGACCTGGAAGTTCATGTTCTCTTTCATGAAAGTGTGCCGGGATTGCTCACATGTTCTAAGAACAGAGAAGCAGTCTGTGAAATGCAAGATTATTTTAAACCAAATGCAAGGAACCCTCAGTTTAAGCATGTGTTGCTTTGTGTATTAGTTCTTGTTGTAGTTGTGTTTCTGGTCCTGTTGATCTGCTTTATGTAAATAAAACCGAACAGAAACATCACCAATTAAAAATTAGAGAATCAAACCCGGGACAGCTGTGTCAGGAGGGGATATCAGGATATAATGCACTGATAAATTCATAAAAGAAGGCAACAATTGTACTTGCTACTTCTGAAGCCTAAATTAATGCACGATTTCCTCCACTGTCTGATTAAAGGTGCCTTCGCAAACAGGACAGACTGAATATTTGACCTCAGAAAGGATTTTGTTGGTCAATAATGAATGTTTCTGTTTACTCCCTCCCTACTCCCAATGACCCTTTACAGATTGAGCAGACATAGAGAATGGATGGATGCAATGTTTTCATGTAATTTACTGAACATTAATTTATGCAGTTGTCTGCTTTAAATGTGCAGCCAAAGTTTAATTTGAAGCCCCGACCATTTCAATCTGTACGACCTGTTCTCAGTGGTTAATATGCAACCAGGGGCGTGCTCTGATGGCGCGGGGTTATTGAGCAAGACTCATATGCAGAGACTTTAGTCCTCGATGCGGCTGACCTGGGTTCAATTCTGGCCTGAGATCCTTTACCGCATGTCTTGCCCCCCTCTCAAACCCCCCTTTTTGTCAGCCTACTTTGTGAAAAACGAGCCACTAGTGCAGTAAAAACCCAGAAAAAAAGACACACCCAGTATTCAGTGCTGTACAAATATCAACAGGTAAATGTTTTGAAAAATCAACATTGGAATTGCATGTTTTGACTGCTGTGGTAATTTGTAATAGTCTAATAACTTCTGGCTTGCAGTGGTTACTGCTTTGCTGGCTATGCTTTTGGTTTTATGCATTGTGTATATTACATATTATATATTAGTATATCATGGTCTGATTCTGATGGGCTACATGGTGTCCGTTAAAAAGTGTTAGGACAACTATAAAAACGGTCCAACGGTTACAATGAAAGACATTAAACAGTTCTCTCAGCTGCTTGTTATGAAAAAGGTATGATTTTTCAGGTAAAAATAAAACATTAAAGCATTAATATTTGATTGAATATTTGTTCATTTTGTAAGTGACGATGATATAAGTGGGATAATGTCCTTTGAGGTGTCCATTATCAGAAATGAATGGACCATCTGACAGTAATTTCTGATAATGGACACCTTGTTGGGCATCATCCTTTACATATATATCTATGCACTGTGTATTCTTTTATAGGCATAATCAGAACTGTTACCTAACTTGGACTGTATCTGTAAGATCTAGAGCTCCAATTGTATTAAATCTGGTTAAATAAAGGTGCAAATAATGAAATACAATCCCGTCTTTCTTTTTGTTTTACTTTTTAGAATTGTGTTGTGCATTGTTGTTGTTGTGTTGCGTCTAAAACCAAAGCCATACATCTGCTCTGCCATGTTCCATTGGCTCAACATTCACATGGCTCCCACTTCTGGAAACACAGGTATAACGAATAATGATCTGTTATTGCCTGGTTTTGAAAGATATATTTGTAATCACACAGTTGAGTACGGGCACTGAAATCTGGGCTAAGCTGGGTTTGCACTGATTGTCTAAAATATTTTTTTTAAGCAAGAAAATGTAAAAAGCAAAGTCTCAGTGCTTTTCGAAACCTGTAAGTCTTAACTAAAAAAGCAAACACGTATTTTCTTCTTACAGTAAAAAGCAACAAAAGTCTGAACTTGGCCAGTAAGTGTACAGTGTATGTTAATTATTCAGAGATGGGGATCTTTCTGCCGCTTAGTGAAAGGTGACTGTGATGACGTCACATAACAACATCCAGTGTATGACATCTATGCAAATGTTTAGGCCCCTACTAATTAAATCCATTCTATTTGCGTTTTTCTTTTGTTTCCATCTTTTTTTTCAAACAGTAAATGGTTTATTTTGATGTGTCGCGGGTGGAGGAAGCTTATTGACTCACATGCAGAGAAACCCTCGGGAAACATTACTGTTTAACTGTTGTATTGAAATCTGGAGAAGAATTTCGGGAATCTCGGGGAAACAGTCCATCAGCAACCCTCTGTGCAGGAGATATTGGTTAGGTGATGAAGGGTTAATCAGATGAATGTGGTCAGATTGAAATCTTACTTGTAGAATGGAAGAAGAAAGGCTGAAGAGGGTGTGTGTGCAGAGGTTTGTGAAACAGCAACACGAATTTCCGCGGTCAAGCAGTGGAGGGCGGGGTTTTGCTGTTGGGTATTGATGCAGGTTGACAATATTAGGTTCCAGCACTGAGCTATATCATAGACCAGTTCACGTGTGACGTCATGCGTGACGTCCGCACAACATCCGGGTCCCGCGGGTAGACAAAAGCAGAACTGTTCCCGTCTACTATCATTACAAAACGGGTGATCTAGAGCATAATTTTAGTTAGTTTATTTTTGGAATCTAAACAATGCCTACAACTTGTTGTGCTCCCGGTTGCACACAGAGGCGTTCCAAATCGTCGGATGTACGTTTCTGTCGTTTACCAACGGACGAAGAAAGAAGAAAGAAATAATTTCAATGAAAATGATGCAGGCGGACAATCTCAATGGACTGTGGGAGCCATCATACTACGACAGAATTTGCAGTCTACACTTCATCTCCAGTAAATACAACTTAATTCTGCACTAGTCATTGTTCTACTTAAAGTACTTCTTGATTCTGAGATCATACAAGTTGCTAAATGTTAGAAAGTTCACATATTATTATGACCTGAGGTAAGAAAAATGTAAAAAAACGATGAAAAAGTGGATTTTTAAGGCTCATAAAAAAATTTTGCATGACTGATGACATAATATGTAGGTGGGCGTTGATCTGTTGACATGGTAACAAGATACTTCCTGGTTGCAAACTCGTTTTCTCAAAGACAAATAGATGGCTTAAGCATGGCTAACAAGTGTGTGGCTTATGGTTGGTCAAATACCAACAAGGATAATGTCTCTTTACACACATTTCCAAACCCAAAAAGTCCAGGTGTTGTGCGAAATTCATCTCTCCTGTGAAAATCTGTTCCCCTCTGAGTAGGGAGCTGCAGCCAGAGAGGCGGAGTTTCACGGCGCTTCTGATCGGTTTCTCGGTAAAACAACTCATATAATCATGTCAAGATTGTAACATTCAGTTTAATCGGCAGCTGTTGTTTACAAAATTGTAAAATAAAAATAAATAAACGCTGTCTTCAGGGGTCCGTTCTTCGTACGTCGCTAACTCAGTTAGCAGGATTTCATTGTTGACGATTTGGCATGATCTTGGATCGTTTGGTTCTTCGAAAGACATCCTGCACTTGTTGTCATAGCAACATGTGCGCCAGCTTAAGCCTGCTCGCGAGCAGGTTTATTTCATATAAACAAGATTAGATCACGGCTGTATAAGCGGAGGAGATAGGGAAGTCTGCCGTAGCCATGTCTATTTTTACGAATGCAACCAGTTGCGGAAGGTGCAAGAATAATTTGCAGAGTTTTTCTAATTAATCGCGTATTGCGCAATAGACAGGATCCTTTAGCGCAGCGCGACAGTAGAGAGATTTTCTTGGTGGCTGTTATAAACAGACAAACACATCATTTAACAGTGGCTTTTAAAGAGGAAAAAGTGGTGTTGGAGCCATAAATCTAAAATATTTAAGTTATTTGTATGATGGTTTGCTTTTTATTTTTATCCTATTCAGTAAGAAGATTTGTTCGGGCCATTTTATTGTGAAGTTTAGTTTACTTTGAAAGGCTTGCTTCCTGTCCAGCCGTATATTGTATTAGAAAAAACTATGGATGGATTATCTAGCCACGGAGCAATACAGTTTTGCCGTGTAAACTGTGGATGACTTGGAAAAGGAAATTTTTCATTTTTTATGGATAAAGATTTTTTTTGTGAAAAATCCCAGTTTGCACATGTCCTTTACTTCCCGTGTCTAAGGAATGACACTGAAATTTGGATCTCTTGACATAACAAGTGCCTTTTTAAAATAAAGTATAATAATTAAAGGCTACCATTTTGTAGAATATTCTTGTATTTCACTTTTACTTGTCCCCATGTTCTAGTGGGTCCCGTGGAGGCTCTGACATAAAAGAACAAAGTAAATATGAGATTATTAAAATGCAAAAATTCATACTGTAGAAAGTGATAGAAACATCTACCATGGACAGTATTTACGCATTAATTTGTCCGCTGCTTTTTGCCAGCCCTCTCTCCTGGCTTTAACAGATTTTGAGGTGTTTTAATTAATGACTCAAATTCGGCATAACCTTCCAAGCTCTTGTTCTGCTTGGGAGAAAAACTGTGGGCGTTCTTTGGCCATGCTGAACAGCCAATAGCAGCGTTGCTGATCAATGTTTCTACTATCGATACATTTCCCCTTTTAAACAAATGCATGAACGCGCAGTTGTCTCAGATAACTCAATCCAGCCATACTAATCGTAAACAACAGGTGTGTTCGAAGAACCCAATTAGCCGGATCATGATTAGCCGGATGAAATCATCTTGGATGTGTCATTTGATCTTGGATGTTTTAAGCAACGTACGAAGAACGGACCCCAGGCAGCTGAAATGTCCATTCTCTCCTCTCCTCCTCACTCATCGCGCAGTGAAGCGGAGAAATCTCGCCGTCATCACAGCAGCCTGCTGCAAACCATTCCGTTTATTCTCTTAAAATGTTTTTCTCACACTTACCCGAGTCGTAACAGACGCTTGCGCTGTCTTTCGTGTTAAAATCATCACTTTGTGAATCGCCATCTGAACTTCTCGTGGTGTACTTCATTGAACTCTCTGTAGCGTAGCCTGGGCAACGCCTACAAACCACGTCATCGACCCAAATTGTGGATTTTCAGCCTAGCGGTCGCCAAGGGACAATTTTAAGTCCTTAAAAAAACTTTTAACGGCGCAATCACGATCTTTATGCTAAATTTTTTGAAAACTTGGTCACTAATGCATGTATTTCCGAGTTGGTCGATCTCAGAATCAAGAAGTACTTTAAATAGCGACGGAGGGGAGGTGGCGATCGCTAGACGGGGCCAGGAGAAGCAGAGTCGATGCGGTGCAGCAGCAGCACGCCGCATCATTTTAGTTTTCTTCGTGCAATCAGTGTACAATAATGTTCACCCGACAGCGGCTGCATTACGCCCCCGTTTACGCTGCAACATCGCCGACACTCCCACCAATTTTAATAAGACAAAAACACCAAAATAATCCGTAGTGAACAATGTTTTTTTAAACCTACCGGTGACGGGTCTTCCTCTCTGCTGAGGCGCTGTCTGTGTCAGACTCCGCTTTCTGCTGTTACACAAACATGTCTCATCCATCCATTTTCTGACCCGCTTAATCCCTCATGGGGTCGCGGGAGTTCCTGGTGCGTATGTCCTGATATGAAATAATTGTAGCCAGTGGTTTCATGGCTTTAATGCTCTCTCGTCTGTACTGGCCTGCGTGTTTATAAGGCAGCTGTATATGTCACTGTACGGAACCCTTGGCCAGCATTTCACAGACTCGCTCCGTCCCTTCAGGCTTTTGCTGTGTGGATCTGGCAATCTGATACCATCAACCATCTTACTCTTAAAACGATCTTGTGATACGTTATAGGTAATTCTACAGTAAGTGGATGTACTAGCACTATCAACTACTAGGAAATTAGGTGCTGAAATATCGTACATGTTATTCATATTAAATATATATATATATATATACATATATATATATATATATATATATGTATGTATATATGTATACATGTAAATATATGTTTTGTATATTGTTATTTATATATTTATAAATTCATGTTATATATATATATATATATATATATATATATATATATATATATATATATATATATATATATATATATATATATATATTATTTTATTTGTATTTATTTTTTTAAATAAATAAAATGCAAAATATTTCAGCACATGACTTTCTCAGTACCTGATAGTTTTAGAATATAACATAAAAGTATATGGCATTTGACATTTTAAAAGTGTGGTACCTCAAGCCCTCTGCTTGAGGGCTTGAGGTACCACATTTATTGACACTCGGGTGTTGAATTATGAAGGTAAACAGCCAGCTCCTCTTCTACTCGTGGTTTCAGGTTAAGCCCCGCCCACCAGGACCCTGCCGCTAAACGCTGAAGGAGGAAAGAACGGTACACAAACAGCTACACCCAGAATCCTGCCATCATCTTTTCATTTATCTATATTTTAATTATATATTATCTTGATTGCATTTTTTCTTCTAATGTTATTCATTCTGTTACGCATAGTATTCGGCTACGTCTTTACAGTTTGCCTGCAATGTAATCTGTAAAGTTGAGCTGGTTGTTCATCACAAAAGTGAAAGTGAAAGAGTTTCCTGCTAACTGCGTGTTCATTCTGCGATGTCTGTATCTCATTCCCAGCTACAGCGGCACCAGCAGCAAAGGTAGGAGTTCAGCTCTTTCTCTATTTTACTGTGGATTATGTTGGCGGTTTGTGTTTAAAAAGAAAAGGGACTGTTTGTGACTGTATAAGGGAAAAGCTTTTGTTCTTAAAAAATGTAACCCTCTTTAGCATTTTGACTGCATACAAGTGCCTGAAACTGAAAGCTTAAAGCTGTGCAGCCGCTATCTGTAATTGTAACTGTTACTTTTGTTCTCCACTGTTTTCCATTTGCACTAAATAGTGCCAGAACTTCCTTAGTCTCTCTAAGTCTATTTTTGAACTTTGCCTCTTTCATAATGAGCATGAATCTGTAGCTCTTTTTTAAAAAGGTTCCCTTTTTAATTTTGATGTTAAAATACCTCAAGGTTGATTGTAATTTCTTATCAACTGTTTTCAAAAATGTACTTACTCTTTAAGGTTTAAAGACTTTACTACTAAAAGACTTACATCCCGATGTGTTTTTTCTACTGCTTTATTTAATTTCTTGAATTTTCTTAAATATGGATGGATGGATGGATGGATGTTCTCATGTTATAGTGTGTTTCTTTTTACTAGGAAGCCACGAGATGGGTCTTTCAAACTGTGAGTGAGCATCTCACCTCATTTAAATTTACAGTAAATGATTCTATGTACCTGTTCACTTTTTCTGCTTTTTATATTTTAGCAAAACACTCAGCCAAAACCAAAGTCCCCCCAAGGAAATCCAATAAAGTTCGTGATGCTTCGACAAACCAAAAGAAGTTAGAGGTAATGGGTGTAAACAAGCAGAGACACCCCTAAATTCTTTTTCACGTCTCGTGTACGCCTAGACGTGTAAACAGCCCAGCAACTTTTTCTCATGAATAACCTGTTGGCAGAAGTGTAATGGTAATTTGCTGCTGTTGTGTCACTCTGTGTTTAGATTCAGAAACTTACTACGGGGGAAACCTTTGGGGCGGAAGAAGCTATCATGGAAAAAGTGAGAAAAAAGCTCAAGAAGAAGAGGATTAAAAAGGTTGAACACCACATCATCGCTTTCTGTCCCATCACGTCTCGTGTTGGCTCAGACGTGGAAGCAGCTGTGGAATATGTGAAAAGTAAGGAAGTCAGGCATCGTTCTTGTGCTATTTTTCAACAACAAAAAAATCATGCAGTTATGTAGTTATTCCCAATAATGGACAAGCCCTGTTGACCAAACTGACAATGTAGTCCATGTTATCCAGATCTGATTTTTAAGCTTAGAGAAACAAATCTTTTATGCTAACATATATCATTTATTCTTATTTGCTGAGGTTGGATGTGAGCACTCCTAATACCACAGATGCTTACTCAATTTTAAGATGTAAAATCACAAAAATAAAAGACTTCATACTCAATTTGTGCCTTAAAGACTTGAGCTTAATTTCGAGTTAGAACAAAGGTTTCAGATGTGTATTTAGAAAATTTAAAGATTAAAGGATCCATCCATCCATTTTCCAACACGCTTATCCCTGTTGGGGTCATGAGGGGTGCTGGTTCCTATCTCCAGCTGTCAATGGGCAAGAGGCGAGGTACACCCTGGACAGGTCGCCAGTCTATCGCTGAGATTAAAGGATAAATAATGAATATGAAACAATTTTCATATAATTAGGGCTACAGGGGACCTAGATGTGGATTTGATGAGGAAATTCAGTTTCCACTGTTAGGGACTTGAGACCTGATTCCAAACTGAGGTGAAATACTTAAGGCTTGACTTAGACTTCTCCATCAAAGACATAAATTGAAATCAAATACTTTAATAATCTTCATACACCAAAACAATTTTTAGGTTTGTAGTTCTTCAAGACTGTCACAAAACAGCTTGCAGTTGTTGATCTGCTGCTCATGTTAACAGCTAATCCAAGACCATCTTATCGTAATCGCTGCATGAAATCCTGGATGTTTTCATGACTTGCATAGAACATGTCAAACTCAAGTGTGTCAGTGTTTCCGTTGTTTAAGATCTGTGAACTTAATTCAGAATAAGTTTTAAAGCTAGGTGGAAGGTATGTTCCAGAGGTCTATCATTAATCTCAGTTTCTTCTTTTTATTCAGGAGAGAATAAAGAGAATAAAGGAATCATCCTGGTTCTGATGCACCACACTCGAGATCCTGACTACTCAACTGCTGGGACACGTTGGTCTGAAACGATCCAAGATGTTGATTTGGATGTCAATGTTCTTTTCCATGAAACCAAGGATGGGTTGCTGTCTTGTTCACAAAATGACATGGCAGTGAAACAAATCAGTAAATTTATAAAGAAAAGCAACAAAAACAAAAAAACAATACAAATAAATAGACTGACAAAACAAAAACAAAAATACAAAATAAATAAAAATAAGAAGAACAGAAATAAAAGAGAATAATCCTTGTATGAGTATTGACTGACTGACTGATTGACAAAAAAGCATGAACAGTAACTGTAGCTGTCCACAGCAATGTACGGTCAAAATCAATAAATTAGAATATGCGTTCCAATGAAGCTTGTTTAGATTAAGAGTGCCCTTTCAAAATAACAACCAAGCAAGTCATTAATTTTTTTCACTTAAACTACTTTTCTGTATAGCCTTTTGTTTTCCCTCTGATGTAATATTTTAAGCTTAAATGTGTTTTCATAGGTTGTACGCAGAAAGTCATTCTAATTAACAGAAACAAAGCCTTGGAAAACATCCGTCCAATTAATGTATATGATGTGTTTCACCTATCAAATTCCATTATTGTAATAAATAAACTTGTAATTCATTTTTCAAATAATATTCCAATTCATTGAATTTGACTGTTTACAATCAGGTTGTAAACTGATTTATGAAGCAAATTTAAATGATCAAGGTTATCGAAGTTTTTATGGTCATTCAAAATTTACATGAAACAAAATTAGGATTCCAGGCTGCTCTATTGCATTAGAGCAGGAGTCTTCACTGGTGTTGTGTCATAGGAAGGGCTACCAGTACTGACCTTTGACCTAGAAGAGTCAGCGTTCACCTTAACATTATGTAAAATAAACACATTTCACATTTTTCATGCTTTGTTATAGATATTGTCATTTTTATATCTATATAAATGCAAGTGTAAATAAACAGGTAGAGTAACATGATAAAATAAAGTTTTAGATGCAGCTCACTGGTGGATTGTGCTTTTTTTAACAGGCTTGTGGGCACCAAGGGCATTATCAATATGATAATGCCCTATGAGCTTATCGTTATTCACTAATATTTCTAAGTGCCCAGCCTAATTCTAAACAAGCTAAAATATCTATGTAAAAGTGGGTTTTTGCATTGTTTCATCTGTAAATGTGATAAGCAGTAATCACATAGGGTTTTGAGTAACTAGAGATGAACAGGTACAGATAACCTCTTTTTTTTTTACTTTTAGTAAATGTTTGTACTGGACATTTAAGCCCTAAAATGGATTGGGTTGCAAAGGGGATAAATATACACGATCTGTGGAAAGACGAGTGCTGCTGTTGTTCTAACTCCTACTCTACAAATATTTCGCAGACATTCTCTTTGGCACCGTGGTCACCGTGCCAGCTGGGACCCGTAACAAAGGACTCACTTATTGTGTTAATATTTTATTTTGATCCTTTTCCTCTGCTTCACGCTAACAAACCTCTTTGTGTGTGTCTATCAACATGAACTGCGAATATAATTAATTGAAGTTTCTGATTAAGTATCACTAAATTTGAAGATATCCCAGGTGTATGGACACTTTTGCAAGAGAGTGACAGGACGAACATCCATCCATCCATCATCTGTCGATCATCGGGTGAGAGGACACAGCCTGCAAAGGTCGCAAAGCCACATGCAATCCCTCACCAGAGATAACAAATAAATCAGGAACAGACAAGGAAAGGATTTGAAAGTAAAAGTAAACTGCCGTTCTTTCGCAGTGCAGCAATCAGTTTTACTCTTTGTGCTCCATAAAAGCTACCTTTCTCCCCACGTTCCTCTGTGGTGTGGTGGAACAACGGTGAACTGCCAGCAGAGGCTTTCTCTAGAGAGCACATTTCAAAACTAATCTCCCTGTTCCAGAAACACAGCTTGGGTCAACTCGCTCAAAACCTGCAAGGCCTCTGACTCACTAATATCCAATGTTTTCACCTGAACTATACATCAGCTGCTACACCGCTACTGTATCTGGGGGCGCAGCATAAATTAGAGAAACTCAACAGCTCTGTGAAAGTTGGTGAAAAATATTGATCAGCTGTCCTCCTGATAATCAACTTGCTTGGTTCTGCTTGTTGTTGTTGTTTTTTAAGAATTTCCCCAACCTAAATCAGAAATTAACAGAAAGGTGAAAGATCAGTTATCTGCCTATGTAATCTTATGATAAACGTCCGTCTGCGCCTCAGATGTCCGTATTATCACCCTGTTGATTAATGATTAATGAACTGCAGATTGTTACAAAATGTCTAAAGTTTGTGATAATTAGCTCTACCGGGGGACCTGCAGTAGGAGCAGGCTGCAGGAGACAAATCCTAATAAATTATTCCATTTGAGCTTAATGGGCTCTGATGAGCTCCTTTGAGGGATGTCTTCAGCCAGAGGGAACCCAGAGCTTCGGTTCTGGTGGGTCAGAGGTGACGGCTGTGAACTTCTAACTGCTGTGCTGTAAGAAGATACAAAAACCTGCTCTGTTTGGAGAAGAAAGCTAATATGACCTTTAGGGTTTTGGGGGTTTCTTTGGTTTTCTTCTTAATTTCTCTGTTTATATAGTTATTACCCTTTTAGGAAATTCTTTTGAGTATTAGTTCATTAGTTCAGTCTTGGCTTTTTTTACTTTTATAATTGTCTATGTTAGATTGTGGTTATGTGAGTCTCTGTTCAGCTCCTACATGTTAGTCTCCCTCCCTCAACTCCTTTTGCTCTCTCTCTCGCTCTCTCGCTCTCACTCACACACACACACACACACACACACAGTAGCTTCTCATATTCTCTGATTATCACACTGGTGTCCTGTGTCATTGTTTTTTAGTCCTCTTTCGGTCATTGT
Source organism: Fundulus diaphanus (assembly GCA_037039145.1). NCBI lineage: Eukaryota > Metazoa > Chordata > Actinopteri > Cyprinodontiformes > Fundulidae > Fundulus > Fundulus diaphanus. Next base: position 15,693,399 of record CM073132.1, read on the forward strand.
TCTCTGCCTGATCCTCCGATTACATTTCCTGTTCTGCTGCCAGTGACTCTGCCTGTGGTCCTCTTTTATAAGGAATTATGTCCATCCAACGCCCCTGTCTGCACTAGGGTTCTCCTCCACACCCACGAAGGATTGGCAGAAAGCAACAAGATTCTTCTGTTTGAAAAAATGTAGTAGTTCTGGTTCTACTTGAAACAACAGCGCCTTTCCCTTGTTCTGCTTTGTCCTTATCTTTATTCTCATTCTTTTACTTCATTCACAACAGCCAACAAACATGGTTGCTGCTCACCAGACTGCTCCCGAATAAACATCTGCTGTTTCCTAACTCTGGTAATAACTGTTCAAATCTTTCACAATGTACCACATTAAAATCTCACATTTTCTTGTATTTTGCATGGATTTGGCACAAAATACTGCATAAAGTTGTGGATTTTATTTGAATTTATGAATAAATTGTAATGATTATGTCTGAACCCGATATTCAACCAGACAGTAAATAAAGATTCAAAGAGTTCATTAACACAGGGGAAGGCAAAAACAGAAAAACAGGGCTATGTGCAAAATAGTCCAGGGGGAAAAGGGGGCACTGATAAATAGACCCAGACCAAGGGAATGTTAAAGAGGTGGCAGGGCCTAGCGCAATCCAGGCAGGTCCAGTGAGCAGACAGTCCAAAATTCATGCAGCTCCAGGCAGGCAGACTGAATCGCAGAGGGCTCGGCAGGCTCGGAGACAAAAAATGACAGAGCAGGTCGGGCAACAAAAAACAGGCTCATAAACAAAAGTGCAGGAGGGCTCTCACCGGCGAGAAGAGTAGAGACGTTCTGGCACTGGAGACTGACTAGGACAGAGCTTTTATCCAGGTGGAAACAGGTGAAGCCAGTAGAGGTTGATTGCAAGCAGTGTGGAGAGTGACCAGGTGTGTTGAGTAATAATGAGATCAGCTCCAGTGCCAGGAACGTTACATAAATATCTAAAAATAAATAAATATCTGTTAGCTGTGACATCATCCAGGGAAGACAGATCAACCACTATTACCTTATAACCTATAACAGAGTCCTGAATCCATGTGTCCTTTTGTGTCTCTGCTCTGTCTTCTGTAACCCCCAGTCGGTCGAGGCAGATGACCGTTCACACTGAGCCCGGTTCTGCTGGAGGTTTTGCTTCCCGTTAAAGGGAAATTTTCCTTTCCACTGTCGCTTCATGCTTGCTCAGTATGAGGGATTGCTGCAAAGCTATGGACAATGCAGACAACTGTCCCCGTGGCTCTACGCTTCTTCAGGAGGAATGAATGCTGCTTGTCAAGACACTTGATGCAATCAATTGGATTACCTTAGATAGGACATTTTCAATCGGTATAATCTGACTGAATTTGACTTTGGAAAGTTCCTTGAGATGACATGTTTCAAGAATTGGCGCTATATTAAAAAAATGTAATTGAATTAAATTGAAAAGGGTGGCCATGGTTTGTTTTTAGCTCTACCAACAGCTTCGAAGGATGTGGAGGAAGGAGAAAGAATGATCAAATAAAGTCATGGGGTCACGAGTAATCTGCTGATATACTTTCACAGCCAAACGTTTACATTTTAATGCTAGAAATTTGACCCAAAAAAAACCCGAAAATGTAGGACTGTTATTGACATCGCAAGGTTTATATTCTGAAGGAGGTGTGAGAGGAAGCATTCAGGCTCCTTTTCCTTCCTCCTTCCTTACTGACTGCACTATTCAGACATCACTTATCATGGCAACCGTTGACACGCTTTCTCTTACTAATTACTATTTAGACCCTTCTGGATGCAGCCCATGTCTCAGCTGGTCTGGGAACATGTCAGGTTTGCTCCAGATGATCTGTAGGAGGTGTCTGGGGAGAAGAAGTCAGGTCGTCTCTGATGAGTCTTCTACCCCTGCGACTGGGTCGTGGGTAAGCAGAAAACCATGACTAAGATTTGATGGTGCTTTTGGGGGACATCAAAGATTTTAAAAAAAAATTCTAACACCATCCTAACTTGTACTTAAATATTCAATTTATATATCTGTTTAGATATTTCTTTTCTCATTTCACCTAGTTGAACTAGTTGGAGCAGGTTCATCAAATAAAATGAGATAAGACAATTTTAAATTACAAGTTGGAATGTAACAAAATAGCCGATAGCGGTGAATACTTTTTCAAGGCACTGTGATAATCTTCAAAAAAAATTCTAGTTGCCAATAACTGGTATTCTGTCATCTTCCTTGTATCCGCTTAAATGTTTAAACTCCATGCATATACAATGCTGAAGTATGTATATGGAATACCATACCATATTTTATAAAGTACACATGGGTGACCTTAGTGCTGCACAAGTAAAACAAAAAAAAAAACTATGACAACCCCCAAAACATTTACACAGCACAATAGCTGTACCATCATATATCACAGATTACTTGCACATTTACAGGTGAACATTTTAATGCATAATCTTTTTTTTTTTGGGAACCAATATCTATTTCTTTGCACATGCTTTTTATTGTTTGTGCAAGATTTGGGTTGTTTTTAATGTACACTTAATTCTGGATGTTTTCAATCAACGAACCTACGTAAATTGATGATGATGATTTAAACATTTTATTTTATTTTTCAATGCATTTTGAAGACAAAAGAAAACACCACTGAAACAAAAGTCAGTTCTTTATTGAGAAGCCAGACAAGACTTATCCCCATTATTCACCTTTGCAATAACGTTATCTATTTTTTTATACAAGGTTCAAATATGATGATTTTTCCAAAACAGACAAATGTTTACCCATAAACCTGGACAGAGAAGTATTTAAAAACAAAGTTTCATCCATTCTTTCTTGATCTGTGTTACAAGATGGGGAACTGTAACAGAGGAATTTCTTCCTCTGGAAAATGGCAAAAAAAGGTTTATTATTAAAAACAATCAAACAAACAATTTAACAAATAAGCAGTTGAATAAATACCTAGCATCAAGCTTCCCATTAATGCTTACAGGGTGTTACTTGGTGTTGTTCGTTTAGCTTCGCCGTTTTGTCACTTTGCAGTTCATACTGATCATTGGTCAATTTGTAAGCTGCCAGGAGAATTTTAATACCAAATTTGAAAACTGGCAATTTAACATAGATTTCTATACTCAGAAGTCCCTTTCAGATCTTACCCTCATTCTGTGACCTAGGGGTATTCGATATGCCTCACGATCAACAGAACAGTCCTGACAAAGAATTAGTGTGACGTCAGGAAACATAGACGAAAACATGGATCAAACTGAAGCACAGGCGCCCAGTGGTCCAGAAACTGATGGAAGTGACATGTTGAGGATGGCAAATGAAAAACTTTATTTGTGTGTAGAGAACTGAACTGTATTTTCAGAGTCGCCAGCCACACCCCTTAGGTTCTGTTATCCCGGCTGCATGACATTAAAGCACACATGGCCTGTGACCTCTGGGGATTTACTTTTCTGATAGGAAGTTTTTCATTATGGCTGCTTTTTGTTTGTTTATTAATGGCCTATGATCTGAAAGGGGCTTTGGTCTATATTTACATCATTCCAAAAAATCTACCAGGTGTTCACCAGAGCCTTCTGAGAGTCCCTGGGGTTTGATCTGATTGGACAGTCTGCCACATTTTGATAGGGAACTGGCCACTCAGAGGCAAAAATCCATCAGTATAGTCTAATAGGTTTTCAGATATGATATACAGTTGGATCAAATAATTTACCTGCTTTTGTGCATTGCCATGAAATGCCCCTCCATGATTTTTAAAAAATACTTAACTGTTACTAAAAATAAACTGATCCGCAATGTCAACCATTGCACATGAGCACAAAAGGATTAGAGGAGGAAATTGCAATATGTACAACCTGGGGGTACCCGTTGGTGCAGGGACAGACTGACCTGGACCTGAGTTCATATCCGAGGTGTTACTGTTATGGTTTCCCCCTCACCTTTTAGTTGTGGATATCTAACTGTCCGATAAAGATAGTATGCTAAGGTTGATAATGAAACCAACCCTAAAATCTTGACACTTTTAGTCCAGATATCTGTACTGTAATGGTTTAACACATTTAGCATCTGACCCACTGCCACCTTGTTCGTAGAACATGTCAGTAATCCTGGCACGCTCTCATGGAAGAGAACGTGACAACTTAAGATGACGTTTGGATACACATGTGACCACTCAGTCCCAGCTGTGGAGTAGCTCATGTCTCGGGTGTGGTGCATCAGCACCAGGATCACCTTTTGATCTCCTGTGGACAAAAGAAAATAAGAAAATAAATATCAGATGAATATGAGCGATGGACCCCCTAACAGCATCACTGGGATCTTTCTGTCAATGGACCACGGTCAATTTTGAAAAGAAAAACTATGCAGTGAAAAAGGTTTTCGCATAACAGTCTGTACAAGTTACCTGACACCAAAGTCATAGCTGCTTCCACATCCGACCCAACACGACAGGTGATTGGACAAAAGAGCATAGTGATGCCGTTTCTCTGCCATTCCATTTTCAACTTTAGGTTCTTCCTCAGCTGGTTCAGCAACTCAGTATCAGCTCCAAAGGTCTCCCCTGAAGTGACTACATGGACCTTAACTGTCCCCATTCAGCAAAATATGAAATCAAAAATATGAAAAGAGTGCAAATATCACTACAGCACATACATCTCATGACTAGAGGTGCTCACTTACCTAAAAAGGTGACAAAGAACTTCATAATTCCTGATAAAAGAAACAAATGTGGGGTTGTGTTTAGGGTTTATAAAATATTACCATACAATTTCAAATACATTTTAATGGAGTCCTGAGACCATCTCTTCATTGTTGCATACACTTCAGGCTTTGTCATTTGTGCTACAAAAATAAACAAGATGTTTTGCTTCATTTTAATATTCCTGCAGAACAACGGACAGTGCTAGGATAACTCTACTTTAACTAAGTCTGTAAAAAAAGGGAAAGCAGGGAACATTTCATATAATGAATGAGTATAATGAATTTGTGCAAATAAAATATAATATTTCTAATCAGCACTCCCTCACCTGTCTGTATTAAGGTCATCCTTAGACCTGCAAAAATAAAGATAACAGCGTTATCTGTTGATCTTACACAGACAGAAATAACTGCTATGAAACTTTTGTTTTCTGACTGGACACGGTAAAGAACAGTGTGAGCCTTTTTTCTCATTAAATACCCTTACTTTGGTTTCTAAATCCTGTGGCCAAATAACAGACAGAAAGCTGCAGTATGTGCAGAAATTAAGATGTGGATGCTTGGAGTTCAGACAAAAAGACCATGTGATTTATATATAATCGCATTGCTACAATCACAGTGCACTTTGTCAAGCACGAAATCAAAATACCAAGCTGGACCTTCGGTTTTTTTAAGATCTGCTATCAGGCGGAGATGAAGGGAACTCGGGCTGGGCTGGGCTGGGCAAGGAAAAGGTAAGGTAAGGTAAGGTAAGGTAAGGTAAGGTAAGGTAAGGTAAGGTAAGGTAAGGTAAGGTGAGGTGAGGTGAGGTGAGGTGAGGTGAGGTGAGGTGAGGTGAGGTGAGCAGTAATGAGCAGGATGCGCAGAAGAGAACAGGATTAACTGACAAGGAAGAGCTGAATGCAGGGAGCTTAAATAGGGAGGATAACAGGTGTGCTGAGTACTGGCTTGATTAGTGGCTGGCAGGTGTAGATGATTACTGAGGTGGCGAGCAGACTGGGGTGTATGGAGGGTGAAAAGTGCCCTGAAATGTGTATGGTGCAGCAGACAAAGCTGCACCATGACAATTTTGGTTTAGATGAACAGTAGAAACACAACAAAGCTTTTCTTGTCGTGTGCATGGAGCCTGAGCTGCTGCCATGCGATTGGCTGATTTAAACAGGAAACTGAACAGGTGTACAAAGAATGGTCTATGTATTTAAATCTTTTCCCCATAATGTAATCTGCCACAGACGAGCAATACATGAAAAAGTGGTGGCCCATTTGTGCACTCGCAACAAAAGAAAGGAAAAGCGAAAGTGTTTTTCTTCACGGTGCGTGAGCATGGAGAACTCATGTACACAGAGAATGTGTGTTGCTCTTGAATATTTTCTATTCAAGTTCTATAGCTGTTGGGTGAACAATCCTTTTTTTTCTCTTTCAGAGCATTTTAAAAGTGTTGCTGCAAAAACAAGGTAAAAAAAGTAAAAAGATAAACTTATATAAACCACTCTAAAATATGGGTAGAACACTAAGAAACCAGAAATTTGACTAGCAGCTTAAATGAAAATTCCACTTATACCATATTTTTCAGACCATAAGGCACACCAAATTATAAGGCACACAGTGAATGAATGTGTCTTTGTGCGTCTTTGTCCAAATATAAGGTGCACTGGATTATAAGCAGTGGCGTAGGAATGGGGGGGAGAAGGGGGGCAAGTGCCCCCTCACTTTTTGGACTTTTGAGATAAAATTTAATTTTAACTTTTTACATTATTTTAATAAATACAACAATAAGAAAGCTATCAATATCAACAATAAGTATTTGGCTACCTAATTAATTGATAGTGTTACTGTCATTGAATTCAATTCCTATTATTAATTAATTTGTTTTCCCCTAATTAAATTTTTTATTACTTGAAGCCTACTGGTTATTTCATTATCTTTTTAATGTTCAAATTCATTATTATTATTTTGTTTAATATGGGTTAAGCTTCAGTACTCTTAGTATGTGTAAATTGTTTACATCTAGTATGACTATGTACTGTTTACTGGGACCTAGTTAATAAGTAACATGTGTGGGCATCTTCTCGGTATCCAACTTTTATGAGTCTGTCCACTTAATGACCTCTTAACTCATGCGCTATAGTCACTTCCTTTAAAACCATTAAGACAAAGAAGACAAGATTTAAACCAAGACCTAGGATAACCTGAATTTTTACAAGAACCCACCCATTCCCAGCATAGTAAGTTTTTTTATCAATATTTGCACATTTGTTATGTCAAAGCCATTTTACTCTGAAATCAATATTAGTAACATTAAAGGGGAAGTCCGGTCAACAAGAAAAAATCAGGGGATCATGAGCTATACCTAAAATTAATACGTTCGTGGTTATTTAATGAATTTAGCGTTGATCAATAAGAAAAAAAAAAACATAAATTGTCGTCTGGATCACTGTGTGATCACTGACATCACATCCTGTGACGTGGATAAGCGGTGAGCCTACGGCAGTTCGCCGTGCATTAGCAGCTGTAGGAGCTGTTGGACACAGCTGCGACCAACAATTATTTTGGATTTGCAGAGGACTTCACCATTGAAATTCACGAGACCTATTGTTGAAGCAACAATGCTCACGTGCATGGCAGTTGGATGTAACAAACATCGGGTAAAAGTGGAAAAAACCTTAGTTTTTTCACCTTTCCGATTCATCATCCACCATGGGCTGTTTTGCTAAGTGATGCCGAAATATCCCTCCGCCTCATAACGCACTGCAGCTCATCGTGACAGCAGGAGCAGAGTAAACTCAGAATAGTAATAGTAATTGTAATATTAATGAATGAGCCGATCTGGCCGTGTTTTCTGCAGTTTACGGTTGCAATAACTGATGATAACTGCTGGAAGTAGATTAGGCGGTGCAGATCACCATTTTGAGCAGAGATTGGTTCTAAAGATGAGTTTTATACTCATCTTATAACTTTGCAGAACCCAACCCATAAACTGTACTTTAATGCTTATTTAGACGGCTAAATAAGACGGCTCACCCGCTATTACCATCTAATGTAGAACAGATTACTAGATCAATGTGTGTTTCTGTGCTTTTTTGTTTCTCTTGTTGTGTCTCTGCTCTGTCTTCTGTAACCCCAGTCGGTCGAGGCAGATGACCGTTCATACTGAGCCCGGTAATGCCGGAGGTTATGCCTTCCCGTTAAAGGGGAGTTTTTCTTTCCACTGTCACTTCATGCTTGCTCAGTATGAGGGATTGCTGCAAAACCATGTACAATGCAGACGACTCTCCCTGTGGCTCTACGCTTCCCCAGGAGTGAATGCTGCTTGGAGAGACTTGATGCAATCAACTGGTTCCCTTATATAGGACATTTTTGACCAATCTGTATAATATGATTGATTTTGACTTTGTAAAGTGTCTCGAGATGACAAGTTTCATGATTTGGCGCTACATAAATAAAATTGAATTGAATTGAATTGAATTTGTCTTTTTATGTCTCTAAAATGTTAAATTACTATTAATTTAAATTTAAACGCTTAATACCACGTCTATCTTTGTTTAAGAGGTTAAAAAAATATTTTGGCATGAAAACGGATATTTATTTACAAGGGGACAGATAGGGCATTGGGACTTGCTTTACAGGTGATACCGCACAGTTACGTCACAAACTGGGACCTTCAAATGAAAATTACTCTTAACTAAAAAAGCTTATCATTTATTGAACAGTATGTAATAATTGTATATTTAAACATTGTTCTTTGTCTTTCAGATAATACCAAATTTCATCTGTCAATATCTGTTGTTTTCCCTTATCATCCAAAATTGAGTAATATATCAAAATTATGGAAATTGTATAATCTGCATTATGATATGTTTTACAAAATCATAATACAAAAATATTTGTATTTTATAAAATTAATTGAAATCGCCTGTCCATGTACTCTTTGAACCTAGTTCCTTTGGGGGCTCAATAAAGGGCATAGTTATACTCTAGTTGAGGTTTGGTTACTTCCCCTTGGTGTCTGAGTTGAAAAAACTCATCAAGATCTATCTGACCGTCCCTGTTACAACAGCTACGTCAGAACGCTCTCCACACAGACAGGACAGGCTTAATAATTGTTTGATTCTGCATGCCCATAAAGACTTGACAGATGAACTTGATTTGAAAAAAGTAGCCATAGACTTTGCGAGCAAGAATGACCGTCGCCTCAGGTTTTTTTTGGCAAATTTGACTAACCAGGTGGTCTCCTTAAGAATGTTGATATTACTGTTTGCTGTAGTTCAGTATTACCCATTTTGCAGACCATTTATCTGTACTCCAGTTTTTATGTCACAAAACATTAAAGCAGGGGTGTCAAACTAATTTCTATATAGGGCCACTTTGGCATCATGAAGTCATTGAAAGGGCCGGTTGCACGTGTATAGACGACACTTTTCATTTCATAATTTCATTCCAGTTCACATAGAAGTATAAAAAAACGCACAGTAATATAAAAGTAGCAACCTTAGGCCCAGTTTATACAGTTTATCTGCAAAAAAAGTTGATATTGGGGTGAGTTACACTTACAGGAGGCACAGTTTTAGCCACTTTATACACTTTAAAAGGATATATGCCTCTACTTTATGACATGAAGTGCCTTTTTTTTGGCTCTTGAGGGCCGGATTCGGCCCGCAGGCCTTGAGTTTGACACCTGTGCATTAAAGGTTTCTTCAATGCTGCTGATAATTTTGCCTTTCTGGTCATTTTTACATTATATGCACAACCTTAAGTTTAATGACCCGTGGTTGCCTATGCCTCTTGGGGTAGTTCTTTGTTTGGTAAATACCTCCTAAATGTTGAGAAGATAATGATGTTCCTCGAAAAAATAACTCTTAAGCCTACAGTGCTGATATAGATGTAAATGTACTGATTGCTTCTTTAATCAGCATGCTCATTAAACATGTTAAATAGGAGTGCATTTCACTTTTCCTTGCCTGTGGACCCAAAAGATGTTTTGGTTCACTCTGCTCACCATTTGGCTATAATACCTTATCTATCTTATTTGCCCCCCCCCCCCCCCCCCCCCACATAAGGCTTACTAAATATTCTCCCCAAGTGTGTAATATAACTCCACCCCTTCACTTACACAGTTCTCTCCTGAGTGAGAGCTTTCTGGTGTAGGTACCAGATCGGCTCGGGGGGCCTGCGCTTCCCGATGACGTCAATTATATGGCAACTCCACTCAAACAAACTAGATTACGCCCGCGGTCTCCATTTGTTACAAATCAATTTTATTTTGTTAATTTACGGTTATTTTCCAGTAACTTAATCGAGGCATGAAAACATTTAACATCATTTTGGAATGCTTGTGTGGTAGTCTGACAATTTAATCGGTAATTTTGCAGGATCAAAGTTACATCTTAAGAGAAATTTCCTTCCTCCAATTTAAAAAAAAAAAAAAGTTGTGAAGGGAAACTAAACCATAAACTCTTTTCATTTTTAATAAAAGTCTGCAGCCATTTTAATTTTATCACGGCATTCATCACTTTAAAATCAATAACGTTTATTCCTCCTTTTTCTACTTTTTCTACTGATATTACTATGTTGTTTTTTCTGATCACACATTTTTTATTATTCCAGATGAAATTGTGACAATATTCTTCCAAAAATTGAGCCAACTGTCAAATATTTGTGGATTTTTTGTAGAATGGCTTCAATATTTGTTCTGTCATTTTCAGTGTGGTCCTTGTTAATCATTATACCTAAATATTTTACCTAATTTTTATCAATTAAAGTGGGTTGATTATTTTGAATTGCTAAGATTTCATATTTTTCTAACTTCATCTTTAAGCCTGAAGCTTTTGAGAAAAAAGAAACCGCTAGATTAACTAAATAAAATTGATTTGTTACAAATGCAGACTGTGGGCTCAATGTAGTTTGTTTGAGTGGCGTTGCCATAATGTGACGTCATCGGGAGGCGCAGGGACCATGGAGAATTTCTTTGTAAAATTGTCCGTTTACAAACTGCAATCCCGCTCTTGAATAAAACCTACACCCCGCTATAATTACTTTAGTAAGTTGTCCAGACCAATCACAATGTTTTGCGTAATTGTGCAAACGTTAAACCAATCATGTATAGTGACGTCATCATAAGGCGCAGGACCCCGAGCCGATCTGATACCTACACTGGACTACACCTAAACCACACTGCCCTGTTTCTAACATAAGGCCAAAATAAATATAACTTCTATATTGAATTACCTCACTAGGTTTATTGTTGCTAACGCGTACACTGGGCGCAGGCTGTTTTAAGGCTCCCACATTTACGGCATACTGTGCGCATACTGTAAGCTTGGTGGACTCCGCATTGACTTTATAGTTAAGCGTACTATTGCCTACATTTCTTTTGGCAAATTCCTACAATTGCCTCGCTTTCTGCCAGTGGGAGGAAGCAGTGGAATGGATGGTAAAATGTGTGATTAGCTAACTGAGCACCTAGAGCCGTTTGTTTTCCAGCAGGCTGCCACCGCACCCCCGACAGAACAGAGAGGGACTGTGATGCTGCGCGTCCTTGTGACCGCCTGCTTGGAGCAGCTCAGTGTATCAAGCTTAGTGTTACATAAAAAATAGTTCGATGTAAAGATTTCTTGCCGCAGAGAACTTGAAAAGTGTGACACAAACCTGTATGCGCGGAGTCCGCCTTGAGTATGCCTCAAGTACGCTCGGACCTCCCGCATATACGTAGACGCCTCGTTGGGCAGAGTCTACCTATGCTGCCGAAATCTGCTGTCAGACTCAGACACTGAACAGTAACAGAGGGACTTTAATCTCAGAATATACTTTATATTCATAATGTTTTTATTTTTGTAATATTACGAGTTTATTTTCGTATCCCTTTTGCTTCACTCTCCTGACTCCTGGCTATTACTCCGGGACTAAAATTGTTCCGCAAAATGTGACTGTTCTGGAAATGTTCTCCTTTAATTCTCATAATATAACGTTCTGCCACATACAATATGGCAGTAACATTGACGTGCCAACCTGTGCCCAATGAGGCGTCTACGTATATATGTCTCGATCCGCCTGAGTATGAGGGGACCTTTACATGAATGCACTTCTAGTTTAGACATTACAGTCAGGCAGTCTTGTAGACAGCTCAGGGATCTGATCAGATAGTGAGCAAGTATACATAATGCTCTGAATATGAATGAGCGGAGAGGCTTTGTTTCTTACCAAAGTCGTACTTAGACATTTTAACAGATTTTTGATACAAACTTTCACATACAAATCGCTCAGTAAGCTCAACTTTAATCACATAAATAGTAATAGTCATCTTTATTGTCATTGAAACATACATTGAAACGAAATTTGTTCTCTGCTTTTAACCCATCACCCTTGGGGAGCAGTGCAGCGCCCGGGGAACAATCAGGGGTTAAGGGTCTTGTTCAGGGACCCAGAGTATATATATGGGGATTGAACCGGGTACTTGCATCCTTCTCTGAGTGCAAGCGCGGGCATACACCAACACGCAGCTCGGTAGGCAATTTGGGGTTAAGTGCCTTGCCCAGGGGCACATCGACATGTGGCAAGAGGAAGCTGGAATCGAACCCACAACCTTCTGACTACTCAACCCATCAAGCCACAGTCGCCCCATTAATTTTTGAGAGGATAAGTGGGCCTTACAATCTGAAAAACAGGGTTCCACTCATTTTGATCTATATGTTTGTAGTAAGAGATGTAGACCTTATGGGAAATATTGGTTATAGTTACACTGTTTAAAGGTAACAAGAAATAAATTGAAACATACCTCTCAAGACTCTAAGCAGGACATCAGCCATGGTCACTAAAATCAAAGCCAAGATCAAAATTTCAATTAGCAACTTTTTCTTTGAACATCACACATTGTCTCAGTTCAAAGGACCTTATTGGAATCTTATTTTGCACATAATGTCACTGTGGAAATTGATTAAAAAAAACAATCTGTTACATTTTTTACCCAATGAACTAAAAACATCCTGCCATAATCCAGATTAGCATATAAACACACATACGCACACCTACGCGCACGCACATGCACACACACACACACACACACACAAACAGACAGACATTTTCAATAACCATGGATGCATTAAACACACCAGTTTGGGTACCTCCTCCTTAAAACGTGTTGCAGTAAATTCATCCAGGCGTTTGACTGCCATTAAATACGTGAAGGTGTCCTACCTTTGCTGTGGTGCCGCTGCTGCTGTACGGAACAGTGACTCTGCTGTAAGAGAGTAAGAGAAAGAACCAAGTCACTTTCACTTTCACCTTTAGATGCAGATGAACCACGTGACTTCTAGGAAGTCCTCCTCCCCCGATTTGTAATAAATCCTTGCTGGGGAGATATCTATTTTGCCTGGGTATTTTCATTTAAAAAAAAGTTACACACACACCAAAAAAAAAGTCAACTTAACTGTATACTTCATGCCCTGGACATCTCTGTATTTTATACTGGATATTTTCAACCCATCTATTGAATTTAGTGCACTAGTTGATCTTTTCTTCATAAGAGAACAGCAGCACTGCAGCCAAAATATGGCCTTTTTTGACCTGCTGTATATTAGCCAGTCCCTAACAATTTTTTGACTTCCATTCCAGGAGGTAGAATGTGTTAGATACTTTGGGAATTCTCTGCCCTCTGAATCTGCTGGCGGTTCATTTGCCATCTCTGAGAAAGGCTTCCTTTTTTGCCATTAAACGCACAACATTCACCTTTCTTTCAGCAACTTGAATTCCCCCACAGGAATCGGTCTTCACTAAAATCACCATTGATGGACTTGAGCCACTCTTCTGCGATTCTCTCGTCCTTCAGGAGTGAGAGGAACCTTCGTGCATTTTAGATCACCCTTTGACATATCAGCTCCCATTTTTAGTAACCGCTGTGAAGTTAGTTGAAGGTTGAATATGGGATAGTCGCTCTATCTGCTGCTTCAGCGGTGACTGCCTCCTGATGGAGGCGATACAAGGAGGCTTATCTGGGGCTGCCGTCTGCTCGCTGCTCCACCTTCCTCCCCTGGAGTGGAGCAGTCAGACATGGTAGCACCACTTAAAGCCGGTAGGTCAGCTGGGGGGAGGAAGGGAGGGGGGGAAGTCTGTTCGATTGATGGTGTGGTCTGATTGGAGAATATGAATTACGGAGAAAGACAACGCGTTTTCTGATCCGTTTTTGAGCAAAGCAACAAAGCTGGCCGCCCCTGAGCAGGTCCTTTGGTATTCACAGCTTCTTCAGTGCACAACAGACCATATTACAACCCCAAAACCTCAGAAAAACGAAATGTGTTATCATGGCCCCTTAAAAAAAGGCTTTCTCACAAACATTAGTGCTTTGATGGCCATTTATTGTCAGGGGGGCTGATCCTCCTCACAGTAACAGCATTGTAAGAAGGGGATAACTGGACCCAGAGGCGACCACTCCTGTTTTCATCATCTTCCTTCCACTTCACATTTATGTCCTACGTTTTGTCGGTCTATCGCATAAAACCCGATTTTTAAATCTTGGTTTGATCTGAAAAAATTTCAAGCAGCATGAATATGCTGGTAAGCCATGGTAAATGTCAGAGAGCAAAAACAGCAAATGGTTTTGATGTGATGAGCGAACAGCAACTTTTGTCAAATCTGGTTTTGTCTGGTGTTTTTTAGCCCTTTAGTTGCAAAAACTCAAAAACAAGCTCAAAACTGTTTTCTTTCGTTTCCACGATTATATTTAGTTCAGTACTAAGAGAGTGAAAGTCACATGTTGTAAATAAATAAATAAAATCAATAAAAATCATTGCATTAAAACACCCTTTTTAAAGTCTTTCACCTATATTCTATAGAAAATATCCTATGGCTAAGCAACTTTTTTCATAGATCTACAATGTAGTTATAGATTTTCAAATTAAATCTAATGTATAAAATTGCTCTCAAAGTGGATTTTATTTCATAGCAACACCCCACTGTGTCACCAGCTTGCCCAAACCAATCTTTGTCAGCACTGCTGAGACTTTTCTGTGCAGGTGTCTCAGATGACGCCCCAGGACTGATGTTTTATCCCGGTGGGCGAGAGCAGAACCCATAGAGCTGTCACACTGACAGAACATGTTCCTCCTGGGAGAGTTCAAGACCGATTGAGCTGCTGTGGAGGTCTGAAACTGCACACACCCTCGTTAGAGTCTTAAACGGTGGGCTTTGCTTGACATAACACACACACATACACACACACAGTGAGCCACAAATGTGATTTTGATGATGTTTCCATTCCAAGCAGGTCAGTGACAAATCCTCTGTCATCCTCCATCCCTCCCCTCAGAAACGGCTTCCTGCCGGCTGGCGTAGTGAAATGAGCCGCTTCAGGGTGTAATAACTCCTGATGGAGGAGCTGCTAGCAGCCCGGGAGCTAATTTTAACTTTCCCCCCCAAAATGGCAAGAAATTAAAAAGGTCCAAATTGAGAGCGTGCTGTAGGGTCCTGCTGGGGAGGGGGGCTGTAAAAGAGATGTAGCATGCAGTGAGGAAACAGTTACATCCACCATCTCCCACAGCTCAGAACCGTGTGAGTGATGGGCGCCGATAATAGTCCGCCTATTTCTGGAAGTCCTGAGCTCAGTCACTTACAGAGATTACCTTTTTTTCTCCCTCACTTTGTTCCCCTGGTAAATGTCTCCACACAAGTAGACACGTTTTCTTTTCTTTTTTTTCTTTTCATTCTGTTCTGTTCAAACCTCGGCGAAGGTGACGTGGCAGGAAACATTCACCCGTGTCTGGACTAAAAAAATGGATTTTTAGGATAATTCCTCAAATGTTTGTCCAATCCAATCCAACCCACTTTATTTATATAGCACACTTTTTGACAAACACAAGGTTTCCAACGCGCTGTACAACAAAATAGAACACACTAAACATATAACACAATAAAAGATGAAGTAGACAATAGAAAGATAAAAGCAGCAAAATAAAATAATCAAATAAAGGGCACTGCCCGCACACGATCAAAATATGCACGTATACACATAAAAATCAACACTACATGGTATCAAAAGCCAATAAGAAGAGGCGGGTTTTAAGAAGCGATTTAAAAAGAGACAGAGTAGAAGCCATGTCTGACGTGCAGGCCAAAGTTTTGGAGCTGCGATGGAAAATGCTGGATTCAGAATCTGAGCTTCAGCCTAGCTTTAGGCGCTGTCAGGGGAAGCTGGTCAGCTGATCTGAGAGATCCACTAGTAGAAAGTTAGGGTGGGGCGAGGCCATTCAAGGCTTTAAAAGCTAATACAATTATTTTAAAATGAATCCTAAAAGGGACGGGCAGCCAGTGGAGTGAAGCTAAAAATAGCTTCCTTGTGCCAGAGGTGCAGCAGCATTTTGTACAAGCCGCAGGCAAGCAGCGGAGAACCCAGTGACCCCCATATAAAGTTTAGTTTCAGGAGGAGGTACATACTCCCTGCAGTTGTCGAGGAAGATTTTTATTTTTTTAAACTAATCGAATTTGGACCTTTCACAATCTAACGCCTGAATTTGATTTGATTTAAACCATTCCATTATAGTCTCAGCTGCGTATTCAGGTTTGCTTTCCTCCTTGAAGGTGAACCTCTTTTCAGCTTGATAGCGTCTCATATTAATTGGAAAGTAAATCTACAAACCAGATGCAAGATCAATTACAGGAGTAGTAATGCAGGATGAGACTGAGATTGGTGAACAACAGGATGGTCAGGAAATCAATTTGCTGAATACTTTAAAGAACACTTTTAAATTAATTTTACTTGTTTTTTGTTTTATGTCATCTTGGTCAAATCCAACGGGGGTTGAATCAACATTCATCACTGTCTTCCTAGAATACAAACCTCAGCTAGTGAGGTTCATTAGTCCTCATCCTGTCCTCCAGGCTGTTTATCCTACAATTTCTCTGCTCAGATTGCAGTCAGTGTTTATTTATAAGAAATAAAGCTGCAACTGATGTGAAAATGTGGTGCTTTTCAGGCCCTGGTGGATCTGAAGGTGTGAGCACAGCTTCAGTGACTGATTTTCCATCTGCTATGTTGACATGACTGAGTGCTCGAATGTTCACTCCAGAAAGCTGCTTGTTCTCCTGCCACATCAAGGTGGGAACATCTGCCTCTCCAGATGTTCTCCTTTTCCACTCCCTCTGTCCTCTGAGGTTTGAAGTGTGTGTCAGGAAACCACAGAGATGACTTTGGACGCATCGTTATGAACACAGAGTTCAATCTGAAAAACTCACATAGAAAGAAATGGCAATTAGAAGGATTTTATTGACACGATAATTTAAGTCTTTGGCGCTCAGACCTCGGCAGGAACATTAATGCTGAATTATACTTTAATATGCATAAGTAGATGTATGAGAACAGGGATGTTCCCCCAGGTCTGAAACTGGTGGTGGAGTGGAGATAGAAGAAGTTTGTTCAGTCCATATGATGATCTGTTTAAGATAAATGTCCAACTTGATAAACACAGGTTTGCATGAACTGTCCATGATAAGCAAGCTTGAAGCGACTGTGGAGAGGAAAAACTCACCTTTGGGAAGAAACCTCTGGCAGAACCGGGCCCAACATGGTGGTCTTCTGCCGGACCAATAACGAGGTGATAGGGAGTGCTGAAGACTGAAGGGAGAAAACACTCTGATGGGTTGAGGATGGAGGAACGTCTTGGAAGCTAGATGAACTCAGCTATGATGGTGGAGAAGGGGTTGGGAGTGGGTTGAATCGGACATCTGATTCGAAATCCGACATGATGCAATGCTGTTTGCGCTTGCTGGTTAGCAGGCTGAGACGTGGATTTGAAGTTGCTTTTAAGATGAGCGCGGGATGCTGATTGGCTCACATCAGAGGCGGATAGGCCTCTGATTGGATGGAGGCAGGCAATGAGTTTCTTCAATTGAACTTCCGCTTTAGCTTCATTTCAATCTGAAAAACTCACATAGAAAGAAATGGCAACTAGAAGGATTTTATTGACACAATAATTTAAGTCTTTAGCGCTCAGACCTCGGCAGGAACATTAATGCTGAATTATATTTTAATATGCATAAGTAAATGTATGAGAACAGGGATGTTCTCCCCAAAAATGCCGAGGTCAGAGCGCCTGTATGCTCATAAGGCAGTGTGACGGGATAGTGAGATGAATGGGAGATGATGATTAGGTGAATGAAATGAAAAAGGAGAAGTGAGCAGAGAAGCTTTGTTGCGGAAGATGTCTTGCGAATGCTTTGTTGCGGAAGATGTCTTGCGTATGCTTCTTGCGGATGATGCACATAGATGAACGAGTGATCATGACAAGATGCAAGACAGGTGACCGGACGCATGACAGGATGCGACGGGATGCATAACAGAATGCATGACGCATGCATGAGAGATCACATGACAAGACGCAGGACCAGACGTGACAAGACGCACGAGAGAATGCATGAAAGGATACATAACAGAATGAGTGACAGGATGTGTGACAGGATAAAGGACAGGATAAACTGACGATATGAGTTGCGATATGAATGAAAGTATACCTGTGATGAATGATGATATGAAAGAAGCATGGAATATCAACTATAGAGAGGAGAGTTACAGGAGTGTGATGATTATGAATTATAAACTCAATTTGAAAGAGTGAAACATGAAGGGTCTGGCGAGACATACATGTGAATAGTTTCAAATCCACCACCAGTATTTGCAGTTAGATTACCTTAAAGCTAAGAGGGCATTGAGCAGCTAAAATGAATGGATGCTCAGAACGATATGTGAGGCATGATGATGATGACCATG
This sequence comes from Fundulus diaphanus, assembly GCA_037039145.1. Taxonomy (NCBI): domain Eukaryota; kingdom Metazoa; phylum Chordata; class Actinopteri; order Cyprinodontiformes; family Fundulidae; genus Fundulus; species Fundulus diaphanus. The sequence goes on from CM073132.1 coordinate 15,711,845, forward strand.
CCCATTGTTGGAGTAATCAGGAATCTGCGAAACAACAATTATAAAAAAAAAACAAAAAAACCTACGGATGGCAGCATCCGTAAATTTTTTACACATATCTACGACAGAAAGACATTCTAGAAATATATTTCGATCCAGGCGAGAAGCAGACCAGACCAGAAGGTCAGAACGGCAGCTCTCAACCAAAGTATCCTGTTCAAGAAGGAAAGAACGAATTTAGTGAACTTGAGCTGCCTGAAAATAAAGCGTGACTCTGGCAACGATGCATCTGTGAGATTGAGGTGACCGAACGAGGAGGGCAGCTGAGGGAAATAACTGATATGGAATGAGACTTATATCCTGTGAATTCGAGAGCTGAACGGCAGGCAGGAAGCCATGCTGGAACCAAGTTGAGATCAACACCTAGAACTCAATTTGCAGGTTGACAGGTTTAATTTGATAAAGGACAAACTGGGAATAGTGAAAGGAAGATCTATGAGAGGAAGTGAGCATAAGATGAATGAATGAAGAGGATGAAGATGGTAACATATCTTAAGACATAATTTATCAAATAATGTTGCTTAACTCATGAATGCGTAGAATGCCGAACGCATACTAAATGCTGTAATGAATCGATTAAGCTTATTTAGCTCATTCCATGATGTTTGAAATTAATTTAATAGTTTAACTCAGATTCTGCACTGCCTTCTGATAAAACTGATTATCTTCATTACTTATTAACTTAATTAGCCCCACCAGCCTGCAGACAGGCTCTGTAACTGAAATACTATCACCAGAAAACAGCACCCATGGTGATGCTCTCCGGATGTTCATCTTAAATAAATTCTTGAACCTGAAAAAGAAATTGTCAATCCCTAAATACATGAGCAAAATTGCTTTTAAAAGATCGCCAATACTCAAATCATTCCCCAACCGCCATCCCGACGTCAGTTCCCAGCTGACATTCATCAGACAATACCTACAAACAAGAACATTAAATAACTTTAACGTGTATAATTTCACAGCACCTAAAGTAATTGGTTGGCAAAACGTTAAAATGACCAATGAAATGACCAAGTTCATTGCGCCAGGAATCGGAGCTGATGGAAAACAGAGGTTGGGTGACGGAATGAGACGCCACAGCGGAAGAAGGCCAGCTAAGAGAGCAAATCCAGGTCAACGTTGGTTAAGCTGAGCTGAGCGAATACAGAGATCGGATAGGATGGATGCGCGGCTAGATTGCGATCCTATGAGCAGCAGGATTTGAGGATGAGTTGTTATCGTCTTGAATCGGACATCTGATTCGTAATCCGACATGATGCGATGCTGTTTGCGCTTGCTGGTTAGCAGGCTGAGACGTGGATTTGAAGTTGCTTTTAAGATGAACGCGGGATGCTGATTGGGCTTCATGGAGGTGCGGTTCGTAGCTGATTGGCTCACATCAGAGGCGGATCGGCCTCTGATTGGATGGAGGCAGGCGATGAGTTTCTTCAATTGAACATCCGCTTTAGCTTCATTAGAATGACACGTGTCACTGATCATCACAGGAGAGCCGTCACAAAAGCTGGTGAGAACCATGTCTTTTTCAAGATGGGAAGATTAAAAAAAAAAGATTTTCCATTTCTTTGCTGTATGTTCACCTCAGTTAGAAGAATTTTTCTTTTCCAATTTAAAGGAAACAGTTGATGGTCTGAGCATACAACAGCGAAAACACTTGGCGTTTAGGACCTTTAAAGGCATACTATGCAACATTTTTCAGTTAATTAATGTGTTCCATACCATTTTGGATGATTAAATGAGTCATTTCAGGTCGAACAAAGGTTTTCACGGCCGCCCTGGTGGTCTGTGGGGGAAATGCCGCACTTGCAATTGCAAGATCTCTCGGCCCGCACACACAGGTTCAGAACTCTCGTGCAACACCGCGAGAGTCGCTCTTGCTTTACGGCGAGAACTTCATGTGTTTTTGCCCTGCTATTCACTATATGCACGCGAGAAAGCAACAACAAAGAACCGCGTGTTAACGTCAAATAAACATGCAAGCATATCGAGTTTTATTATTATTATAATTTTTATTTATTTTATTTTATTTATTTTTTTCAATGTTGGCGAGACGCTACCGCGACGGCCGTGGCGAGGCGGTAGCGATATACTTTCACTTTGTTAGTCATTGTTTGTACTGCCGTTTTTTTTACTTTTCGTTGCGTTCGCCTGTCTGCTAAGCTCAAAACAACCGCGCCTGGCTTGACGGAGAAACCAGAACAGCTGAGCATCTTTATGACAGTGCACTTTTACTTTCGCCCTCTGGGGGGAGCCTCGCTGGAAAATCAACCTCGGTTGCATAGTATACCTTTAAAATCTTCATGTCAAAAGAAATAAATCTTCTCTGCTCTGATTCAATACAATTAAATCTTATTTAAAAATACTTTATTAGTCCCAAAGGGAAGTCAAATGCTGGTGTAACTCATGGGGGTTTCTAGAAAGGTTGTTGCAGATGCTGATGGCTGCAGGCAGGAAGGATCTCCTGTAGCGGCTCTGGAGAAGCCTCTGACCGAAGAAACTGTTGTAAGACAGTCTGATGAAGAGGATGCTCAGGGCTATCCATAATATTCTTCATTTTATGGAGGATCCTTCTTTAAAAAGTCATCTCCAGAGGTTCTAGAAGAATCTACAAAAGAGAGCCGGTCTTCTTTATCATCTTGTTGAGCTTCTCTTAGTCAGTGGCTTCCCCAACATATGATGACAATTCAATTCATCAAGACATGCCTGTAGTTGAAGTAATTGATTGGATTTTATTTATATAGCACCAATTCATGAAACATGTCATCTCAAGGCACTTTCCAAAGTCAAATTCCATCAGATTATACAGATTGGTCAAAAAATGTCCTATATAAGGAAACCAGTTGATTGCATCAAAGTCTTGACAAGCAGCATTCACTCCTGGAGAAGCGTAGAGCCACAGGGAGAGTCGTCTGCATTGTACATGGCTTTGCTGCAATCCCTCATACTGAGCAAGCATGAAGCGACAGTGGAAAGAAAAACTCCCCTTTAACGGGAAGGAAAACCTCCAGCAGAACCGGGCTCAGTATGAACGGTCATCTGCCTCGACCGACAGGGGATTAGAGAAGAAAGAGCAGAGACACAAGAAGAGAGACAAAAAAGCACAGAAGCACACATTGATCCAGTAATCTGTTCTACATTAGATGGTAATAGCGGGTGATCTGTCGACAAGCAATGCAAGACTGGAGAACAGTAGAACTCAGTAGAGTAAGAAAAATAGACCCTGATGTCCTCCAGTAGCCTAAGCCTATAGCAGCATAATTATAGAGATAGCTCAGGGAAACAAAAGCCATTCCAACTATAAGCTTTGTCAAAAAGGAATGTTTTAGGCCTAGTCTTAAAAGTAGACCAAAACTGGGAGTTGGTTCCACAGAAGAGGAGCCTGATAGCTAAAGGATCTGCCTCCCATTCTACTTTTAGAGACTCTAGGAACCACCAGCAGACCTGCAGTCTGAGAGCGAAGTGCTCTGTTAGGAACATACGGGGTAATCAGAGCTCTGATATATGATGGAGCTTGATTATTAAGGGCTTTATACGTGAGAAGAAGAATTTTAAATTCTATTCTTGATTTAACAGGAAGCAAATGAAGGGAAGCTAAAATTGAAGAAATATGATCCCTCTTGTTGATTTTCATCAGAACTCTTGCTGCAGCATTTTGGATCAGCTGAAGGCTTTGAACTGTATTTTGTGGACTTCCCGATAGCAAAGAATTACAATAGTCCAGCCTTGAAGTAACAAATGCATGGACTAGTTTTTCAGCATCACCCCTGGACAGAATGTTTCTAATTTTGGCAATATTCCGGAGGTGAAAAAAAGGAAACTCTGGAAACCTGTTTAATATGGGATTTAAATGACATGTCTTGATCAAAAATAACACCAAGATTTTTTACTTTATTACCAGAGGCCAAGTTAATGCGATCCAGATTAAGTTATTGATTAAGAAGTTTATTTTTTGAGGACTCTGTTTCAAAGATTACAACTTCTGTCTTGTCAGAATTTAAATGCAGGAAATTTAAAGTCATCCAGCTTTTGATGCCATCAAGACATGCCTGTAGTCGAAGTAATTGATTGGATTAATCAGAATTTATAGATAAATATATCTGAGTGTCATCATCATAACAGTGGAAATTAATCCCATGCTGTTTGATCATTTTGCCAATCGGAAGCATATATAAGTAGTAAAGAGAATTGGTCCAAGGACTGAACCCTGTAGTACTCCACAAGTGACCCTAGAGTTTGAAGATTTATTATTAACATGAACAAACTGGAATCTGTCCGATAGATAAGATTTAAACCAGCCTAATGCTTTCCCCTTAATCCCTACAGTATGTTCAACTCTTTGTAGGAGAATATTGTGATCAACTGTATCAAATGCAGCACTGAGATCTAACAGGACAAGTAAGATTAGATTAGATTAGATTAGATTAGATTAGATTCAACTATATTGTCATTACACAGGTAATGGTACAAAGCAACGAAATGCAGTTTAGGTCTAACCAGAAGTGCAATAGCAGCAAGTGCAGGATAAACAATGGTTCCATAAGTATAGGACATGGGTTTTTACTGAATAAATATAGAGATGGATACTATTATAAACAGAATTTTACTGATAGATTTGTCCTATGACTGTAATATATACAGGACTATCTCAGAAAATATATCTATAATCTATATATATATAATATCGTGATAAAGTTCTTTATTTTTTGTAATGCAATTAAAAAACATGAAATGTCATACATTCTGGATTCATTACAAATCAACTGAAATATCGCAAGCCTTTTATTGTTTTAATATCGCTGATTATGGCGTACAGCTGAAGAAAACTCAAAAATCCTATCTCAAAATATTAGAATATTTCCTCAGACCAAGTAAAAAAAAAATTATAACAGCAAAACAAAATCAAACATTTGAAAATGTCCATTAATGCACTCAGTACTTGGTTGGGAATCCTTTTGCACAGATTACTGTATCAATGCGGCGTGGCATGAAGGCAATCAGCCTGTGGCATTGCTGAGGTGTTATGGATGCCCAGGATGCTTCAATAGCGGCCTTTAGCTCATTTGCATTGTTGGGTCTGGTGTCTTTCAGCTTCTTCTTCACAATACCCCACAAATTCTCGATGGGGTTCAGGTCAGGGGAATTGGCAGGCCAATCAAGGACAGTAATGCCATGGTCAGTACACCAGTTACTGGTGGTTTTGGCACTGTGGGCAGGTGCCAGATCTTGGTTGTGCAGCGTTTCCTGCCACATTTCCCCCTTCCAACACACTTTTTGTGAATGTGCTTTGAAACTGCACTCTGTGAACAGCCTGCTCTTTGAGAAATTTCTTTTTGTGTCTTACCCTCCTGATGGAGGGTGTCAATGATGGTCTTCTGGACAGCAGTCAGATCAGCAGTCTTCCCCATACTTGTGATTTAGTTTACTGAACCAAGCTGAGTGTTTTTCAAGGCTCAGGAAACCCTTGCAGGTGTTTCGAGTTAATTAAACGATTCAAGTGATTAGTTGAATAGCCTACTAGTATACTTTTTCACGATATTCTAATTTTCTGAGACAGTCCTGTAGATAACTAGTATTGTGAACTAAATTTACAGCTGGATATAGTAAAGACACAACTCCATTATCTGAGGTCCATTATTAGTGACCTTCACCAGAACTGTTTCAGTGCTATGATGAGCTCTGAAGCCTGACTGAAACTTTTAATTTTAAATAGGAAAAGAAGATTACATATAGGTCTGTAATTTATTAACTCATCTTGAACAAGAGAAGGTTTCTTAAGTAAAGGTTTAATAACAGCTTCTTTAAAAGCCTGTGGTACATATCCATTTACTAAGGATAGATTAATCACGTCTAAAATAGGGCCACGGATCAAAGGAATACCTCCTTAAACAATTTAGTTGGGATTGGGTCTAACATACAGGTAGAAGGTTTAGATAGCTCAGAAAACTCTACTGCTTCTAAACAGTTCAAACACCACGCAGGTTCTAAAGATTTCTCCAACACTGCCTCACTTACTGAGGATCAGGTAATCATGTTTGGGAGGATGCCAATTATTTTATTTTTAATGGAATCAATTTTATTTATGAAGAACCCCATAAAGTCATTACTGCTAAGAGCTAAGGGAATGGATGGATCAACGGAGCTGTGACTCTGGCTAAATTCGGCAACTGTACTGAAGAGAAATCTAGGATTATTTTTATTCTCCCCAATTAATAATGAAAAATATGCTGCTCCAAGTCTGCGAAGGGTCTTTTCATTCAACAGTAGACAGTAGGTAGGATTCATCTTGGTGTGTAGAGCGCCATTTTCTGTCCAATTTCCTAACATTGTGCTTCAAGGAACGCAGCTCTGAATTAAACCAGGGAGCCAGCTTCCTGTAAATTAATCACCTTCTTTTTGAAGGGAGCTACATTGTCTAATGCAGAACGCAATGAGGAAGTCACACCGTTGACAAAGGCGTCTATTTGTGAATGGGAAGAAACAACATTGCTGCCATCTGCAGGGCATTTCTGCAATACTGAGGATATCAAAAGGGGGACAGACTCTTTAAAGTTTGATACAGCATTATCTGATAAAGATCTACTATAATGTAACCCTCTTTTGGGGGTGGAGAACTCAGTTAAATTAAACTCAACGGTTGTTAAAAATGGTCAGATAGGACAGGGGTGTGAGGAAATACTGTTAATTCTTCACAATCAATGTGAATCAATTGTGTCAGCACAAGGTCTAAAGTATGAAGACAAGAGTACGTCGGTTTATGCACATTTTGAGCAAAACCAATTGAATCTAGGATAGTTTAAAAGGCTACACTAAGGTTATCACATTCTGTGTCAAGATGAATATTACAGATTGGTTTGCAACAGACCCACCTCTTTGCTGTCTGGAAGGAAGCTTGTAGAGTCAGCGACAATGGCGTGTCAAAATAGATTCAGAGACGTGGCTATTCAGGCGATAAAAAGAAAAACACAGCAATCTCTTTACTCTTTACCGCCACCTTGCATCAGTGACGTTGATCGTTATCTCCAATGGGAGTAGAAAATAATCCTCTATCAAAGCATATGGAATCAAAAAAAGATTACGTTTTCCAGGAACAAGACAGCCCCCTGTTGATATGAGTGCAAACTTCAATGCTAGTCGACGAAACTATTTGCGCGGAGTCTTGGCTAAGTAAAGTTTCGGGATTGAAGACAGTTAGTGAGGCAATAAACACTGATAATTATTTATTTATTTTTTATATATATATATATATATACATATATATATATATATATATATATATATATATATATATATATATATATATATATATATATATATATATATATATATAAATCTAAGGTCCCAATTAGCCTCAAATGCAGCACACAAATTTGTGTTGATATCTGCAAATCCGTGATTTTGGTTAAATTATGATTAGATTGTGTGAAATATGGGGGAGTGTTGCTGAGAGCTACTTTAGGATCATTTCACCGGGTGTTCCTCTGATTTCACCCGACCCACTCTGGCTAAATGCTGTGAAAGCCAATTAAGACTCCCATATTTGCCCTTCATCAATTCAGCTACAGAGAAAGCTTGGTTAGGATCCAGCACAGACGTTCCCACTGTCACCCAGAAACATGCACCGCAGAAACTGAAAATCCTTCACCAAGCTTGAGATTCCAGTTGCTTGTCGGAGGCCAAAGCAGAAGCGGGTGGGTTCTCCTCACTGGCCTCAGGTTTCTGAGCTGACATACCAAATAAAAATCTGTTAAAGTTAAAGGTTAAATTTAGTCTTGACTTTGCACTACACAGAACGCTGCATTTTCTCTGCTCATGAATATTCACGATCTGCAGTGCTTTGCTGAAGCATTTTTTCCACACGCGTTGATACAAACAAATGGATTTTACTGGGATTTCATGCAATCCTGGAAGGAAACCTGTTATAGGCAAAAAGACAGGAGACCAGGATGAGGTTTCACTTTCCAGCAGGATGACCCTAGACACGCAAGGCAGGGCTACAAGAGAATGGTTTAGACCAAAGAATTCAGTCCCTTCCACAAGTATTCACCCCCTAGGGATTTTTCATTATATGGGACAAATAGGACAACACAACACAACATTTCTGTGTGTGCAGTTGATCACTCCCTTAAAGTCAATAGTTTGGCCTCTGGGATGTTGGATACTTTTCTCCTGTGAACAGCGATCTTCAAGGCTAACCACAGATTCTCAATTGGATTAAGGCCTGGACTTTGACTAGGCCATTCCAACATATTTAAATGTTCCCCTTAAACCACTCTAGTGTTGCTTTAGCTGTGTGCTTCGGGTCACTGTCCTGCTGTAAGGTGTTTGCGGAAGTAAACATGGATTATAATGCTGGCGCGCATTTTGCGATCATTAATTTATTTTCTAACCGGAGCTTTCTTTCCCTTGACTGCTCTCCTCATTGTAGTCCACTATGGGTGTTGTGTTTCTTCCCGCTTCTGCAGGATGCAGAACAGTGACGTTTGTCCAGTATCGGTGACGTACAGGTCAGATAAATGCGACCCGGCCGTACAGACACAGGTCGCATTTGAAAAGATCAGATACGTATCGGATTCAGGACCACATATCCAAGTGGCCTGGGTCGCATTTGAAAAAATCCAATCTGTGTTGCTCAGACTGTCATGAAAAGATCAGATCCAGGTCACATCTGGGCAAAAAAATCGGAATTGGGTCACTTCAGGCTGCAGTGTGAACATAGCCATAATGGCAAAAACCAGCACCATCACAATGTTGGCCATTGTTAACCTGGACCTCAAGTGATCTGGTACGGAGCTAATGTTCTTGACTTGCATGGTAAATGTAGCAAAAGATTTATGGGAGATGCCCTTCCTTGTGTAACCCGTTGCATTTATCTGGCATTGAGATTGGCACAAACAGGACACAGGTGTCATGATCCTGGGATCATGCTTTCTTTAGCTTTGCATTGTTTATGGATTTAGCTACTTTAGTCTTGTCCCTGTTTACTCTTTGTTTGCATGCTTGACTTTTGTTTTCAGTTAGTTTGTTTTTTGAGTCTACCAGTGTAGGTTTAGCATTCTGCTTAGGTTCTGTTTTACTCCTTGTCCCCTGCCATCCCATTCCTCTCTCTTTTCCCTACCTTTATTGATCACAACTGCTCCACTTATGGTTCCCTACCCGAGTTCTCCTGGCAGTATTTTTTGAGTTTCTGCACTGATTCATCTCTAAGCCTTTTTGTAAACCTTTATTAAATAATTTTTGGTTGCATCTGCACCTGGGTTCTTAACCAAATCATGACAACAGGACACTGCTGTCATGATTGTCATGACACTGCTGTCATGACCCCTTTAAGGCTATATTCTAACCTGTGTCATCTAAAATAACAAAGAATATATGTTATAGACAATTATAATTGTAGTAACCAATACAATTCTTGCATACACTATAGGTCTTTTTTTTTTTTTTTGCAACAACCGTCTACTGCTACAATTCTTTACTATTCTACTTCAGCATATAAGGTTCTCAAGTTCCTTCTCTTTTGTCCCCATTTGGCCTCCAAACACCAGAGCATATAAATAACAGGGAGACCTTTTAGAAACCAGTAGCGAGCCATGTCTCTAACAGCTGGGCCTTCTCTACCCAGCTGAGAGTCGTAACCCAGTACGGGTCCTTCCACCCCAAAAACCACCACTGACAGGCAAGCAGTGATGGGCAGTAGCGCCGCTACATGTAGCGAAGCTATTAGTTAAACTACATTTTCCAGTAGCTTGACCGTAGCGTCGCTGCTTTATGAATCAAGTAACTTTCCTGTAGTGACGTTATTTTTTTGATCAAGTAGCGACGTAGCGTCCGCAAACGCTACAAAATCCAGGACATAACTAAGAAATGAAACCAGGTTTGCTATTTTGAAACAACATTCAGAGTGAACAATCAATCAGAGTTGTTGGTTGGACATGTTCATGCGCGAGCTTCTACTCTGCCTCTCCTGTCTGTATCTATCGAAACATGCGCATGCATACGGCAGTGGAACTTATGGCAAGCCGATTAGGCAAATACTCGCCCTTACAATAACGTGCAGTTCCAACCCGTATTTTACGCGAGCGCGCGTTTTTTAGTCACCGCGCGTTTCCAGCCAGAACGCGCGGTGACGTAAAAAACGCGCGCTCGCGTAAAATACGTGCGGTGGGGTTAATAACGTTTGGTGGCGTTTTTTGCATATTATATTATCAGGAGGTTGTCTTTTATGTGCTCAGCCACTAGATTTAAAGGTGTTTTACCCAATAAGAACACTGCAGCACCAGACACAACCAGGAGGTCCCTGATCGTTGGGGAAAGGCAGAAAGAAGATGCACCATAAGCTTTTTCATATTTCTTTTGTCATTTTAAACATGAAACTACCAAAGCACAAGCCAAGTAGTAGAACTAAATGTTGAAAATAAATTAAAAGCTAAATAAAATAAACCAGGTCACTTAATAAAGCTGCATTTTCTGTATGCTTTGTATTTATATTCACATGATAATATTTTCAGAATTAATAATAACATTTCTGTTAAAGATTTCATTTATCTTCTGCACCAAGGGCATAAGTAGGGAGAACAAGCAGAGTGAGTTTTGTGTAATATCAGACTTTATTATTGAACTAAGCAGGATTTAGACAGGATCAGAAAGGAAGGTGCATCTTCTTTCTGCCTTTCCCCAACGATCAGGGACCTCCTGGTTGTGTCTGGTGCTGCAGTGTTCTTATTGGGTAAAACACCTTTAAATCTAGTGGCTGAGCACATAAAAGACAACCTCCTGATAATATAATATGCAAAAAACGCCACCAAACGTTATTAACGCCACCGCACGTACTAGGCCAATAACCTTTTTGTTTTATTTCTAGCAGTAATTACTTCAGTTTGTATTTTATTATGCTGCTCATAAAGCACTGTCTACACTGTGTTAGGTCATTGGCTGATCTTTAATAAATGTTTTAACCAGTGTATCAGACTCATTTTGAATTGATCTGACATTAGGTTGGTACAACGTTAAGTAGCTTCTGATGTAGTTAAGCTACTTTTAACACATTTGTGTAACTTAGCTTGCTATATTTCTATAGGTGGTAGCTTTTGTGTAGTGAAGCTTAATTTATTGTTGAGTAACTGATAGCTTAGCTCACTACACTGGACAAGTAGCTTGCCCAACACTGCAGGCAAGCCCACAAAGCTGCTTGCAGTTTGTAACGTTGTAAGCCCTTACTTGAGCAAAAACGTTAACCATTTTTGATCCTTTTAGTCATAGAATAAGCATAGAGATAAATGAGGATCAATTATCTATGTGCTCTGACCATCCCCAGCTTTAATCAGACCAGCCACAGCCTTAATCCTAAGCTTTTTGCCCCTTTACGAAGGTAAAGGTCTCTATGTACACATTTATTCTCCACCCATGATGCCTCCTTGAAAGCAAAGGTCCAAACTTAGCTCTACTGGATCAAGCACTGAGTGCAGCCAAGTTTAACAGAGCCCATGCGTACTCCCTTGCAACATTACAAAACACTCAAGCAAGGCAAGGCAAGGCAAGGCAAATTTATTTATATAGCACAATTCAGTACAGAGACAATGCAAAGCGCTTTACATGATTAAAATATAGGAATAAAAGCAAGTAGGGATAGAATGTAGAAAAAAAAAAGTAATTTTAAAACAGTTTAACTTGAACATTGAACATTTTAAAACAGTTTAACTTGAACATTCAAAGGCAATTTTAAACAAATGTGTTTTTAATCTCAATTTAAAGGATCTCAAGCTTTCCGCACTTTTACAGTTTTCTGGAAGTTTGTTCCAGATAGGTGGAGCATAGGAACTAAATGCTGCTTCTCTGTGTTTGGTTCGTGTTCTAGGTATGCAGAGTAGGCTGGAGCCAGAAGACCTGAGTGGTCTGGATGGTTTATACGCTGATAACAAGTCTGTTTAGGTGCTAAGCCATTCAGGGATTTATAGACTAACAGAAGTATTTTAAAGTCTATTCTCTGACATACAGGGAGCCAGTGTAATGACTTTAGAACTGGGGTTATGTGGTCTACTTTCTTAGTCTTACTGAGGACGCGGGCAGCAGCGTTCTGGATCAGCTGCAGCTGTCTGATCCACTTTTTAGGCAGACCTGTGAAAACACCGTTGCAGTAAGCAATTCTACTAAAAATAAACGCATGGATTAGTTTTTCCAGATCCTGCTGAGACATTAGTCCTTTAATCCTGGAAATGTTCCTCAGGTGATAAAAAGCCGACCTTGTAACTGTCTTTAGATGCTTTTGGAGGTTCAGGTCTGAGTCCATCACTACACCCAGATTTCGGGCCTGATCAGTGGTTTTTAGCTGAAGCGACTGAAGCTGTGTGCTAACTTTTGATCTCTCCTCTATTGGTCCAAATATTATTACTTCTGTTTTGTTTTTATTCAACTGAAGAAAATTTTGGCACATCCAGGCATTGATTTCTTCTAGGCATTTACTCAGTGTTTGAACTGGTTCGTAGTCACCTGGTGACATGGTGATGTAAAGCTGTGTGTCGTCTGCATAGTTATGATAGTTGATGTTGTTGTTTTTTATGATCTGAGCAAAAGGGAGCATGTAGATGTTGAAGAGGAGGGGACCCAGGATGGACCCTTGGGGAACCCCACATGTGATTTTTGTCATCTCTGATGTAAAGTTACCTACTGACACAAAAAAATCCCTGTCCTTTAAGTAGGATTTAAACCAGTTAAGAGCTGTACTAGAGAGGCTGACCCAGTTCTCCAGGCGTTCTAACAGAATGGAGTGATCAACAGTATCAAATGCTGCACTGAGATCCAATAGAACCAGCACAGTGGTTCTTCCACAGTCTGTATTTATATGGATGTCATTAAACACCTTAATAAGGGCGGTCTCTGTACTGTGGTGAGCACGGAAGCCAGACTGGAAAACGTGAAAGCGGCTGGTCGTTGTTAAGAAGGTGTTTAATTGTTGAAACACAGCTTTTTCAATAATCTTACTGATAAAGGGGAGGTTTGAGATGGGCCTGTAGTTCTGGAGTAGTAGTTTGTCTAAATTGTCCTTTTTTAACAGTGGTTTGATAATTGCTGTTTTTAGGGACTGGGGGAAAACACCTGACAGAAGGGACGTGTTTATTATCTGAGTCAAATCAGACGCTATGACAGGTAAAACTTTTTTAAAGAAAGCTGTGGGGAGAACATCAAGGCTGCATGAAGAGGAACTTAACTGCTGAATGATCTGCTCTAAGCTTTTGTGGTTTATTTCGCTGAAATGGGACATTTTGTCAGAAATAGTTCCAGCTGAATAAAGCATTGGTTCTGGTGTTGATATGGTAGTACAAAGTGATCCTCTAATTTTTATGATTTTCTCAGTAAAGAAGTTAGCAAATTCATTGCAGGCCCTGATGGAGTTGAGTTCAGAAGTCACGGACACAGGAGGATTTGTTAGCCTGTCAACTGTGGAAAATAAGACACGAGCATTATTACTGTTTTTCTTGATGATCTCAGAGAAGAAGGATTCTCTTGCATTTTTCAATTGTAAGTTATATCTGTAAAGTCTCTCTTTATAGATGTCATAGTGAACGTAGAGTCTGTTCTTTCTCCACCTGCGTTCAGCTTTCCGACACTCCCTTTTTTCACCTCTAACTGCTGGAGCATTTCTCCAAGGAGATTTTTTCTTCCCGGAAAGAACTTTCACTTTAACTGGAGCAATGCAGTCAATGATGTCTGAGACTTTAGATTGAAAGTTATCTACTAGCTCATCTACTGAGTTGCACCCCAAGGTTGAAGTATCAGAGTAAGCTTGAATAAAAGTTTCCGTGGCATTGTCCTTAAAGGTGCGTTTTCTTACGATGTCCCTTCGGCTAAATGTATCACTGGAAATGATGCTTTCAAAGGTAACAGAAAAGTGATCAGATAGGGCAACATCAGTTACATTGACCTGTGAAATTTCTAGACCTTTAGTGATGATCAAGTCTAAAATATGTCCCTGTTTGTGTGTTGGCTGTTTAACATGTTGACTTAAACCAAAGTTTCTAAGTGTGTCACACATTTCTTTTGCACTTCTGTCTTTAGGGTTGTCAACGTGAAAGTTGAAGTCTCCCACAATAATTAAACAGTCATGATCAACACATATCACAGACAAGAGGTCACTAAAATCATTAAAAAAGTTTGATGTGGACTTAGGAGGCCTGTAAACATTCAGAAACATAGTTCCTACCGGGCCCTTTACCTGGAGAGCCAAATGTTCAAAAGAGTCAAATTTTCCCAAAAACACCTTTTTACACTTTAGTGAATCATTAAACAATGTTGCTACTCCTCCACCTTTCCTTTGCTGTCTGCTCTCACAAAGAAAATTGTAGTTTGGAGGTGTTGATTCCATCAGTATAGCTGCTTCACTAAATTCATGTAACCATGTTTCTGTTAAAAACATTACATCAAGATTATTGTCAATAATGAAGTCATTAATTAAAATGGATTTTCCTGACAGAGATCTAATATTTAATAAACCCAGTTTATATGACTTAGTGGTTGATGATGTCTCTGTGACAGGTTGCATCTGACAGTTTATGATTTTTAAGTATTTGTTCCTGTTTATCCTTTTGTTTTTCTTATTTCTGCCACGTATTATCACAGATATTCCATAATCTCCGGCGAAAGGCCCCGGCTGATGCTGGGAACTGTCATGTCTGATAAACGTGTGGCCAGGGGCCAATCTGTATCACAGCGAAGTAATTTGGAGTTCCTCAGTACCAGAGTGTTCTGTGATACGTAGAGGAGGAGGATCTGAGGCTCTGAGGCCTTTGGGGAATCCTGGTTTATTCACAGCAGAATGGCTATGTGGAGAGGATGTCCCAGGTTGCTTAAAGGTATACTATGCAACCGGGGTTGATTTTCCAGCGAGGCTCCCCCCAGAGGGCGAAAGTAAAAGTGCACTGTCGTAAATATGCTCAGCTGTTCTACTGGTTTCTCCGTCAAGCCAGGCGCGGTTGTTTTGAGCTTAGAAGACAGGCGAACGCAACGAATACAAAAGTCGAAAAAAACGGCAGTACAAACAATGACTAACACAGTGAAAGTATGAACATGCACACAGAGAGAGAGAGAAACCATTCCAATCCAGTGTTTCCCCAAGGAATTTGCTTACCGGACAACCGGCGGAGCGCAGGGGCGGGGGGGGAGGGGGAGACACGCTTTACGCCGATCACCGGCGGAGCGGAACGGGGGGGGGGGGGGGGGGGGGGGGAGACAAGCTTTGCGCGACCGGCGGAGCGGGGGGAGAGACAAGCTTTGCGCGCATATCGAGTTAGTTTATTTATTTTTTTTTGGGATGTTGGGAGGCGGTAGCGTGAGGGAAACCCTACAATGTTACTTACAATAGCATCAGCAGAAACGTGAGGTCCGCGTCAGCCTTGCAGCCTTCTCTTTCTTTTAGCTTTCGCCATTCGGAAAAAGCTTGCCCGATGTTCACCCGTGTACGACTCCTCTTTCTGTCCAGAGCACTTTTCCTCTTTCTTGTCTGCTCCGACATGGGCTTTCGCTGTTTTATCGCCGGTTCCGCCATGATAACTGCACAGATATCGCCACTGCGCTAGCAACGAGCACGCGTTTCACTGGGGGCGTGTAGCAGTTCTCGCCGTAAAGCAAGACCGACTCTCGCATCTTGCACGAGATCTTGCACGAGATTCTGAGCCTGTGGGCGCGGGCCGAGGGCTCCTGCAATTGCAAGTGCGGTATTTCCCCCGCAGACCACAAGGGCGGCTGAGAAAACCTTTGTTCAACCTGAAATCATCCAAAACGGTATGGAACACATTAATTAACTGAAAAATGTTGCATAGTATGCCTTTAAGCTATAAGGTTCAAAGCAGCCTTTGAACCTTATAGCTTAAGCAACCTGGGCTTTTTTGGGGAATAGAAACAGCACTGGTAGTGGCCAGACCTGTGGAGGTACTAGAAAGATGAAGTTTGACGGAGATTGATGGTGTGGCAACAGGCACAAAGAAATGGAACAAACCCCGTGACCAAACTTGTTAGTGGTAGGAAAGTCTATTTTGTTCTAGTTTATTCTTCTTTTCTGGTCCACTCTAAGTTGACCTACCTCCAGAACTGTAGCTGGAATAAAGTAAGGAACCTGCTAGTATGTAAACTGCATCTCAATCAGCACTTGAAATAATGGCATCATTTTGCGTTTAGAAAAACAATAATGTAATTTGGGTATATAAAAATATAAATATTTTTGTTTCTTCTGACTTTTCAAAGCGTCAGACCAAATACGCTATAATGGAGCCAGGAATAATGTGCTGTGTGGGTCATTTGGTGACCTCATCATGTCAAAATTGTAAACATATATACAACTATACTCAAAAAAAGTGAACCAGGGGTGTTGTCTACCTTATTTTAACATTTATTTTCCAGTTAACACATAAAAAATGTGTTTTTGTCATATTCTGGGTTTTGTTTTGTTTGATTTGTATTATAGCTTGTGTATTTTAGTTTAGTTCTCTGCTCCCTGCCAGAACGTCATTTCTCATTTCACCAATCCACTGGTAAGAACCATCCTGCATTTTTGTATCTGCCTGTGCATCTGATTGTCTGATCTGACCTGTTTCTCTGTTTTTGAGTCTGCCCCAGTTTTTGTTTTTACCTGGATGTCTGCTCTGTACCTTTTGTGGATTTTTTTTGTCTGCCTGGCTCACCCATCATCCCCTCAAGAAATCCTGTTTAAGCTTACCTCAAGTGTCTGGCTGAATACCGGGTTCATATCCTCCTAAATCATTACAGTGTTGGGTTAACTTTATCTTTTTTTCGATACAATTCACCTAATTGTTTTTTAACTCAACAAACACCTTGTTTATGTGGTAGCTGGAAATGAACTATTGAGATAAAGTAGACAAGTGATTTTTTTTTTTGCGGAGGGTATACTACATAGCTTTAGTTCAAATCTTTCTTTTGTCAAGCTTTGCAAGCTCTTCTCATTATTGTGTGGAATTATTTATTGTAAAAAGTAACATCAACAATTTTTTGTGACCTCCCTTTCTCTTTGATACACTTTCTCTCTTCGGACAACAGTATAAATCACATGGTTTCTCTCCCACTAAGAATGAAAGTGAAATTGCTTCAGTTCCTTAAGAACCACTGGTTGAAGTCAGAAATGCACATTCTGCAGTGTCCATTGTCGGTGCTTGGTGAGCAGAAGATTACCTTTTTTGCTTTTCTGGAGCAGGACATTTACAGCAAAGGTAAAAATGCTTTTCATAGTTACGGTGAAACATTTTTTCGCTGTTTCTTTTTTCATTTTAATTTAATTATATTATTTAGATAATGTGGTTATGTTTCTTAAGTAAACCCTGCAGTTAATTCAAGGAATTTTATTAAAATTCTGTTTGTTTTAGGAATGGAAATCAGAACATTGCTTTATTATGTTCTATTGTTTCAGAGCTTAGAAGGACAATCTACCTCTACTGTTAGTATGAAATGGTAGGTCTAGCCTGACTTTAGGATTGATGCTGTTTACATTTACACTAGCTGTGTTTAAAACAAATCAATCTTATCATAAATGCAGTATTCTGACCTCAACTTAAACATCAACCTCAGAATAGATCAACCATCTCCCTGATATTATGCAACAGAATTTGCACAGTAAAAATAGCCCCCTTGATCTTGTTGTGGATGGCCTCCCCACAATGTAATAATTTGCACTAAGTCCTTCAAAAATTCTAAGTTCTTGGTAAGGCAGTTAAAAATATCCAACAGTAGTCAAAAAGTGAACAAAGGTAGCTGAGTTTCAGTCCAGGGTGGTTTATTGCAACAACACAAGACAACCACACATGAGATGTTCTCCGGACAACATCTGACAACGTACAGAAAGTGGTCTGCTTATATACATTCTCTGGGTCTTGGGGCTCCTCCTTGAGCCCCTCCCATTTTTACATATTTTCCACTGCTTTTTCCACGGATATATTTGTTAATTTTTTACCTATCAGTGGAAACTTCCCTAGGGTGTGCTTTTTTAAAAACATGGTTACACATCACAGCTCCTCCCAAACATGGTCCCTCACTACTGCCCATTTCCATATGGTTACACGTCATTACCTTTTCCGAACATGGACCATGCATTTTCTGTGTTCATTTGCAGCCTTTCATGTTCTGTTTTACATTGCAAATGGCTTGCTCTTTGACCCAGAGGTTTTTTCCATTGCCCTGGTTTGTTTCCATTGACCCTCTACCTCTTATTCTGGACTTGTAGCGTGACACACACACATGTTTCTTAGGTGAATGTTACAGCACACCTTATAACCATTGTGATAAGAATATATTTATTATAAGATATTGATCCACCACAATATTCATTGTGAGATATTAATCCACTACAATCTTGTTAATAATTCTTGTTGAAGTTGCAGAGTAGTTGTGTTTCATCTCTGTAGAAAAGCCAAACTAATTATACTGCTTTGCTTCTTTTAATAGATCTAAACATGTTAAAGACTCCAGGTGGGTGTCAATGTCGATGGAAACATACTAGTAGCAGTTATATTTCAGCTGGTTATAATTTTGCTCTTTTATGTTCTGCTGTTTCAAAAAGTGAAAGTTCACAAAGTCACTTCAGGGCACACCTTCGGTGCTGATGAAGAACTGCTGAGTCAAGTGAAGAAGAGGATACCACTGACAATCACACACTGGCTGGAAAGCTTCATCATCATTGTTTTCTGCCCAGTCACCTCTCTGGTTGGATCAGATGTGGTAGCAGCCATGAGTCTGGTGCCAGGTACCAGTTTTATAATTTATCTATTTGGACATTGTTAACCAAGAATAAAAATGTTAAGATTTAAACTCTGTTTTAAAAGTTTTAAACAAGAAATCATAGAAATTGCAACAATCATAAACAGTTTAAACAGTTAACATTCAATAATATCAAAAAAATAACTATATAAATCAGGACTAGCTTTAAGTACAGAAGTATTATAGACCAACTCTAAGCATGCCAAACACCAAACCTTGTGTTCCTTTTTCTTGCCTCAGCAGAAGATCAAAAAGTCATTCTGGTTGTGATGCACCACGTCCGAGATGAGAGCTACTCCACAGCTGGGACGCAGTGGTCTGAAACATTTCCCAATGTCATCTTGGATGTTCATGTTCTCTTCCATGAGACTGTGCAAGGATTACTATCTTGTGCTAAAAATCGGGAGGCAGTCAATCAAATAGCTGATACATTAGATCGACTGTTACAGGATCAACAGATAGTCCGAGAAAAGGGTTACTAAGATGCCGTGACGAGCGTTCTGAGCGTTTACCCTATTGGAAGATTGTTTTTGCATTTATTGTGGTTGTGTTTATCTTATAACTTGTCATTTTCTTGTCATAGTTTCGGCAGAGATCAACACGTGGGAAGTTAAAAAAAAGATGTGCTTCATGTATAAGATGTTCATTTTGTTCTCAACAAAACCCAAAATGCATTGTATTTGAACACTGACGCCAAATTTTCCTTAGAACATGTAACAAATACTGTTGAAAACTGATAACATAAATAAAAATGGTTAATTTATCACATTGTTGTTGCTGCATTCCAACTATTTTCATGTTCAGCAGAAGAAGGGCTGTTATGTAACTGATAAGGAGAAAGAGGGACAGGATGAAGGGTGATGAAGAAGTATCAAGCATGTAATATGAAGTTAGTGAAGTCGTTGGTGTGGAGATATCTAAAAAAAAATTAATTGTTTAATGACTTTGAAGTTTTCTACAAACAGTCTACACTAAGGGCCTGATTTTCAAAGACTCCAAATAATGACCACTAAATAGCACTGACAGAAAGAAAACTATGAGAGCAATAAGGGAGGGAGTTATGGAAAACTTGTGGACCTGCTTCTCCAGAATGATCACACGTCCCAGAATAACGCACACACAAGCGACAAAAGTGTTGTCAGACCTGCCCTCCTCTCCACCTCCCCCTACCCTCCAGCAACTCCAGTCACATCACCTGGGTAACATGTTTTTTTGTCTCAGGGATTAACATCTTCATAGCCTGAAGGCTGTTCTTAGGAGGAAGTTAATATTCAGGGTTTTTTTTATTTACAAGCATGCCACAATGTTAAGGATCAGGTTTGTTATTTTTCTGCCTTGATGTAAGTGCATGGAAATTAATATTGCCTCTCTTCCCTGCCCCCACTCACTGTCCCGCAGACACTGCCTCAAAGGCAGCCATTGATTTTCCCACTAATATTACTCTACTGTTATTGTAAAGGTTTGCTAACCTCAAAAGGGCAGGATTGTGAATGGTTTTTTTTCACAGCCCTCACTTTCACTTAAAAATAAAAGAGCAGACATTTACTGCTAAAACAAGAAAAAGTTGTAACCACAAATGTCAGTTAAATACTGTGAGAAAATAGTTGTTTTTGAAAGAAAAAAAATAAAGATGCAGGGCAGTCAAACTTTTTTACAGTAGCAGGCTACACACTATCAGGTAGGAGGGTGCACTTATATATATATATATATATATATATATATATATATATATATCAGGGCAGTCAAAAGTAGCCGGTCAACGGCGGCAAATCGCCGTCTATAGCAGCTCCTGCCGCCGCCTACTTTCCCCCGATTATACATCCCAAGAATCACCTTAGCATCTGTCTCCATTGAGAGCAACATTAACGAGTGATTGGGTTCCTTGTTCCAACCGAGATGCTACTTTTCCCATCAAAACACAGACCGGTGTTATGCCGAAAAGTGCAATAAAACCGTGAGAGCTGACGTGAGTTTTAAAACTGCAAAGCTTTTTAAGCGGAAGATCAAACGTGCACAGCACCGCGTTCATAGACCAGTGTGATGCATTCACGAGCGTCAGAAAGCTATGGTGCATTCAGGAGCATGGGACATTTCAAATTTACAAGGAAAGAGGCATAAAACGGAATAGAACTTAACTCATACAATACTGTATTTATCCAGAAACAGCGTGGGCTTTCTTACAATACTGAATGCTCTATAATTGTATTTCTGATATTTTTTGATTATGCACATCTGTTAGCTTTTTATTCTGAAAAATCTATAATATTACATATAATAAAATATAATATTACAGCAGCAAATTGTCAAAGTTTTTCAGGGGATGCATTTTGTGTTCATCTATATAATCTTCGCCGATGATATGATATCGTGTGTGTGATGAGTGCAAGTGAAATTAAACTGAGATAAGAGATTTCGAAAAGAGCAATATGACTGAAATAAATTCAACATGTGAATTCAATTTCAAATTCCAACCCTGTATTTTTATCATAAAAATTCGACTTTGTTCGTGAAGAAATGTTACGATCGTTTTTAGAACAGAACTGTGAATAATAATAATAAGATGAATAGACCTCACCTAATCTGATCTGTTTTATGTGGTGCTAGTAATTCAAATTAAACAACTTTTATGCAAATGGAGATTACCTTACCTTGTTAAAACATGATGATAACATCATGTGAAAAAATAATGTTTTAAGAATAATGATAAAAAAGAAATGTTTTTGAAGAATTGATCATTCACATTTTTTGCCTTTTATTGAATTTGAAACATGCACTCTGACTCTATTGTTTAAATAATCACCTGTCTTGAAAGCTTCCAAAATATATCAGGGAGAGTCTATTTTTCAAAATTCACCGGCATAAGTGCGACCTCCTACTTGATAGTGTGCGGCCTGCTACTTTAAAAAAGTTTGACTGCCCTGTATGTATATATATATATATATATATATATATATATATATATATATATATATATATATATATATATATATATATATATATATACACAGGTAAACCACTGAGCTATATTATACACTGGAGTACTAATAGCCCGCTGTTAGAACGAGTCACTTTGAAGCCACCAGCCGCCATATTGGTACTCCCTATTTTCCTCCAGTAACTAGGGAATATGTGTGCTACAGCATTGAATAACGAGGATTTTCTCATGTTCAGGGGGGGCTTAAAACTTTTAAAATGTCAAATGCCATACACTTTTATGTTATGTTCTAAAACTATCAAGTACTGAGAAAGTCATGTGCTGAAATATTTTGCATTTTATTCATTTAAATACATATATATACACAGGTAAAAGCCAGTAAATTAGAATATTTTGAAAAACTTGATTTATTTCAGTAATTGCATTCAAAAGGTGTAACTTGTACATTATATTTATTCATTGCACACAGACTGATGCATTCAAATGTTTATTTCATTTAATTTTGATGATTTGAAGTGGCAACAAATGAAAATCCAAAATTCCGTGTGTCACAAAATTAGAATATTACTTAAGGCTAATACAAAAAAGGGATTTTTTAGAAATGTTGGCCAACTGAAAAGTATGAAAATGAAAAATATGAGCATGTACAATACTCAATACTTGGTTGGAGCTCCTTTTGCCTCAATTACTGCATTAATGCGGCGTGGCATGGAGTCGATGAGTTTCTGGCACTGCTCAGGTGTTATGAGAGCCCAGGTTGCTCTGATAGTGGCCTTCAACTCTTCTGCGTTGTTGGGTCTGGCATTCTGCATCTTCCTTTTCACAATACCCCACAGATTTTCTATGGGGCTAAGGTCAGGGGAGTTGGCTGGCCAATTTAGAACAGAAATACCATGGTCCGTAAACCAGGCACGGGTAGATTTTGCGTTGTGTGCAGGCGCCAAGTCCTGTTGGAACCTGAAATCTCCATCTCCATAGAGCAGGTCAGCAGCAGGAAGCATGAAGTGCTCTAAAACTTGCTGGTAGACGGCTGCGTTGACCCTGGATCTCAGGAAACAGAGTGGACCGACACCAGCAGATGACATGGCACCCCAAACCATCACTGATGATGGAAACTTTACACTAGACTTCAGGCAACGTGGATCCTGTGCCTCTCCTGTCTTCCTCCAGACTCTGGGACCTCGATTTCCAAAGGAAATGCAAAATTTGCTTTCGTCAGAAAACATGACTTTGGACCACTCAGCAGCAGTCCAGCTCTTTTTTTTCCTTAGCCCAGGTGAGACGCTTTTCGCGCTGTTTCTTGGTCAACAGTGGCTTGACACGAGGTATGCGGCAGCTGAAACCCATGTCTTTCAAGCGTCTCTTGGTGGTGGATCTTGAAGCACTGACTCCAGCAGCTGTCCACTCCTTGTGAATCTCCCCCACATTTTTGAATGGTTTTTTTTTCACAATCTTGACTAGGGCGCGGTGATCCCTATAGCTTGTACACTTTTTCTGACCACAGTTTTTCCTTCCCTTTGCCTCTCTATTAATGTGTTTGGACACAGAGCTCTGAGAACAGCCAGCCTCTTCAGCAATAACCTTTTGTGTCTTTCCCTCCTTGTGCAATGTGTCGATGGTCGCCTTTTGGACAGCTGTCAAATCTGAAGTCTTCTCCATGTTTGTGTAGGCTTCAGAACTGGACTGAGAGACCATTTAAAGCCCTTTGCAGGTGTTTTGAGTTAATCAGCTGATTAGTTTGTGGCACCAGGTGTCTTCAAAATTTAACCCTTACACAATATTCTAATTTTGTGACACACGGAATTTTGGATTTTCATTTGTTGCCACTTCAAATCATCACAATTAAATGAAATAAACATTTGAATGCATCAGTCTGTGTGCAATGAATAAATATAATGTACAAGTTACACCTTTTGAATGCAATTATTGAAATAAATCAAGTTTTTCTAAATATTCTAATTTACTGGCTTTTACCTGTATATACTTCAGACTGAACAGTGGCTCTGTGACTACTGTAACGAACAAACAAATAGCAATAGTGTAGTCGGTGTTGCCAAATTAGGCAGGTTTCCAACCAATTAGGTTTTGAACACATTGAGCTGGAAAAAAAAAATAGCTTATGGGCAGATTGTAAAAAATTTCGGAAGCTTTTCATAACATTTGTTTGGCTTTTAGAAAGAATTACTAACAAAATATATCAAAATAGTCATTATTTATTTTTTAAATAAGTTGAATCTGTCAATCTGACATCATCAATGAATAATAGTTATAATGAATAATATTGATTGTTATAATAAAACAAGAAAATAATAATTGGTTAATCAAGTGTTTGGTCAGTGTAAACGCCCAAGAGGGGTTGAGTTCTACTTATCAACTTAAAAATATTTCATGACTGCGTGTAAAAGAAATGTTTAATTGAGCTATACTGAGAGAAATTAAGTTCATATTAAGGTAGATTTAAAACTCATGTTGGGAAGCTATTTATAATTTCTTTTTTCTGGGTGAAATATCCTGATTGTTAAAGAGATATTGTGTATTTGGTTGTCTGATTGTACATTTTGTTTGGAGCCCATATGCGTAGTTTTTTTTTCTTTGCTTCAGCTCAGTTGTGTGCTAATGGCATGTTCTTATGTGTTGAATAGTTCTGTGCTTTTAACATGAGAGAGTTTGAGATTTGGGCTTGTGTTTTTATTTTAAGTTGGGCAGGTTTTATGCTGGTTTGGGTTACTGGAAACTAACAGTGACATAGGGTAACCTGTAGCGCTGTGTCTTAACTTAAAAGTCCAGCATAAGCTACACGCTAATAAACATGATCGCTGGTGTAAGGCTGAACACTGACTGAAGTAACAATTCTGACTAGAACAGGCCCTGTAACTACAGCAGCTATGAGAACAAGGAGCAGAACAAAGCAGAGTTCCCTTCTACCTGCAAGTAACTCAAGTCTCTTCAGTTTGGCAGTTTTAGTGCTTGATTCTGCTCCT
Organism: Fundulus diaphanus; assembly: GCA_037039145.1. NCBI lineage: Eukaryota > Metazoa > Chordata > Actinopteri > Cyprinodontiformes > Fundulidae > Fundulus > Fundulus diaphanus. The sequence goes on from CM073132.1 coordinate 15,736,550, forward strand.
TGTGCTGCTAGCTGTCCTAGCTAACCCTCCTAGCGTGAATGTTTGCTCCAGTTTAGACTTCAGTGCTGACATTTCAAACAGAAATTAATAGCGCTCCTTCCAGATCGCTCTCTGCTTTGTTGTCACTTCTTGTAATTGTTTGGTAATCAGACCAAATTTCCATCCCGCTCTACCGACCACAGTCGAACTGCGGCGGCGACTGAAGGGCCGGCTATGACTCGGTGTCCCGCCCCTCTCCAGCTGTGATTGGCTAGCATGTTGCCTTCAGTCGTTGATTTGATTGGTTAAATTGTATGATTGACACATGAAAGATAGTACTAAAAGGACGATGGCCACTCCGAGGTAAAAAAAAAAAGAAGACGGCTTCCAGTCCAGGGTCTGCTCCGCGCTCAATCAGAAGGCACAAATATCGTTCCATTATATAATCGGGGAAATGTAGGCGGCGGCAAGAGCTGCTATAGACGGCGATTTGCCGCCGTTGACCGGCTACTTTTGACTGCCCTGAAGATGCGAAATTTATCTGGGAAAAAAATTGCGTGTATGCTTTTTTTAATTGTATTTTTCATTTACCAGTTCAAAATAATGATCATTCCATGTATATAACAGTTACCTTTTTACTCGTCTCAGTGAGGGAGATGAAAACACAAAGGAAAACAAGCATATTATTGCACTTATTTTAATTAATCATGTGATTAGAATTTATTGTGCGATTAATTGATTATTGCGACAGGCCTACTCAAGACTTGAGACTTGACTTGGACTTGCAAAAAATTACTTGTGAACATGTCTGATTTGTATATTCCCTCCCACAAATCTGTGAGGTTTGGTTATTAGAATGTGGTCTGCCTTTTCATGAAGGCACTTAAACAAAAAAAGTTTGTTCTTGCTGTTCTGCTAATTTTATAGACACTTTATAGATTTTTTTTGCTCCTGGTCTGGTTGATCAGCTTTGTACACACTTTGTACCTGTTTTAATATGTAGAAACCCTAAATTATGGTTTCTCAAAAGGCGCGGTACCACCCCCTGGGGGGCGTTATAAACATTTGTAGGGGCGCTGGATGCGAATGGGGGCACCACAATTTGGCTTGTACAAAGTTTATTTGAGCTCTGCAACTCAAGCTTCATAGTTTCATAACTAAAAATAAGGCTGTTGTCTGAGGCCAAGAGTCCACTGCTTCCACTGCTGGGTCAACTGACAGAAGAATAGCTGTGCGGTAAAGTTACGCTACTGTCCCATTGTCCAGCTGGATGTGACCACCATGGCCGACAACAACATCTTCCTTATGGCCTATCTGTCCATGATGGACCTGGTGAAGATGTCCTTTTCTGGAAATACCTTACCACAGACACGCAAGGGGAGGCCACCTTCACTGAAGCCGGGCATACACTGTACGATTTTTTTTGCCCTTTTTGGGCCGATTCTTCAGTCGTGCGAGAATTTTTTGGATCGGTCCGAGTCCGTCGTGTAGTATACAGGGGGTAACGGACGGTAAGATGAAAATCCACCATGTTTGAAATTCAGTCGGCCCTCGTGAGTGATCGTGAGCGCATCCTGCTGTTGAAGCAGAGCTACGAGCGTCTACGAGTCGATTTCCCCCAACCTCGCGCACTGCGTATGTGCAAACAATGAAATTCTTCTTCGTCTTCTCAGACGAAAACACAGGAGTAGAGAAAAGCATGGTGGCGGTATGTGTGACATGGAGTCAAACTACGGTGGAGCAACTTGTAGAATTGTCAAGGCAGCGTGTTTCAATCTACTAAGCCTCATATTTAACAGTGAGTATTGACGCTTCCACTTTGCCAGCTGTGTGAAAAGGCTCCAGTTATTTGGCGACACACTCCTAAAGACCGGTCCGTATTGGTTTTTATTCCCCTATATTCAAGGCATTGTTGATGGCTAAAATCAAACTGAATAAGGTTATGCTCAAAATTATTCTATACTGTGGCAGATCTAGATTTAAAGAGATTTTATTCAATCATGAGCTATTTAAAAATGTGTTCTGGCATGTCATTGGAAAATTAAGTGGAAGAAAAATATTTGCAACCCCCCTAAAAAGAAGCGGCATTTTGTTCATTTTTACCCACTATTTGGCCCCAGGTGGAATATTGCATTTCAGTACAGCCCATTAAGAAAGACAAACATAGGTAGACAGGTGACTGAGGCTGCTTCCACAAGGCGCTTCCTTTTCACAGAGTAAAGAAAACGATACATTAGGGTAGTTGAGGGGAAAAATGCATTACTCGCACTGTCTCTTCGACAAGGACACAGTATGAGAATGCAAGAAAAACACCTCAGCACGAGAAAAGCAACTTACATCTAACATCATAAAGCATAACATGTGTGGTGGGTGGTGGATTCTTGGCCATGGGGGTCGTCCCAGTACAGTCAAGTCAGCAGCACATCTGCGCACATTCAACTTAGGGTTCTTGTCCCGAGGGGTAAAAACAATCAGGCACAGCATAGGCGGTGAGTCGGAGGGGGGTAGATTCATCATGTTCATGTGTGCGTCAGTGTAAGCCCATGACTGTTTAGTAGCCGCCCTCCAGCCGTTAGTCATTGATAGTGTGTTTATTAGCCAGTTCAGTAGAGCACTGTTCCAGGTCACAGGTGTCATGGAAGGGCAGGTGGCAGGGGCAGAGAATCTTGTTTACATAACATCCAGGAGAGTTTGAGAATACCAGCCTTCAAGACTGGCATGAGGTTAGCCAATTCAGAAAGCAACAAATTGTTTTGGAGCAGTCTGGGTGTGGCATTTTACCATCTCCCTTAAAGTCAAAAACAGCCAGATGTGTGGTCTTTTCACCAAACCCAAGCTAAGAACTCCTCCGAGATCTATTCCATCCGGCACTGAGGTGGAATTGAGCAGATAACTCAGCCTTACATGGGATTGTTCTGTTGATATTTATCAATTTCTTCAATGCTTAAGTCGCCTATGTTTCAATTCTGTTGCAGTAGCCAATATGGCATATGAGAGCTGCTGCAATCATGCAGAGAAATTTCAGCCTTTTTTATCTGTTGAACAAATTGGGTATTTCATAGCATGAAATGTGCTAAAGAGTTATTTTCCAATTTCATCATGTCTACCTATTCCACAGAAATAAAATGAAATACTGTAACAGGCGTATCTGTCAGCAGTCATAAAGGAATGTAATATGGAAAGTGAACTTGGCTCTTGATTGACAATTTATGACTCTTGATTAAGGCTTTTGTTTGCTGTCAGCAGCAATAAAACATGTTGAATCTGTTGCGTAATGCTACAAAACAGCACTGCCATCATCATTTAGTAATTCATTCACCTGCTATTGGATTTCTTTTAAACCACGGAGTTTCCCTGAAACAGAAAAAGTAAAGATTTGCTCTGACATGGTTGTTCTTTTAGCATCTTCATCAGTGTTTCACCCCACTGCAGCCGAAACGCAGGAAAGGAAGGGTTTTAAAAGCTGCTGTCTTTCAACCTGGTTTTTTCATAATATAGGACCGATAAGATAACCATATTTTTGTGTAAATCCTTATAACACTTTGCATTTTTGAAACTTAAACTGTCTTCAACATCCAAAAGCGTAGTGGTAACTCTGCTTGATCAGAATAACTGCTGTTTTCTCTCTTAGACATTTGCACAGAAAAGTAGTGTAAAATAATTAAGCTGACCAATCAATGACTGTGACTTGCTCTAGCTTTCTCTTTTGCAGTTAAGGTGTAATGTAAACCTTAGGCAGTCTCATCTGAATGATTTCTAAATGACAAAGAACATAGAGTATTACTGAAAAGAGTTTTGCAGACCATATGATGCAATCTCATTATATAATAGCTCTTTGATATCAAATTGATGATATAAAGTTGAACCAAAAATTCTTCATACCCCTGAAGTATTTAAGTATACAGATAAACCTTAGAAGATTTGACTGTTGTGACAAAATTCAATATTTTTGTTCCTCAATTCAGAAAGTAAAACTCGTATATTATATAGATTTGTTACATGCAGAGTGAAATATTTCAAGTATTTTTCTTGTAGTTTTGATTATTATGTCTCATAGATAATGCCATGCCCAGACAGCAAAATTTGTTAATTCAATGATGAATTATGGTCAAAAAAGGTTGATTTTTGGATAAGGGAGATGATTGATGGTGGATCAACAATCATCCAATTCTAGCCAGTTAACGAATATTGAAAATATGTCATTGAATCAATATTTTTTGCCGCCACATTCTAATGATTGAAATGCCAATGTCTAATCAATGGTGAATCAATTTATGTATTTTGTGACCTTTTTTTGACCTGACCCAAATAATAAATGCATCCCTCTCTTCAGGTTTTTTGCCCCAGGCTTTAAAAACAGTAGTTATTAAACCACTGATAAAAAGAGTAATCTGGACAAATCACATCTGCAGTTATTAAAAAAGCTGTGTTTCAACAGTTAAATCGCTTCCTTACAGTGACAAGTGTTAGAAATAAGTGAATGTAATCATTTTCTTTTTATTTAGTTATAGGCATTTAGTCTGTTTTAAAGAGCTGCCTTACAGGAATGTTCTATTGTTTTAACTTCACACAGGGAGAACAGATGCTCCTCCCAGATGAGGAATGTCTTGCTGTTCATGTTAAACCTATACCTCTCTGTATGCCAAACCCCATGTTGTAAACCCCCCTTGTCCCTTCTTTTGTGTTTTAACCCCCATGTTGTGAACTCCTGAATCCTCCTGCCCCCTCAATGATGTCCGACAATAAAGTAGAAAGACAAAAGTAGCTCGAGTACAAATGTGCCAAGACTGTGATGGAACAGGTCGCTTCTGGCTCCTCTGCCCTCTTTCTGTGGGAAGAGTCAAAACTTGTGTTTGTGTCTTCATTCCAGGACAATAAGGGTTTATTTATCATAACCCTATCAACCAACCTCTTAAATATTTTTCAGTCCGTTTTCCGTGATCATCACAGCACTGAGACTGCACTTGTGAAAGTGTTCAATGACATCCACATAAATAAGGACTGTGAAAGAACCACAGTGCTAGTTCTGTTGGACCTCGGTGCAGCATTTGACACTGTTGACCATGATATATTATTAAACTGACTGGAGAGCTGGGTTTGACTCTGATACAGCACTCAATTTGTTCAAATCCTACCTGAAAAACAGGGACTTCTTTGAGACAATAGGTAACTTCTCGTCAGAGCAGAAAAAAGTCACATGTGGGGTATGCCAAGGTTCAATCCTGGGACTCCGTCTATTCAATGTCTATATGGTCCCACTAGCTGAGGTTATAACAAGAAACAAGATAGTAACCATAACTGTGCAAGAGATACACAGCTCTTACACAATGTCACCAGGGGACTCTGAACCCATCCATGTACTGAATGGATGCTTAGAACAATTTAATGCATGCATGTGCCAAAACCTTCTCAAGCTGAACAGAAACAAAACTGAAGTTTTTGTCTTTGGACCTCGAGAGGACAGAACTAGCCTTCTACCACCTGAAGAACATTTCAAGGACTGACATCCCAATGAGATCTAGAGAAACACATCCATGCGTTATAATAATAATAATAATAATTATACATTTTATTTAACAGCACATTTCTGGACACTCAAGGTCACTTTACACTCAAGGTCACTTTAAATCAAGACTGAAAACCCACTTGTTTAGATTTGCTTTCAGCCCATAACAACAGGATTGACCAACATATTTGATGTGTATTGATGTTTTCACCTGATACAATTTAATGTTTGTTACTGGTCTCACAACCAGGGACTTTTTCAATGTGTTTATGTTGTTTTTATGTTTTCATGACGTAAAGCACTTTGAACTGCCTTGCTGCTGAAATGTGCTATACAAATAAAGTCACTTGATTTTTTGTAATATCCTGACTTAAATAAGCCTCACTTATTAGCATTGAGTAATCACTATTAAAATAACAGCACATGTAAACAGCATTGAAATGGATCAGGCCAATACTTGGAGTAATGTGATGGTTCTTCAAAACATTAGGCCTGCTGCTAGACCCTCTTAACTAAAGAGCTTCAAGATGGTGGTTGCTAAGGCAATGAGCTAGTCAGTTGCCCCAACCATGAGGAATGACCTAGGGGCAGCTAACTCGAGACAAAGGCTACTAACTGACACAATGATTGAGCTTCAAATGAAATCTGTGTGAAACCCAAAGAAATGGGTAGAAGAAGTAACCTGACCCTAGCCAAATGAATTTCGTTCCGCTTAGCTCCGCCTAGCTTCACTCACATCCATCTGGGACCTCTTCCATAGAGAGTGATTTCTCCAACCAATTTTATTGTCCAGACAATCAGGATGCAGGGCTGGAGTTTCATAGATGTAACGTAGTGGAGAAGCGACTGTGAGACTGTTTTGATTCAGACAACAATGGCGGCTCATCGAGGAAGCAAGCGTTAGCATTGATGCTGCTATTTCTTCCGTGTTGTCCAATCTACCTAATATTGTTTCATTAAAAGAACATCAGAGAACGGCTCTGAAGGCTTTTGTTGGTGGAAACGATGTTTTCGCCCTTCTGGCAAGAGCTTGATCTACCAAATGGCTCCTCTGGGGGTTAAGGAAATGGGACTAGTGCAGCACCCTGTCGTTATCATCGTGTCCCCGCTGATTGCTCTCATAGATGATCAGATCAGAGAGGCTGGAAAATTGGGTGTTACAGGTATGCAGCTGGGAGGAATAAACGAAAACGACATCCTCGACGGACGTTGCCAACTGTTATTTGGAAGTCCCGAGTCGTGGCTCAACAAGAAATGGCGGAGCATGCTTGCTTCAGAGGTGTACCTGAAGAACTTAGTGGGGATCGTAGTCGATGAGATTCACGTCACGTATAAATGGTAAGTTAAAAAATCCTACTGTTGTCACTGAACAACATATCATTACTCACTGAGCAACTACTCTACTATAACTACTCTAGTAAGCCCATATTAATATTTAATGCTGGGGTCCTAACTCCTTGTTGCTACAACTGCGCTGGGGATTGGCCTCAATTTTCCTAACATCTCACATGTTGTCATGTACGGGGCACCAGAGGATGTGGAAGACATAGTGCAACAGGTTGGACGGGCTGGGAGAAACACATGCAGTTTTGTATGCTATACAAGCATCACCAAGGGTTGATAAAACAGTGAAAGCATTGATTCATGCAGGGACACCGGGCTGCTTTAGAAAAGCCCTCTTTAGTCACTTTGAAGAGCACACCACAAGCTTGGAGCCGGGTCATCTCTGTTGCACCTACTGCCACTCGATGTGTTCATGTTCATCTGGTGTTTGTGTAGAGCCTACTCCAAAACATGAATCTGTAGAACCAAATGTGATTACTACTCCACTTAGATCTAGAGAGGTGACTGAGTAAGACAAGACTGTGATCAGGGCCTGCTTACAGTAGTACAGGCGCACTTTAGTCCCAGACCCGCCACTCATCACTAACAAGACTGTCTGTACTGGGTTTGGCACTGAACTTATCGAAGCAGCAGTCGAGCACAGTCCCTATATCTTTGACTTGGCTTATATTACAAACCAGCTTCCAGTATTTAGAGTACGGCATGCAAGCGAAATTCTCCTAGTGATCAGTGAGGTTTTCAGCGATTTCGAATACACAGAGCCTACTCTACCTGAAGAGAGCTTCACAGAGCCTGACACTGATTTCACAGGTTATTTTTATGAGCAAGATGAGGACTTTGAAATTGAAACACAACACAGTAGCGGTTCAGAGTCAAACTAGCACCCCTCAGCAGCAGGCTAGTAGATGCTATTCTACTAATGTCCTTGAATGACTGTCACTGCAAACAATGTAAATAATTTTGTATACAAGTAACAGTAAAAAATGCAAATAAACAAAATATTTTGCTGAAAACCTGCTTTATTTTTTCACCTTAGAATGGCATGTTTGAAATAATGACGCTAGACATAATGTTGACAGAATTTACTGTTTAAATATTTCCATATTACAAATTTGAAAATAAAAAAAATGTATTACAAAATCAAATATATACAGAAACAAAAACTTTTTTACAATAATTATTTGGTGTCATTCAAAACCTTTTTTTAAACAGGGTGGTCTTGCCACTCCTTTAATTTGGACTTCACCCATCCCCTCAGGTTAGTGCTTTTGAGTTTGGCCAAAAGATCTCTGCTAAATTGGGGGAATGCTGAGAACTCTCTGCCTGGGTGATCCTGGAACAGCTCAGCCTCTCTAAAAACCTCCACCAGAGCTAGAATGTCCTCAGTCTGACTAGCAGCATGATGTACACCAGAGGACTTTAAGACCTGTAGTTCTCTGTCTGTGGTCTCCATCAAGATTTTCAGGACCCCAATTGACTTGCTGACCCTGTCTGCTGTTTGTTCGGTAAGGTTTGGACCACTGCGTTTTAAAAAGGACTTAAGAAAATTGCAACGTGGACCTTGCTTTGCATTGCTGCATCTGTAAGAAGATGACTTGTTATTGATGATGGTGATAGTATCTAATGGAGCAGAGTAAGTTGTGATGTTGGAGTTCCAAACTGTTAATTCATGGTGGTTGGACTACATTCCTAACCTGACTCTCACCAGATGACCGCACGCAAGCACACACACACACACACACACACACACACACACACACACACCCTCCTGAGCTACATAACAGACATACAGACAGAATTGAATGAGTGATAAAAGTACCGAGCCGTAATTCATGGTGGCTGGGGTTCATCTGTGAAAGGGAAAAACCTGAAAACAGTGAACAATGCAATTTTATTCAGAATGCAAATATTAAAACAAACATGTAGATATTAAACTGACAACAGCTAAGAATGCCAAAGACAATGCACAAAAATAGCACTTCTATCTTAACTCATGATAGGTAAGCATACCTCAACTTATTCATATTGGCGAGGAGTGTCCCATAATCCCTTGCCGAACCCTCTTTGTAAAAGACCCGATGATAGATCTAAAATCCAAATCATTTTTGTAGTAGTCAACAAAGTCATTTGGCGAGGAAGGAGAGAAAAAAATGGACATGATCTAAAAAAACTCATACATTTACTGTATCTAACAGAAGTATGTACAACGCCAACGTTTTTGGACTTAATTGAATCAGATATACTTTAATAATGTGTCTTTTCATGGGGCAATCCAGAAGAAATTACACTTTGATAAAATGTACAGTTGGAACTGTAAATGTGCTGTCCCCTCAAAATAATTGAACAAACAGCCATTCATGCCTAAACCACTGGCAACATAAGCACACATGGTGAGAGAATTAAAGCGGTGTGGTGACGGATGCTGATATTATGTGCCTGATGTTTTTTTAGGGTACAGGTGTCCTTTAAGTATTTAGAGTCCTTTTTCTGATAAGGTCACTCACCTCAAAAAGGTTTCTAATTGCGTGCCAATCTTCAAAGTTAAAGACAAGGCCTTCCAGCCTGTCGTCCACATTTTCTCCTTCGGCAAAGGCCAACTGTATGCCGCGGCTATTTCCCTCCGTTAATCTGTCACCACCGACTAAAATGCTCTGCGGCCCATCTGGACCCTTTGGAACATACCTATATGACACATCAAGTAGATGTCAAAGCTTTATTAAATCAATACCCTTCCCAAGCTGAACATGTAATTCTGTTTTGGCCACCCCAGCCTACTTACTCATTCTGGAGATGCTGTAGAACATCAGCCAACTCTGTAGACTTGTTCTCATCTTTGAACAGAAGTCCAAGGGGGTGCTATGACGAAGGAACACATTAATTGAAATAGCATTAAAGTTTGGAGTGATAGCATATACCAATTAACCACCAGGTTATATGCTTCTGTAAGTCAAAAAGTCTACAATATGCCAAAACTCAGAATGAAGTGTAGTTCATTTAATACTTATGTGGGTCTAAGGCTTTGACATTTCTGCAGAATACTGGTGAGGGATGTGATGAACCACGATTGATGATAGCTGCTTGAAGGCGTTTAGGTACTTGGTCAGGATTTGGCTTCCAAGGACAACATAATCGCGACGCGTTTGGGCTTGGGAGTCAAGACTAGGGAGGGATTTTATAATGTTGTAATCTGTGAGTGGTTGAGTCGGCTTGGTTTGAAGGGACTCTGTCTTCACAGCTATGTGGTGGATCCAGTGAACTGATTGGTTTGTCCGGTTGATAGACTGGTGGTGTGTGTGACTGAAGAAGTCCAGATTGTCAAATATAATTGAATATGTGCATGGGGGAGTTGGCTCTGTTGATGCTTCTTCAGGCAATATTGCTACACCCAGATCTGCCATTTCCGTGTCTGTTACTGTACTGAAGGCTAACACAGCTGTAACATTGTCAGACCCCGGATGCTGCTCCATCTGTAAAGGAGTAGTGGTGACACCAATAGCCTGCTGTGTGACAGTGGTGTTCTCTTGAGTGCTTTGCGTAGGTTCATCTGTAAGAAACAAACGATAACGAAAAAAAACATCAATCATCAAGCCTTAACAGAAATGGAACATAGATTGTAAGGGACCTAGGGTACTTACAAAGGCGCTGTAAATGACAGCGTTTAATATTTTTACAATTATTAATATACATCATTAGAAAGATCTCAAGCAGCTGAATGGATAAACAAATTTTACAACGTTAACAACTGGCCTTTCTTACCTGACAAGACAAACGGCTTCATGCTAAGCATGGCTTCATCCAGGTCTCCCACAGAGTCATCGAGTGTGCTTGTTTGGGTAGCTCCTTTGGCACCTTTGGTTTCCCTTCCTGGAAGAGATCCACCATTGGCTGTGCTGGTGTCTTCATCTTCCTTGAGGAATATTTCATTGGCTACTTTCAGAAGCTGAAAATCCTCTCCGCATGTACTTGCCAGTTCCTTTTGCTTTCTAACAGCACTAGTGTAATACGTTGTTATGAGTCTTTTAAAGGCTGCCTTCTTCACCCCAGCATACTGTAGGACACTATTGACATAGTATGAGAAGGCTGACAAGCGGGGTTCTCTGCCTTTTAAAGCTATGGCTGCTGCAGCACAAACGGGATTAGCAGACTGCTTGGTGATGCGTAAAAATATCGAAAACAAAAATGGTGGAGATCTGCTTGCAAATTTTGAAATGAAAATGCCTTCAAATCTGCTGCTGATGACTTGGACAGCATATAATCTTTATAGGGATTGCAGATATTCTTGCACTCATCCTCTAAGATTTGCAGGATGTTGTCACTGAGTGGTCCAAAGAGTTCTTTGCTGATAAGATGATTGGCAGCCACGCTCCAGTTCTTTTTTTCGATGGCTTCCACTATGCCTGCTGTATCGTCTTGACATACTATCCTGACACCCTTTGGCCTTGAGGGATAAAAGATAACCACCTGAAACAGACACAAAACCAAAATCTTTAGTTAGTATGTATTGTTTACATGCATAATAATGTTTGTTGTATACTGTGCCATACTTTACTGCCATTCATTTTTGTTTTGTTTGGATGATGGGACACTGGCAGCTACTTTTCCTGAAGTACAATTTGACCATACATAGCCCTAGTCCCATAGGCTACTTCGATTGCTAGCTACATGGGACTAACCACTGACCTATATTATACACTGGAGTGCTAATAGCCCGCTGTTAGAACGAGTCGCTTTGAAGCCACCAGCCGCCATATTGGTACTCCCTATTTTCCCCCAGTAACTAGGGAATATGTGCGCTACAGCATCAAATAACGAGGATTTTCTCATGTTCAGGGGGGGCTTAAAACTTTTAAAATGTCAAATGCCATATACTTTTATGTTCTAAAACTATCAAGTACTGAGAAAGTCATGTGCTGAAATTGTCAGGGTTTTGTTTACTGACGAACTCAGGAAGCGCACACAGGACTAAAGTTTAAGAGTTTTATTTAAATGAAGTATGCTGGATGATGAAGACCGGAGGTACAGGACTGCTGAAGGTCAGGGATGTAGGTGATGGCAGGAGCTGACGGCCCGGAGAGAGAGAGTCCACACTCACAAAGTGCTGCTCGGCTAGCAGGCCTCATAGCAACACCAGGACCCTGAGCAGAACTTCTTCTGGGCGGCTAGTCAGGTTAGCAGTTATCAGGAGACACCAGGACACAGAGCAGAGCTTCACCAGAGCAGCTTGACAGGTTAGCAATTCACCGAAGACACCAGGACACAGAGCAGAGCTTCTCCAGAAATGAACAGCAGAATACAAAGACTTACAGAGGGACTGGCATGGAATGGTTGATAGCAGAAGACGGCCCAGTGCTGAACTGAAGGCAGAGGGAGGTTTAAATAGAGCACTTAACATGTGGAACAAGAGTCTGGCTAATTAACTAGTAAATGTTAACAGGTGTGACTGACTGCTGAGGAGGTGAAGTGAAGATGACAGAAAACAACTGATGACAATGAAACTACCAATAAATAAAGTCAAACCTAACCCAAAAGAGATGACAAAATGAAAATAACAGAAAAACAAAGCCAAACCAAAACTCAACCATGACAGAAATATTTTGCATTTTATTCATTTAAATACATATATATATAACATTTATAAATATATAAATAACAATATACAAAAACATATGTTTACATATATGTATACATATATATACATATATACATATACACATACTTATATATACATACATATATATTTAATATGAATAACATGTAAAATATTTCAGCACCTAATTTCCTAGTAGTTGATAGTATTAGCTCATCCATTCACACAGCCAGAAAACTGAGTGTTGTTGCAACCAAATCCTATGGGATTCTGTGAGAGTAGGGAGTAGCAAGATGGCGGCCAGTGACTTCAGTTTTTCGGCAAAATCAGCACTCCAGTGTATTATATAGCTCAGTGGGACTAACGTTAACACAACCCATCCCCCAAACTGTAGTTGACAAACTCCATCACATTAGACTACAAACGTGAGAACTGTTAATTTTGTGCTTGCATTACAGTGGTTTACATCATTAGCTATTGCCTGTATTATGTTTCACGATTTGTACTTACCTCAGTGACACTTTGTTGAGCTCTGGTCTCAGTTGTTGGCCTCGACAAATTTAGTAGCTGGGGGAGCAGTGGGTGTTCGGGGTTGGGGACGCAATTTGGACGGTGTCGGTTCCCTGTCCTGTTTATGTGCGACAGGCGTCTTTGCACTCACTGATGTTTCTGATGAAGTTGATTGTTCAGAAAGCGGTTCCTCTTCTGCTTTTTGCCATCCTCTAAGATTTGCCAGACTATCTTCGAGTCTGCCGATCAAGCGAAAGCACCGGTTGCATATCCGACATGATCTTACTTGAACTTGTAACAATGTTAAACCGAGTTCTGTAAGTCGTTCGTCCATACTTTTTTGGTTGGCCTCTTTGTTAAAAATAAGTCTGCTGTGCACAAGGTTGCCTTTTATCCGCACATTTTCATGGCACAGACGCTATTGATCATTTGCCGACATTGCGCTGATTCCACTGTTGCTATATCCAAGATGTCGGCTGTTTTGTTTTTTTCCTGTGTCGCTCTCACAGCGTCACGGGTTGGCTTCGGTGTGAGTGGTTGAAATAGCACGTCGATTAAGATGACAGACAAGTGGCTTATCCAATCATGTGCAAGGATTTTTGATAAGGCCCAGCCTTCAAAAAAGGACATTCCTATGGATCAGTCCCAGATGGATGTGAGTAAACCTAGGCGGAACGATATCAGTCTGGCTAGGGTCAGGTTATGGGTTGTCAGCATTTAGGAGAACTGATAAATCCGGCCAGATTGCTATTAAGAAGAGCTGCACCATCCAAAGTGGGATGGATGCCGTCTCTCCGGATCAGACCAGGTTTTCCCCAGAAAGTTCGCCAGTTATCAATGTAGCCCACGTCGTTTTCAGGACACCACCTAGACAACCAGCGGTTGAATGATGACATGCAGCTAAACATGTCATCACTGGTCAGATCAGGCAGGGGACCAGAGAAAATTACGGAGTCCGACATTGTTTTAGCAAATTCACACACCGAAGCAACACTAACTTTAGTGACCTCCGATCGGCGTAATCTGGTGTCATTACCACCAGTGTGAATAATAATCTTACTGTATTTACACTTATCCTTAGCCAGCAGTTTCAGGTAGGATTTGATGTTGCCCGTTCTGGCCCCTGGCAGGCATTTCTGTCTCTAGTGCCACGTTTCTCACTGTAGAGCTGCCAATAAACAGAGTCGGCTTCTCAGTGGGTGTGTCGCTGAGTGGGGAAAATTTGTTAGAAACGCAGACGGGTTGGTGGTGACCTTGGGGCTGGAATCTAGAGCTATGCTTCCTACGAACCGTCACCCAACCGGCCTGGTTACCCGGCTGCTCGGGTGCTGCTGCTCGAGGACTGCTACATGAAATTAATCTATGTGGCTCCGCACTAGCTAAGGGGCGGCTATCTGCTGGTTTTTCAACAGCATGGACCCGGGTCTCCAATTCACCTTCGCTTCCAAAGCTACAAAAACACTACATTTATTATATGTACCATGATCACTAAAGGAGGCAGAGGAATAACTAAACATCTGACACAGAGAGCAGGACAGAGGGGGAGACTTAGACAGAGACGGATAGGGTAGAAAGCCATTGTGAGGCTAAAGCTAGGCTAGGCTAAAGCTAGGCTAGCAACCTCTTACCACGCCGAGAAAAGCAAACCGTGTGAAACACGAGGAGTTCCCAAACGTGAAGTGCAGCAACAGAGAAGGTTTTAAAAGTGCATATGTGTTAGAAACAGATAGATGTTACAGCAAAGAGATTAAAGATAAAAGCGAGAGAGTCTGGAACAACAGACCGCAATTCACACTGTGACAACAGGAAGTGACACAATACTCCTTACCGCACACAGGAAGGAAACAGAGCAGCTCACACTCTCAACCACAGACTTATAGAAGATCTGCAGCATCACCGCCAGAGCTGGTCCCTGACTGGTTAGCGCAACCCAAACTGACAGAAAACTTCAGCCTGTTGTCGAGCGAAATTTTGCTTTGCTCTATTTGCGCGTCCACCGCACTGTTCACAGTTTCTCTTCACTCTATTCACCCAATTCCCATCGCCAAACGTTAATTCACTGCTGATCATGCACAAAGGGATCACATGTAAATCACTTGCTCCATTTGCTTTGTTCACATTTGGTGGGAACACACCTTAAAAATGGCCCCCGACTTCGCTGTTATGCAAAGAAGAATGGGCAAATGATGACTCTACATGTGCAACGATGATAAACAGTTCAAGTCAAAAGATTTGAAGCTGTAAGTGCTGTTAAAAGCTTCACATAGTGTCAGAAATACATAGAAGTGTGTGGTTGTAATGTCATAAAATGTGAAATAAGTAAGAAAACTTTGACAGTCCATTGTATGACAAACAGGGCCTAGCAGCCTGTTTCCTGAGCAGCAACAGAGAGAGAGAGAGAGAGAGAGAGAGAGAGAGAGAGAGAGAGTTTCCTGATCTCCTAGGGATAAAAAGGGGTTTAAGAACTCTTTATGATGAGAAGCGTGGGGACTGCTCTCTCACAAATAATTTAGTTAACCATTTTGCAATTACAGACCCAATAATTAAAGAGAATTAAGCAAAATTTCTTGTATAAAAAAGTTGCAGTATCTGTAGAAAATCCCTTACAAACGTTCTATTAATCATCCGGCTCTGCATTGTAATTGTTCTCCATCATACTTTCAAGCTGCCTTGTGAGAAGGACTTCCTGCTGCTTGCAGCAGAGCATCAGGAAGTGATTACTGGAGACAAAATTGTTGAAACTGACAGAGGGGTGGTGAACCTTCACAGAGATTTTAAGACCATAAAACTGAAACTCTGAAGACGGAAGAAATAAATATCCACTTAAGGTGCTTTATAAAATACAATGCTATATTAAATATATATATATAAGTTAGATTATAACAACTATGGAACATTTTTAGTTAGGTTAGAAATATACTCTGAACTATTATCAAGCTAGGAAACTTATGCATAACCCATGTTTCATTTTGTCACCTTAGACTTCTGTGAAGTTGGCCTGTAGGCCGAGATGAATAGACGTCCCAAAGCATAACGTTACCACCTCCATGCTTGGATGCTTGGAGATGGTCATTCTCAGCATTTCTCTTTCTCCAAACACGGCAGAGCAGGTTGATGCAAAAGAACTCGATTTCGATCTCATCTGATCACAATGCTTTTTCCCAAGGCTGTTTTGTATCATTAGGGTCAGTGGTGGTCAACCCCGGTCCTTGAGGAACGATTTCCATCATGTTTTAGATGTTCCACAGGTTCTAAACACCTGAAGGAAAGAATTTGTTCATGGTAAGGCTTCTGCAGAACTTGATGACATAGCGAGGAGGTAATTTCTCCCCCATTTAAGTTGTGTTATCTATCTATAGCAGTCATTTCTCATTTAGATATTCACCGCAAAGCATGAGACAGACTTGAACAGGTATCTTCTACAGCAGACGGAGGAAAGGTTTTCTATAACAGCAGCAGGTGACTGTCCTATCTTGTTATACATTGTATAATGACATTGTATATTTGTTTCTTTCTTTCTTTTTAATGTCTAACAGAGACATTTTCAAGGGGGTATGTTCCTTTCCAGCTTGAAGCAGATTATCTTAACCTATCTCTGATGGCCTTTGACGTGTCTTTGGTTTATCCAAGGTGGCAAAGCTGGAATTGAAGAAAATTCTTCTGTGGACTGTGGTGCTTTATATACACATGACGACTTAAGGTCTAGACTTCGCCACACTTCCATCTTGAGCAGATGTTCATGGGTCTCTCCAGTGTAGGACTCCTCTCCTTGAGGGCCGACAGACAAAGAGGAAGATAAATCCAAGGGGACTTGGTTCATAGCAGCTTTGGCGCCCCCTGCTGTAATGGGCAGTCCCCTGGGGGAGAGAGGGACTGCTGCTTCTTATAACAGAGACTGTCTGATGTTATTGTGCTCCCAACTTAGTCTTTTAGTGATTTATCGCTAAATTTATTAGTGATTTTATCCCACCTGGCTGGAGGCACAACAAGGGATCTTTCACACCAGAGGTTAGTGTTTTTCACACAACTCATTTTGATTTAACATATATAAAAAAATATATATGACAAAGCAGAAATGTGTTTTTTTGTTTGTTTGTTGTTGTTTTTTTTGCCAACAGCAAGGAAAGCTACCCAAGAAAGTGTGATTTCCATTCAATAAAATCCATTCAACAATTAGCGCTCAGTGTCCAAAGTAACCAACTGCTGCACTAGGTGCCAGGCGCTAGCAATTTCCACAACTTTCATTACATCATATTTTAAACCAGACATCTACAACAGCATCAGATTGGTTTGCAACAGACCCACCTCTTTGCTGTCTGGAGGGAAGCTTGTAGAGTCAGCGACAATGGCGTGTCAAAATAGATTCAGAGACGTGGCTATTCAGGCGATAAAAAGAAAAACACAGCAACCTCTTTACTCTTTGCCTCCACCTTGCATCAGTGAAGTTGATCGTTATCTCCAATGGGAGTAGAAAATAATCCTCTATCAAAGCATATGGAGTCAAAAAAAGATTAAGTTTTCCAGGAACAAGACAGCCCCCTGTTGATGTGGGTGCAAACTTTAATGCTAGCGGACAAAACTGTTTGCGCAGAGTCTTGGCTAAGTAAAGTTTCTGGATTCAAGGCAGTTTCTCCCATCTTCTACATCTTTCTAAATAACTTGCTGTACCACCTACTCTACTGTGAACACAGCAGTAGAACATGTTTAACAGTTACACCGGCCATCTGCATTATTGCCTATTAGTTTACCCAACAAATTTATGACATTTAGGCTCAGTGGCCTTTTAGCACTGAAACAGTTTGGCACCAGAAACAAAGTAAAACACATTGAAATAAACAATATCTAAATAGTTCTATTTTAAACCAGCTGCTCAGACACAACCTCTTACATGAAACATCCTGATCCACAGGAGGACTTCTGTTAGGCCAGTGAGTTGCATGGTGGGTCCAATGAGCAGAAACAAGGCAGGCAGTGTTGATCTAACAGCTGGGCTGATAGTCTGATCAGACTGTCGGAGCTGCCATCTCAATGCCGTTTTGAAAAAAAAATGCAACGCAATTAGGGACACGTCTCTTCTTACAGGATCTATAATTTCAGCTTTTTTTTCGGCAGAAGTTTAGGACCAACCAGGTTCAGGCAGTTAGTCTTGTCTTCAGTCGACTACAGTCACCAGGTACACAGAAAGCAGACTGTAGTTTAACTTAGATTTAAGGTTTCTTAGAAGATGAAGTATTTGGCTCAGCCAGAATATGTGCCCCACCCAATGCTGCCTGTGAAAAGAGATGCAAGCAGAGAAGAAGAACACTGCAGCACGTCACAGTTTTGTAGCACTAAGACGCCACAGGGGTTCCAGCTGTAAAACTACTTCCTTGGAGTGTCATGAAAATGGGATAAAATTGGTTAAAATAGGGTGGATGAAACAGGCAGGTAAACTGAGTAAATGGCAGTTTCACAGAATAATCCAGCAGTGTACATAGAGAACCAGTCAGCTTATATACTAATGCCCAGTATCCACTATTCGATCTCGGTCATTCGCAGATGAAAGACAAGAAAAAAAATCTTTGGTCGGGGCTCTAAAGCTGCAGTCTTACGTCATCTGTGAGACTGGTTCAAGGATGCCGGTTGTTGGCGTCTTGCAACCAAAGATAACCTGCGATCAATATCTGACAGTGTCAGATATTTAGAAAGAATTTCTTCCAGTGTGAAAGCTTCAACGACTTGCGTCTACTAATCACAGCCATTAGGAATGAGAGGCTCCATGAGTTCCAAAAGAAGCTGCCTCAAAACTAAAGAAAAAAGTGAACACATTTTGGACTTTTTAATAAATTCCTGTCAGGACTAACCTGTCCTGTTTACTAGTGGGTTTAATTGGAGCAAACTGCCACAAGGACTGCGAACAGGTGCATCTTCATCAGCTCTGCACATGTTGGATTATTTTCCATTATTTACAGTCTCAAACTGTACATAAACACTGAGATGTGTGTAGGTACACCAAACAGAAGTGGGATTAATTGTTCACACACCAATCTTTGCACTGTGCCTCATCAAACCCTTCTAGGGAAGACACCAGAGACAGAGCACAGCTTTGGTTTTTGCAGAGTCAACACACTTTAAGAGAAAATCACTGTTTAGTTGACAATAAGAACACATCAGCATCATGGGCCCAAGGAATGCCCCAAACAGACACAAAAGCAAACACATGACTTATCTTCATCTTGATTTTAATAATGAATCTGAAGCACCCACTCAGACATCTCCCTCTTCCCTTCTTTGCAAAGAGGAACGACTTAAGTATGTGTTCATTTGACCTGGAGACTTTAAACACATTCTACATATTCATAGAGTACTGACCTAAATACATCTTAAAAACTAGTTCTAATTCATGCCTGCATGTCCATGATTAATTCAAAATAATCTGTTTTTATTACTTAAACAGCTTTATTTCATTGGATACTGGGAAACAAACCTTGCTAGAAGGGATTCTCTTAATTTCAAATTCAAATTTTGAGCCTGAATTCTGGTCAAACTTCTTCAGTTTTCAAATTTGGCTATTAGATTTAGAACCCAGTCCAGAATTTATTTTAGCTCTGTGCAACTTTTCAGCCTGTAAATGTAGGTCCTAGAATAAATCCGCCATACCAGTGGTGTCTATAAGACAGAAAGCTAAAACCAGAAATAATGTTTCATTTGTTTAATTTTATACATTAATATTTTGTTTTCATAAAGTTGCAGTCATGTGATTGAAACAATCGAAATGCAAATGCATTTACAATATTTTTCTCCATGTTCCCTTTCTTTTTATACGTTTATAACGTTTAGAGCAATTCCAGTTCAAACCATTTCTTACAAAAAAAAACAAGTTTACTTTATCTGAATGGACTAAATTAAATAACAACCACTCCCACCCCTATGTACTTTGTTCAGTAAGGCTGACCGGCCTTATCACAAGTCAGGTAAAATGAACCGGCACAGGCAGCAGCAGCAGCATACTCTCCCTTTAACTCTGAAGCTTATCATAGTGAGCCAGCTGAGCCGCCTGTATTCATGCTGCAGGACCTCCATTACTGTCTGCAAGCGGAGGGAGATACTGAGCAGAACTACAGAGAAGTGAAGGTGTTTAACAGAAATGAAGAGATGGAAAGTTTATATATATATATATATATATATATATATATATATATATATATATATATATATATATAAATATATATATGTGTGTATGTATGTATATATATATAAATCAATAAATAATTATCAGCGTTTATTGCCTCACTAACAATGACTTCCCAATTAGCCTCAAATGCAGCACACAAATTTGTGTTGATATCAGCAAATCCGTGATTTTGGTTAAATTATGTTAAGATTGTGTGAAATGTGGGGGAGTGTTGCTGAGAGCTACTTTAGGATCATTTCACCGGGTGTTCCATTTCACCCGACCCACTCCGGCTAAATGCTGTGAAAGCCAATTAAGACTCCCATATTTGCCCTTCATCAATTGAGCTCCAGAGAAAGCTTGGTTAGGATCCAGCACAGACGTTCCCACTGTCACCCAGAAACATGCACCGCGGAAACTGAAAATCCTTCACCAAGCTTGAGATTCCAGTTGCTTGTCGGAGGCCAAAGCAGAAGCGGGTGGGTTCTCCTCACTGGCCTCAGGTTTCTGAGCTGACATACCAAATAAAAATCTGTTAAAGTTGAAGGTTAAATTTAGTCTTGACTTTGCACTACACAGAACGCTGCATTTTTTCTGCTCATGAATATTCACGATCTGCAGTGCTTTGCTGAAGCATTTTTTCCACACGCGTTGATACAAACAAATGGATTTTACTGGGATTTCATGCAATCCTGGAAGGAAACCTCTTATAGGCTAAAAGACAGGAGACCAGGATGAGGTTTCACTTTCCAGCAGGATGACCCTAGACACGCAAGGCAGGGCTACAAGAGAATGGTTTAGACCGGGGGTGTCAAACATACGGCCCGCGGGCCGGTTCCGGCCCGCCGAACAGTTTAGTCCGGCCCGGTGGCTAAATGCATTGTCATTATTCAAAAAAAAAAAAAAAAAAAATTTTTTTTTTTCCAGTGTCCTGTCTGGCAATGTGGCAATAAGAATTGTTGTCTCAATGCCAAAAAGAGCTCATCAGATTTGACTTTCACAAGTGGAGCAGTACTGCTTTTGCCATAGTGCTCCGCTTGATTTATGAATGTGAATAGTTTTATTATGATTCATGCGGGGAATAGCTCAAATGATATAGACACTACAATGGGAACGTAGGAGATGAAAGGAAGAAAAAAAGAAAAAGTGAAAGAAAGAGGAGATAAAAGGAAGAGAATGATACAATTATTGAAAAAAACATGTACTTCGTTTAATTGAAAATCTGCAGTTCCTATATTGTCCACGAGGGGCGCTGTGTTTTAATCAGCAGATGGTAGCACTGAGCTTCAGATGTGGAAAATTGATTTTAAATCATTTCTTAATTTTTAACATTAAGAAATGATTTAAAACAACATTCCTGATGATCTGAAAATGATCATTTCACTTCTTTTACTTTCATCTGCAGTTTCTATATGGAAGGGATGCAACTCGCAAGTGTGGCAAAGAAAAGTAAAAAGCAAGGAAACCTGTGAGGGAGAAATTGTTTTTTCACAACAGTGTGGCAGGGAAACTTAATTTTAGTGTCGCCAATTATCTAAGGTGACCCCTATTGGCTAATGTCTTGTTTCACAGTGGCTTTTTTCTTTCAACGGAGCTTGAATCATATGCTGATTTCCACCAGCAGAGCTTAACCTGCTGCCACCAAACACCCACTCATGTAATGAACCAGTCATTACAGCTGACCCACATGACTCTAAAAGTGAACATGTAATCAGACCACGCTGCTTCCAGGTCCCTGCAAAGCCCAACAGCAATGGAAAAAAAGCTGCCTAGAACATTATTATACCTAGAGCATGCAGTCCATTCAGTGCAGCAGAGCTGTACTGATACTGAAACAACCTCATTCAAGTGTACTAGAGGGAAATGGTCTATCTCTGCTGTCCTTGATAGTTAAATACGGCGTAACTGATGGGATGATTAAATTTATGATATTGCAGGTTAGAATGGCTGTGAATTACCTGCAAAGAATAAGAGAATGAAAAGTAACCATTCAGAAATTAGCTTCAGCTGTCGGTGACTCAGAATCCGTACGGTCCAGGTCTTAAAGATGCTCTGCAAACCAGGTGGGTCAGGACTGCTAGTAGATTTGTAGATTACAGCTGTGGTTTGCTTTTCGTTAAGTTTGGTTTCGTTTGACAGGAACTGGGAGAAGTTTTTTTGACAGTCTAATCCTCACAAGTGGTGGACCAATGAGTGTCACTACCTGGAAAGGAGGCAGCAACTGTGAACATATATCTAGACTCACAGGCGATTGATGGACAGATTGAAGCTTCGTCTGCAGTTACACAGGTGCTGCTTGGGCCTGTCGTAGTGAGCCAGAAAGCAAAGCTTGTGGTTACGCTCCAATCAGTCAGTTGAGGCTGTTCGGACATCTAATCAGGGCGACTGCTGGTTGTGTTCCACTGGGAGGACACCCCCAGGAACACAGTGAGCTCAATAAAGGGACATTTATCCTTCCTGGTCTGGGGTGCCTTAGGATAACCCATTGCTGGGGAGAGGGGTGCCTGAATTTCCCTCCTGGATCTGTTATTTCTGGGACCTGACCTAAGATAAGTAGCGTACGGTAAAGGTTGTTAACCAATTTAAGACTCTAAATAAGCACACAAGAACTTAATGACGCAATTTGATCCTGTCCTATGATGAGTTGACTCAAACACTGTTATTTTAGCAAGAGTGTGGTCTTTAATGATGCTTAAAAATGTCTATTTTCTAACATGCACTCATGTGAAAGATCAAGATGAGCTATTTTAGGAGCTTCTGCAGGAAATGTCGGTACCATCTGCCGAAAACAAAAGAGGGAGACCAGGAAATGGATCTGCTAGGTTAAACTAGTGTACTTAAAAATATTTTTTGAAAACATAACTTTTAAAAACAAATTTGATACCGATATCCTAAACAAAGTAAACCAAAACTGTAGTGGCACAGCTTGATCCGAACGCATTCAGCAGGGAATGTGTAAATGTATGCAGATGTATGGTAAGTACTTCTGATCCCAGAATAAACCCAAGTGAGCCCTCATGGCTTAAATAAAGCAACAGCACCAACACTGGTCTGACTAGAGAGCAGCACATTAATCAGTCACCAGAATGCTGTCATGGAAATATATATATATTAGTGTATATATCTGGCACATTTAGTCTCTAGTTCAGTTCAGCCATCTTTGTTTATAGAAGCAAGACCTTTACTGAATGAAGTTAAAGGCATTTGTGACACATGCACAAAAAAAAAACAAAAATAGGAACACTATTTTTGATTCTTTCCTTCTGGTGATTACTGCAATAATTGTTCTGCAACAACAGCCCACAAAGATTCTGGGAAAGACATCCAATTTATGCAGCCAATGTTTTTTTTTCAGTTCTTTCACACAATAGCTAGATATGTTGTTCGAATGATGGCAAAGGTAGTTTAAAAAGACTCAGTCGGAGTTCAGGAGCCAAGAAAAACACAGCTGATAACGATGCTAAAAGTTTAAATAGCGATTAACTAAAACTTAAGTGATGTAAGACTTTATCATAGTGACATCTGTTGACATAAATGTAAAACTGCAAGTGCAAGTCTGCAGCAGGCTCACTTGCACCAGGAAACAAGCATTTATTTGTTACTCGAAGCACTGTAATGCAGGGCTGTTAACAGAGTAGACACGCAGCAAACAAGTACACCTCTGCTTTTCCTTCGGGTTCAATCCTCTGTACTTGCAGCTGTAATAATGCAAACAGCGCATTTAAACCCACAAGAACGAGACAGATGTTTTTGACCATCTGTAAAGCAGAGTTCTTAAATATCAGTAGACGTACGCGCCGTGCAAGGGGTTAGTGACGAAGCAGCGGGTCGACTGAATTAGCTGCCTGTCCTGGACCTGTGGCCACATTCTACGCAGAGTTGAAACTTTGTAGACAAAAATATCTGTCTGTTGTGTCCACCTGTAAATATTGTTTGTGTGAATCCTAAGTTGGTGTCTGTATCAACAAAAATTTTACCACGGTAATGCAGCGACAATAAAAGATTCTTGATTCTTAATCGATGGGGAGGGGACTAAAGCCTTATATCAGCCAACACAGCAGTTGATTAGCATTAGAGTTTAAAGTTCATGATTAAACCAAATTATAGAACGGTCACAGAAGTGTTATTTTTTGTTTGTTTACTAATGAAATGTTGTTCTTTGTTGCTCCTCTGAGTGAGACGGAGAACAGGCACAAGGGGAGGGGTACAGCAGAGCTGATTCCATGTGCAAACATCAGGATTTCATCAAAGTATATTTATAGTATTTTGGTATAGAAACAAAACCTACAACTTGAGTATTTCTTCAATAAAAGCATCTATCCATCCATCGTCTTCCATCGTTGCGGGGGTAGCAGCTTCTTTAGGGAGACCCAGATGTCCCTCTCCCCAGCTACTTGGGCCAATAAAGAATAAGAGAATGAAAGCAGTTACGGAGAATCAACTTGCTTGAGATTTAAAAATAACTGCGTTTTATTAAACTTTGTGTTCAAACCATTGAAAACAAAAACAATGAAAGAAAATGACTCAAAC
The DNA here is from genome assembly GCA_037039145.1 of Fundulus diaphanus. NCBI lineage: Eukaryota > Metazoa > Chordata > Actinopteri > Cyprinodontiformes > Fundulidae > Fundulus > Fundulus diaphanus. The sequence goes on from CM073132.1 coordinate 15,761,159, forward strand.
ATGTTGTTGTTCTCTGCATTTATTCTTTTCATTTTTTTTAACTCTTTGTGAGGATCATAAATATGATACAGAGAGAGAATACCAGTTTGGTTATTTACAAGATAAAATAACGTACAACTCACAATGTCTGCTTGCGTTCGCAACGCTGAGGCAGGGGAGCAGAGGGAGAGAACGGGGGAGGAGAGAAAACAACTGCAGTTGTTTCACAATTCATCTGAGGGGGACGCAGACTAGCATGACCCTGACCTTACCGACACAGAGGAGAGGAAGGAAGCGGCTGCTGTCCTGTTGGGGATACGGTGGAGTGAACAGGAGCAGCTCTAGCAGGTTTTATTTCATAGAAAAAGGTGACAGTGGTCTAAATAATTAACCAGAGCCCACCAGCAAACTGCTCATTTCTGGTAGCTAAACATGTGAGAGAGAAAAGAAGAAATGGAGTGGTTCATTTAGATTTAGTCTAAGTCAGCTGCTATGAACCCACACTCAACCTAGCAGGAGGTTGGAGACTGAAGAGAAAAAAACAGATGTGGTTCCGTTTGCGAGACTCGGGATCATTGGCTTTTACTTCTTACTACCCGAACACAACTTCAGCCAATCACAGAAAACAAAAACATGCTTTAAACACTATAAAAGTCGAGAAGTTTTTGCACTGAAAAAAAAGAGAACAAAAAATCTGAAAGGTTATTTCTTAACACGCACACGAAAGCTTCAACGCTAAGGACACACTCTGCGCTTGTAAAACAATCTAAGCTGTTCTATGTCTAGGACTAGTATACCGTATGTTCTAACTGGAGGTGTGAGGTTTAAAATGTCCAAGCGGACTTGACAAAGAATATGTGATTAACTCAAGCAGGGAGGTTCTGACCCGATCAGCTCAGGCTCCTGATTGCCTTAAGTTTTAGGGAACTGGTACCAGAGTCCCTGATGAAACCCAACCCCCCCCGATATCTGTCAACTGCAACCATCAGCATATTTTGTGGAGCACATTTTTTAAATCCCAGCCCGTTTTGGCGTGCACAACGTAAAAACACTATCATATTTCAGGCAACAGGGACCAAGTGGGTCAGAGACTTCCCTCACAGTCTAAATGTTCTTTTTATTCTGGCTTTTCCCCTTTCTAGCCTGTTTCCTGTGAGCTGCTGGGCCCCATGCACGTTAAAGACTGGGCAAATGTCTGTTCTGCGATGTCTTCAAACCCATGACTTAGAAAAGCCAGACACAGACGAGTCCTAATCCAGGAGCCATTCGCAGTTAACCATCAGCACCGAAGCAGCCCAGAGGATTTTTCCTGTTCTAATAAATGAAACAGAACAAGCAAGGTGTCAAAGTTCATTTAGAAACAACTCGTTCTGCAAATCTGCAGCTGAGGCCAGCCTGAGAAACCTTCTCGCGCTTTGAAACTACTCATCAGCTTTATGTGGTCAGAGACGAACCAGATGATGGACACCTCTGCCCGAAGCGCGCACCAGAATAACCCAGAGGACTGAGGCAGTGCCTGTTTAAAGAGCCTTATTAAATCAGAGCTCCAGAGCTTAAACACTCCTACGGGGACAAGTGGAGAAAAGTATCTTTCTTCTCTGCAGCAGCTTCAGGCCCTGGCTTGGCGAAATTAGGCGACTAAAGACTAAATTTTTCCGTCAAAAACTGAAACAAAAGCCGAACCGGCTGTCGTGTTTTTGAACCAGGTACGTTTCAGTAAAGAAGCAAAGCGACTGACCGCGAGTCATGCTGAGGAGAGTAGACGATGATACTAAAGGCCGGGGGTGTTGTGCGTATTATCTTAAGTGCAATAAAACATAGGATTGACCCTCAGAGTCAGGTGTGGGAACAAAAAAGAACGTGTAGGGAAATGAGAAGGTTGTTTATCATTCAGTCTCGCCGTCAGGCCACGGAGCCAGAAAGACAATGGAGATGAAGCTAGACACAACTTCTGGAGTCGGTCCTCCTGTCGGTGGGTGGGGTGGGGTGGGGTGGAGGCGTGGGTCGCTGAGGGACAGCAGGGGGGAGTGAGGGTGTCTTAGATGGGCAGCTGGAAGGTGATGTCCACTTGAGCTTCTTTTGCCAAGGAAACGATTTCAGAAAGCTTTACAACCTGCGAACAGAAGAGAGAGAGGCAGCCGTTTCAGCTCCTTGTCTTTTCGGTTTCATGGCTGGTTTGACCAAACGAACACAAAGGGATCCGACACATACGGGACTTTATTCAAGCTCGAGCAGAAAATCGAAGCGCTTCTGGCTACTAGGACTCGTAAAACTCTCCTTTATTCCCGCTTTCAGCTAAATAAGAGCCGCACATCCAGATGCGCTCTGACGCCGGCTCCAGGCCCCTCCATCACCTACGCCTTCATAGATCAGACGTTTGTGTCCTGAAGCTGAACCTGAAGGAGCCTTTTCCCCTCGCCCCCCCACCCCGGCTCAGTTCCCTCCGGCAGCTACGTGTCGGGTATTTTGTTCTCTGTTTCTGTTTCTGGAGCGTCGGAGACAAACCAACGTGGACAGCTGAGCGTGTGTGTTTGTACCATTTTTGCGGCCTCGTCCAGGTCGTCACAGGCCAGGATTTTCAGAGGACTGGAAGCGATCAGGGCTTTGGCGTCGTCCACTCTCGTCCCTGAAGAGACACAAAAACATTTAGGATGAAGTCACAGTTTTTAAAAATCAGTGAAGCTCACACGTGGACACCAGTTGTCCTGGAGAGAAAGGATATACATGGAGCAAACAACAAACATTTATGTTTTGCTTCCAAAACGCCACACGTCTGTGCATCTTAGTCAGAACTAATAATTCAGCCAATCGTGAATTAAACGAGGTCAATTCATTTCTGGCCAGCAGTTGCACCCGACCACGACAGCATGTCGCTCTGTGTGGGCTTAAAGATGGGGGACGTAGACCAGGAGAGGACAAAGGAAGAAGGATTTGGGTTAAAACCCATCTTCCTCTAATGAGCAGTACACTAAAGTCCTGTTTTTAAGATATTGTTACAAATAAAAATGAAGCAAAGTGCCAAAAGAGGGCCTGAGATCAACGTCTTCAGTTGCCAAGTTTTCAGCTAAAAATGGTCATAGTTAAAGGACCTAGCAAACAAAAGCAAACAGTCCTCAGATAATGGTCAGGTGGCCCCACAAAAATGAGTGAAATGCAGCCAAAGCTGAAAAAAACGAGCCTTCTTTGCAGGAACGTTTTGACCCGTTAGGCATCAACAGGAACATGTCGCGTTCAGTTATGAAAGGCCTGCAGGCCATTTGGAGACATAACTGTGAAGTTCCCCTTTACACCTCGACGTGCACACAGAGAAATCCTCCACTTACCAGGCAGTTTCCAGCCTGGCCCGACAGCGGAGCAGCCTGCCTAGAACTGAAAACTCTGACCGTGATCTGGTCAGTGAAGGCACCGTGTATAATCTCCATCGGGTTGCAGTAACAGCAACACTCTTTGGTGTCAAAGATGTGTCTGACAAAAGGTTCAAATGGAGCCATTTTGAAGCCCAGAGGAGAAGAGGGTCTTTAACGGGAAACTTTTCTGAAAAAGGCACGTCACCTGTTCAGTCTGCCAGCCAGAGCACAGATCTACACTTTGATGAAGCTTGCTGATTTTGCTTCTTTGGCATTTCATATTCTTGGGGCTTTGCTCATTTTGTGCCCAGAGATGTAGTCTTAGGACCTCGGCCCGGTTGTTAAATATAATACTTACCAACTGCTTACATAGCAAGGCTAGAAGAAATATATTAAACACTGTTAAATATATTTATTAAGGTTAAATCAGAACTGACAAAAACAAATCTGTTTCAGCAGGTCAAAACCAAAAAAAGCACCCAGAAGCCTGCAGTAAAACTGTTACCGGTGCTACTGGACTAACAATGAATGAAACTTGATTTTCTTTTACAAATAACATGAAGGGGGAACCTTAGTTATAATTTGATGGACATTTTAAAGCTTTTGTTTTTGGAAGAACGTCCAAAGATGATGAAAATGGTGTGTGAATAAATGATCACCAGTGCTCTGAGATACCAGGGTAAGGACTTTAGAACTGGGGTGATGTGCTCCACTTTCTTAGTCTTAGTGAGGACGCGGGCAGCAGCGTTCTGGATCACCTGCAGCTGTCTGATCCACTTTTTAGGCAGACCTGTGAAAACACCGTTGCAGTAATCAATTCTACTAAATATAAACGCATGGATTAGTTTTTCCAGATCCTGCTGAGACATTAGTCCTTTAATCCTGGAAATGTTCCTCAGGTGATAGAAAGCCTACTTTGTAATTCTTTAGGTGCCTTTGAAGGTTCAGGTCTGAGTCCATCACTACTCCCAGAGTTCGGCCCTGAACAGTGGTTTCTAGCTGAAGCAGCTGAAGCTGTGCACCGACTCTTTATTGATCCTCCTTGGGTTCATTAATAATTACTTTGGTTTTATTTTCATTCACCTGAAGAGAGTTATGGCATCCATTTGCTCTATGCACTTATTTAGCACTTAAATTGGTTCATAGTCACCTGGTGACATTGTAACGTATAGCTGTGTGTCGTCTGCGTAGTCATGTAACTTTTTTCAGAGCTGCCTTTAAATGTTAATGTTGAAGTTTGTGGTCCAACTTGTCTTATAGTGTATCTGACCTCCAGCTTGCCTCTGTAATGCTTTTCTTTCCTGTTTTTTTTAGTTTTGTTCATGTACAGCACTTTGAATCGTCTTGCTACTGAAAGCTTTATAAATAAACTTGCCTTATCTTATCTTGTGGTTTGTTATAATCTGAGCTGCTGGGAGCAAGTAGATATTGAATAGGAGGAGCTCCAAGATGAGCCCTTGGGTTTTTGTCAACTCTGATATCATGTTACCTACTGACACAAAGAAGTCTCTGTCCTTCAAGTAAGATTTAAACCGGTCCAGTACTGTACCAGAAAGACTGACCCAGTTCCCCAGTCGCCTTAGCAATATACCACGGTGTCAAATGCTGCACTGAGGTCCGATAATACCAGCACTGTGGTCGGCATTTATGCAGATGTCATTGAGCACCAGGACAAAGGAAGTCTCAGTGCTGTGGTCAACACAGAAACCTGACTGGAAGACATCAAAGCGGCTGGTCATTAAGCTGCTGTTGTGCCAAACAAAAGCTAAAGGTCTCATTATTTTCAGCTGAAAAGTGATTTCTGCATAATTTCAAGTTTGTAATTTCTAAAAGGAAAATCTACAGGAACCCTGAATGAAAACTGCAACATAAGAAAATGCAAATGTTTGATTTGAGTTATAGTAAATGTACAGAACTAAAGTTTATTCATTTAATGAAATCGATATTGAAACTGTGCAAGGAAGCTGGAATAAAAGGTGTTCCAGGAAGGGTGCTTGCAGATGGCTGCACGTGGAAACGCACCGTGATGCCAAAATAGAAAGCAGGAGCAGAAAATGCCAGCCTCAGGAGAGCTCAGCTCTGTTTAGGCTCCAAATACAAACATGGATGTTCTCTGTTTGCTTGCAGATTTCACTGTTTTCCCACTGCTGGATGAATAAAGATAAGGAAATAAAAGTGGCTCCACCAGCAAGGGATCCACTCCTGGAGGAACGCCACGTGAAGACACAAAAACACGGCATCCTCTGTTGCTCTCCCTTGATAATACAGACTGTACAGCAGCACAATGCATATCAAACAACATCACAACAACAGCCAGATAACATTAGCTGAGAATTCGGTGCACTTTTCCCAGGAGCCAGACTCTGCAGTAAGAGGCGTCACACAGAGACACCGTGTCCCCTGGAGCTGCAGGCTTCTGGCTCTCTACTGTCAGTCCAGGTAAAGAGGTTTGTCTCTGTCAGAGGAAAGAAGCTGAAGGCTGCCGCTGATCCAGGACAAGACAAGCTTTCTGGGGCAAACCCTGATCTACCATCCTGCATTAGAGCAGAGCAAATATATATATATATCTTTACAGCCAAGAGGATCCTGCTCACATGTTTAAACCATGAAGAAATCCCTTCGCCCGTCTCCAAGGGTAGGTTAGACACTACAGAGGAGACTAAATTAGGGAGACTCTATTTGCTCATTTATCTGAAGGCTCATGATAATAGATGAGGATTATAATGAGATTAGCAAATGAAAATCTTCCCTCCCTCTTCACCACAACAATCAAACAAAGACCCCAGTCACTGCTGATAGTGCCACTCTGCGCCTTTCCAGCTTCGATTATGGAAATACGAGTGATAGAGCGAAATTTCTTAGTTGCAGCAGATCAAAGCCAGCGGTTAAATCCACAACAATCTCCTCTATGTTTGCTGTCTAACATTGTGGGTTTCCCCACTCTTTGGTGGTACAGCGTGTGTTTTCCGCTGTTTGGCTGGCTGTGTGCGAGCGCGGCGTACCTTGTAACCGTACTACGATGGGGATTTTGAGATCCAGGTCTCTCACAGCCATGATGATGCCCTGGGCGATGACATCACACCGCATGATGCCGCCAAAGATGTTGACCAGGATGGCCTGAACCTAAGTTACAAAAAAACAAAGACAAAGAAAATAAATAACAATATCACATATCTAGATAACACGAATCGACAAACTAAAAAGACATCAACCGTTCTTTTTCTGCATTTAGTCCTCAACTCCCATCTCAGAAATGTGAAATAATAAGGAAAACAGAGTTTATTCTGTGCTGTTCAGTATTTGGAGATTAAGAATAAAGCTGAAGCATTGTGGTCAGTAAAGGCTTAGCCCCAGAGCCACTTCCAGGTTAATGTAGGAGGGGGCGATGGATGATTTCTTACCTTCTTGTCGGAAGTGATGAGTTTGAAAGCCTCCGTCACCTGATGAGCCGTGGCTCCGCCTCCTACGTCCAAGAAGTTGGCTGGCGTGCCGCCGTGGAGCTTGATGATGTCCATGGTGGCCATAGCCAGACCCGCACCGTTTACTAGAGAGGACAAAGCCCACGGGTCAGATTAACTGGCCCGATAAAGAAAATGGTTCTTTCCATTTCAATGCACACTCTTCGGTGTAGATGTTTTTACTGAGAGAAGACGACTCAAAGTCTACTTTTTTTTCTCAGCATCTTGACGTCAGAGAAAGCACAGATGTGAGAAGCCATTTAAAAAGCAACCTGTGTTCTATACATTTGAAGAAATTTCTGCAGATTATTTAGGCTGCAAACAGGCGAGCGTGAGATTAAACCATCCAGCAGATAACAGAAAGGCTGAGCAGGTTACTCTGAGGCCAATGCTAATACCACTAACCATGGCAACTGATAATAACAGAAGATCCTAAAGGTCCTAGAGAGTTAGGGTCAACTCTTAGATATTATGCACTTGTTTTAAAATATTAGTAGACCTGGTTCTATAAATTTCAACCTACCTTACATTTCCTTTGAAATATCTAGATGGAGAAATATAAAAGAGGAAAAGAAACCCCCCACCCCTCAAAAAGGAGCTCAACTTTGTGCACTGACCCAGACAGCCGATGGTCCCGTCCAGCCCAATGTAGTTGAGGTCAGCCGTGGCGGCCTGCTGGTCGCGGGGGTCCTCCTGACTCCAGTCCCGCATGTCGAACACCTTCTTCTGGCGGTACGCTGCGTTGGAGTCGAAGTTGATTTTGGCATCCATGCACATCACTGTTGACACCATCAGATAAAATCATATTAGGACTGGAGGAAGTTTAACTTTCATTACTTAAAATTGTTGCATTACAAAATCTGAAAGCCTAAAATAATGTTAATAAACTAGCGGTGAACCAGTGAACTGGCCAGTGATCAAAACTGGACAATCTTCTCCTGATCGGCTCTGATGGGTGTTTGCCAGATACAATACTGATAAATCCAATGTTTTTTACTGCATCAAAATGGACTAAAACTGAAAAATCTAACTTTTCCATTTGTTAAATAAATCAGGAAAAAGGATGTTCTTTATTGCATTTTGCTTTGAGTTTCTCCTTTTAATTTTTAACTATATTTAAAATTACTTTATCAAGCAGTCTGCAGCTCATTTTTTTCAGTCAACTTTATTACCTTTATTTGTTTAATTAACACAGTTTAGACAAATGTTTAGACTAATGAGTTTGCATATGGTCTAATTGGAGATGTCCAGATCAGAACCGTTCGAAGCAACAACACGGTTTTAGCTAGGTTCAGAAAGCTACTATAATTTCAGAATGTGTCAGCTAAAATACAAACCGCTTCTTGGTCGTTTTTTTAGCATATATTTGACTCGACATGCACAGCTACCGTCTTCAATAAATTCATGGTTTTCATCCTGCTGACCACACTGTCGTGCGGAGCAGTTCACTGAAATGCTAAGCTAGCGTTAGCATGTTTATTCTGTTTTTGTAGGACTCGTTGATAATGTGGCTCATAAACACATTTCAAAGCAGTTCCGGTTAAACGAGTGAAAACGTAACTTGGGGGGGAAAAATGGTTGTTCTCCTGCTCCATAATTTTAGTACTTTTTTCAGACTTTCTGAATTTTAAATGATTGTTTGAGTTTTGAGCTTTACGGCGACTGCTGGAGAGATGGCATCCATAACTATGGATGACAAAGACAAACAGCAAGCTGCAGCAGCCATTACAGTCTCTCCTGAACTGTGATGATTGTTGGGTGAAAAAGAGACTCCAGCAGCAACTATCCAAGTGAAAACACTTTAGATTAGTTGGAAAAACCAAGATTTGTACAATATTACAGTTTCTCAAACAGTGACCAGAAAATGCTGCCATATATGAAATCCCAGGCAGCACACCAACACCAGGTATCAGGAGCCGAGTTGGTTCAAGGGGTCTGATACAGGTCATGTAAAAATCCCTTTATCAGATAGATTTGGATGTCCCAAGTGGCAGTTGTAAAAATAAATAAAAATGATTGTATGTTTTATTCAAAAAATTATCACTTTCAACTTACAAAACTATTTTATAACCCCGCAGTCACTGTACAGTACATTACATATAACAGGACAAATAATTAACAGCAGCTTAAAAAAGAACTATAACAAAATGTCTTTAAGAAAATACACCAAACTTGAGTAAAATGAAGTACAACTAAAGCTGATTACATTTGGGGCCTCAATTTAGAGTTTGAATCTCATCACCCTAACATTAAAAAAGGGAATATTACTTGAAACCAGAACGTCAGTGGGTTTTTTTTTTAGTGCGGATATTTCTAGAGGGACAGGAACCACACGGCTTTCCCCAAGGTCACGACACCATTCAACGTCACAGCCAGATTCTAGGATCTACTGGACATGAGGACCTCGAGGCAATTAACGACGCTCCTTCCCCCTGATCCCTAAATATGACACACGCTACGACAGATGTTGACGCTGACTTTTAATCTGGCTACTCTGAGCACTGCTTGTCCTTTCAGTTTGACAGGCAGCTAAACTGGTACCCATCATTTAGTACAAAGGTCAGAGCTGCCCTCCTTCTACGAGAGACTTTAAGAAGAGCAACTCCTTCCTGAGGAGCTCACCGTCGGGCGGCTGGCCCAGCCGCTCATTCTGCCTCGCTGACCGAGCGCGTCCGTGCAGAGCTCAAAGACAAATCGACCCTTTGATCATTTCCACATTTTAACCGACTGACATAAATCTCTTTGTAAGATCACCATTAACTGAACATCAATAAGGGCGGGACAAAAATAGCAGCGACCTTTGCCAAAGGCCACACACACAGACACACACACACACACACACACACACACACGTTAGCCTGCATTCTTGTATCCACGTCCGTGCTAAATCAAGTCTGCAGCAAGACTTCGGTCCTGGCATGATCCCTGTGAAGAAGGGCGATCCTATACAACATTTGCAAAACTAATCACAGGCATCAAAAGAAGATCCTCTATAATAATGTTGAAATAATGAGCATTTTAGGATAAAGCATTCCTGCTACTTGAGTAACCTAGTTAGGAATAGCCCTGTTGGACTACAGCAGCAAGGTTACGTTCAGACATCAACAACGCAGTTGCCACCTTTGCTACAGATGTGTTAAAAGCCTATAAAATAAATATAAGGAAACTAAGAAAAAATTCTCTTTTGATGCAGCTAAATCTAAAAAACATTTGAGAAACCTTTAATTTTTGTACATTCATTCAACGAGGAGCGACAAGTAACACGTGCCCATAAGGCAGCCCTACGACGTTAAACGAAGCTGGAGCAAACGGACTGAACTTCCTCTTTGCAGAAAGTCTTTGGACCATCCACACCTCTGGGTCCTTCGCTTTAGAACAGGATTTAGGGCTGCAGACTGAGATGGCCATGGAACAAGCTCCATTTGCTTTCTGCTGCATCATTTCTGCAATGATTTTACTGCATGTTTTGGATTCAGTCCTGCTAGGGCTGGGCAATTAATCGCATTTGCAACATAGTCACAATTTTAAAAGACGCAATTTCCAAATCGCAGAGGTCTGCAGTTTTTGGCTATGTAACAATTAATGGATCGGACACGTCCATTAGGTGTCGGCAATATGTTTAAAGTGGGGTTGCCTCCACATGGAAGGGAAGAGTTGCAGGAGTGAGAGAATCTAATTTTATTATTTGTTTTTTACCAGAACCCTTCAGGAATCTCACCATAGCATTAAGTAGCAGTCAAACTGTTTAATACATAGACTTGTGTGTTGGTTGCACTTTATGTTCAGCAAGGATTGATGTCCAACTCAACAAGCTGTTCTATTGAATAGTAATATTCTGATCAATAAAAACTTCTTGTCTTAAAGAGTCCTTGTTTTACAAACATCGTTATCTACAGGCCATTTTTGTTGCTTGTGGTTTTCATGCAGAACAAAATTCAAATTAAATTGCAATCGCAATTATGGTTGAAATATATCGCACTTTTGTTTTTTGGGAAAATCGTAGAGCCCCAAATCCTGCTGAAAGACCCGATTATGACCCATTTTCAGCTTACTTGGAGACGCCACTCATATTTCTACGTAGTTGAGAGAGTTCATGATGTTGGGCCTTCTAACAAGTTTCCCGGGGCCTCAGGAAGAGCAACAGGACCACGGCGTCACAGATCCTCCACCGGATCCCGCTTCCCCTGCGTTTCCTGGTCATGTCAAAGGGTAAATGCGTGCACGTGGTGTGCAATAAAAGCAGAGTGCGCATGCGTTCGTACCGACGCCAGAGGAGTCCTCCACCATGGGATTGATCTCCACCATGGAGGCGTCGTACTTGATGAAAACGTTGTAAAGTTTGATCATGTTCTCTGCCGCCTCGTCCACCAGGGCTGCAGGGAAGCCCATCTTCTGAGCGACCTGTGGCGACACGAAGCGCATCAGCATCATCATCATCATCATCATCACACCTCATGAGGCTAGGAGCGGCAGTGCATGCAGACCACTTCATTGCTTTGGGAGTTCTGGTTTGAATCACTATCTTTAGCAACAGCTGGCCGGCGCTGAGCGGAGGAGCTCATGCACAATAAACTTAATATTAAAACATTAACATTAAAAACAATGAGTCTGCAAGGGTTAGGGTCTGCAAGAAAAGCGTGAGAAGAGCCATTCCAGCTAACAATAGCTATACAGCTTGTTAGCTAATAATTAAAGCCCATCTGTGAAAAGGCTGTCATAGCAGCCTCCACCAGCAGGGCTCTGTAATGGACTTTAATTGCACTATTAATTAGACAAGTGTGGTATTTTTTTTATGTAATCTAAGAACTTTTAACATTTCGAGGCTTCAAAACATGATGAACCATGGGTTAAATCAACCAGCTGGCGAGGACATTATTTCCAGCCTGTGTCTCGGCGCACAGATGTTCTGACTTAGACACGGGATCACCCACTCAGACGCCGCCATCTTCCTCTTCGAGCTGAAGCCCCTCCAGCCAGCTCCGTCACCTGGCACAGCCGCTATTGATCGTACCTTGACAGCCTGCTCCTTCTTTATGCCCTCCACTATGTCAATGGGCTCCTTGACGATGGCGTCTGGGTTTTCTGCCGCCACGTCTTCGATGTTCACGCCCCCCTGCGAGCTGCCAATCAGCACAGGACCCTGTGAGAGACAAGAGGAAGATATGGAGAGAGAGAGAAGGCCTTAGTTCTGGTCAGTGTTGGGTAAGTTACTTTAAAAATGTAATCCGTTACAGTTACAAGTTACTTTGTTTAAAATGTAATTGTAGTGTAACTTTTTTGATTGCTTTTAAAAAGTAATGTAACTAATTACTTTTGATTACTTTTTGATTACTTTAAGGTTTTAATGAGTATTGACCCATGTTCAACATTTAACCTTATGAACCTTAAAAAAGCACTAAGCTGAAAGGGAACTGCAGACAGGCAATCACAGGATGTCCACAAGTGTGTGTGTGTGTGTGTGACGATTTTTAAGTTTAAAACAAGGAGGATGGATTTTTCGGCAACTCCTTGCCAAAAATTGCATCCCCTGCTATCTCAGAGGAATTCACACTTGTATGACTCTATTCCTGTATATCCATCAGTAGTTAAAGGACAAGAGTCAGCAAATGCAAATTCTGCCCTGTAAAACAATGACAGCACAATTGTTGCTGTATGATCTGAAGCCCCATTTGGAGCTTTTAAACAGGCTTTGTAAAACTTTGATAATTTGCTGCTGTAATATTATAGATTTTTTAGAATAAAAAGCTAGAAGATGTGCATAATGAAAAATAACAGAAATACAATTATAGAGCATTCAGTATTGTAAGAAAGCCCACACTGTTTCTGAGTAAATACAAATATTGTATGAGTTAAGTTCTGGGGGGGGGGGGGGGGATTGGACGACACGTTGTCCACGGACCGATTCTTGGAGCGGGGGGCGGGGGGCGGGGGGGGGGGTGGACGACACGTTGTCCACGGACCGATTCGCGGAGCGGGGGGGGTTGGGGGGGTGGACGACATGTTGTCCACGGACCGATTCCCGGGGGGGGGGGGGGGGGGGTGGACGACACGTTGTCCACGGACCGATTCGCGGAGCGGGGGGGGGGGGGGTGTGGACGACACGTTGTCCGCGGACCGACTCGCGGAGCGTATCCATGTGTTTTTTTCCCCGCCACTCACGCACGCGCGAAAGCAACAACAACAAACCGAGTGTTAACGTCACTTTTTTTTTTTTTTTTTTTTTTTTTTTTTTTTTTTTTGGAATGTTGGCGAGGCGGTAGCGCTATCTTGGCGAGGCGGCCGCCTCGCCCAGATAGCGCTGCGGGAAACCCTGCAAAGCGCCTTGTTGCATCTTTCTCTTCCTTAAAATGAAGCCAAATAAAACCGTTAAACGTCCGCTCGTTTGCTGTTCTTTCAGAAGGCTCCACCAGCACAGGATGGATCATCAGAGTGATAGAGACAAGGAGCCATAGCGGGAAACGGCGATACAGGGCGCAAAGCAATAAAAATATCATTACATATTTCGCAAAGGTTTTTCTTTATATTTTTTAAAGAATGTAACTAAATTTGTAATTCTTAATATTTTCGGAAGTAACTGTAACTGAATTACATATTTTCTCATTGTAACTGTAACGAATTACAGTTACTCTTTTTTTGTAATTAAATTACGTAACGTCGTTACATGTAATCCGTTACTCCCCAACACTGGTTCTGGTCTCAGTACGGGGAAACAAGCTCAGGAAGGATTCACATCTCGGTTGAAGGTGTGGAAATCCAGCTCACTCACTGGTCCTTGTAAAAGTCTTAGTCCCTAGAACTTTTTTTTTTTAAAATGTTGCCACATTAGAAACACATTCGACTTTGTTTTCCTGCCGTTCTAATAGACAAATGTGCCTTGATAGTGTTCCTGGTAACAGATTGTCCCACCTGAGCTGTGAGTCTCCGCACCGGGAGGGACGGACGGGGATATGAATCCTCAAGAAAAATGGGACAGGGACTATTTTCTAGAGGTGTTATTCCAGGTTTTTCCACAGATGGAAAATATTTGAATCAAAATCCGAGAATCAGTTTGAACCTTCTGAGCAGTGAATGTTAAATAGCATCAGGTAAGAGATCATATTTGTAAAGTCAAGCTCAATAAGTCAAAAAGCAACTAAACACCCTCCTTGAGCCCAGAACAATTGGTTTAGTCTAACCGGCAGCCACATCGTTCAATAGACAAAGAAGAAACAAAAACGGGGACAACAGTCAGCTGCTTTGTATTCTTGTCACTCAATAACACATTATTAGGCAAAAAGGATTACTAAGTGAAGGATTTGTCAATTCGCTTCAGGCCTTTCAGCAATATCACAATACTCTAATCACTTCAGCTCTGAAACGGATTGATTGTGAATAAAACGCTCGGCTGTAGTGATGAGGCGTGTTCGACTTGAGAACGCAGCTGCAGCGAGAAAAATGCCTCATCACACGTTGTCCCGAAGCCTAAAGATCATGACGAGAGGCTTTCAGGGCCCCAATGCCACTCCTAAGGTTCACCCTGTCCCGTTTCCTCTGGAGTGGATCGGATCAGTAATGCAGAGAAGATGCCCAACAGGATGCATTAGAACATAGAATCTAGGACTAAATAAACTAAAACTAAACCCTTTATTCATCAGGAAGTTCTCAGGACCCCCAGATTTGATAACTGTGTGAAATGTTGCCCAGTGCAACAGGAGGGGTGCTCCCCTGCTGGGTGACTAGCAAAGAGACAGAGTGGGCACATTACATGAATTTAGAGTGAGGTCAGACTCTCAAAACTGGTTAATTAAAGAGCGATTTAATATCTAGAGTGCTCACACTCTGCCCCTGCTGCTTTTACCTGATCTAGATCGGTTCAAAAGCTCAGAGACTCCTCGTGTGATGAACATGTGAAATATCATCACCTTCCTAAAACAATGGCTAAAGTGTTTTTTTTTTGCCAAAATAAAATGACTCAGGCCATTATTTTAGAACAGTGATGCAACACTGCCCCCTAGTGGTGATCCGCTCCGGCCAGCTCAGCCCTGTACAACACGGAGGACTCTGCATCCCTTTTGTGATGCCTTCAGGGACACCTGATGTCTGAATTCACATAACTGACAGATTGGCAAAACGCCCGGAGCAAATGGACACCTCCGCTCCTTTTCAGGCACTTTGGGAGCCACAAAAGCCCGACCTGCCCGCGGCGCGTCAGTGGCCTCTCACCTGATAGGACCTCTCCATTGTGATGGCGAAGTAGTACTCTCTGCGGGGGTACCTGCGCTCGCAGATAAACACCTGGTTGCAGATGCGACCCGCCTCCCCGGTCTGCTTGGTGTACAGCTTTCGACCAATCATCTGAGAGGAAATCTCCCGGGCCTCCTCGGGGCTACAGAGAAAACAGAGGAGGAAGGTTTATGGTTAGGGTCACGGTCAGGCTCATTGACCGGAAGTCATCGGCACAATAAAAAAAATATTAACATACTTTCTGATGAGGTCTATCAATATTTTTTATTTTAGGAGTGAAAAGTGGCACGCAGGAAGTTACAGATCACTCTAAGTTTGTAGAGATGGGTTACAGTTTCTTTTTGGGTTTTTTCACAATATAGCGAGCAAAAGATTAAGAAGAAAAGATGAAGATTCAAAAGTTTGTATCAGGGCTGTGGTATCGGCGCTTTGTGAGTGGAAGAGCCATGTTACACGAATGACTTGTCCTACATGAGTCACAGATATCAAATAATGAGGTAATGAGGTAATGAGGTGCTTTTGTGCAATGATTTGAGGTGATGAGATGAGCGCACACCTCCGAAATCGACGGCCTGAGGATGTTTGCTCAATCCCAAGGCAACGGGAGATAATGGGATATTTCTAAAGGTGCTGATTTCCTCAGTTCTCATGGTAACTGCAGGACGTTGAAGGTGGGAGAGTCCAAACTGCAGCCCGCGAGCCTCTTGTGATGCTCCGATTTTTTTTTATTTTTTTTTGTGGCCTGCGACCGCAACCCAAGATTTACAGAACAAAGAAGCACAAACATCCACGGGCTTCTATTAAAAGCAGCGTTCTTGAACCTGGCTCAGCACACCAAGTGGTTCTGAACAAACTAAGACTCGTATCGTGGTATCCTTGCTGAGAAAAAGCTTAAACAAAACAATTCCACAGGTACGCACAACTTTCCGCAGCCATTTATGGACACGTGTGATTGTCTCCACCTCATCACACCCGACTTGTCGGGAAGTAATCTGCTGATCCGACACGTCTACTTTTTCAGTGAGAATGAAAGACCCCGTTGGACGACTCCTATGCATTTTATAGGTTCCCAGCGCACAGACCGGTGCTCATTTCCATCTACATGTGACAAACAGAGATAAATATTCACAGTTTCCATCTGACTGAGGCTGTTTCCATCATTTTGAAAAATGCTGGGCTGTCGTTTCAGGCTAAATGTGATCCTGTTGTTTTGGACAGATTTAAACCTGAAAAGCTGAAACTCATGCAACGACATCAGGTTCGCCGCTCCTTCGCTTAAATAAAACGTAATCTTTTATATTTGGGTCCAGAACAGAGGCTTCTAAGCAGGAAGGTGCAGCTCAGCAGTTGTGTAACGTTGACTCTTCTCTAGTTGTTGTCATGTTCAGAGACAGAAGTTGGGTTAAAGTCATTGGACAAAAGAGGACACCCTTTCAAAGCTTTTTTTTTATTATTATTATTATTATTTTGGGGGGATTTTTTGTGGCACTGGTGGGCCTTTTATTGAAAGTAGGCTGAGAAGAAGTGGGGCTGACAGAGGGGAACGACATGTGGCAAAGGACCGCAGGCCGGAGCAGAACCTTGATCAGGACTGAGGCCTCGGTACATGGGCCACACACGCTACCCCCACTGCAAAAAGGAAACTAAAAGTAGGTAAAATCCTCTTGAAATTAGTGTATTTCTTACTGATTTGAGCTGGTAAATCAGACTATTTGCCAATGGAATAAGATTTTCGCACTTAAAATAAGAACAATTCATCTCCATCATCTTATTTCAAGTGCAGGATGTCTAATCATCTTATTTTAGGGTTAGAAATTCTCATTCTGTTGGTAAATAGTCTTCTTTAGCTGTTCAAATCAAGGAAAAATACTAATTTCAAGAAAATTTTACTTACTTTTAGTTCCCTTTTTTGCAGTGCCCGCACCACCAGCGCGCCTAACCTTTCACATTTCTAGGCTTGGAACATAATAATATAACATTTTATACGACCTAGGGTGTAACTTAAAAACATTGAAATAACTAACTTCCCCCCCCCCCGGATGAAGGTGGAAACATTTGTGAAAAACTGAAAATATCCTCCAAAAAAAAAAAAAAAAAAAAAAAAAGGAATATGTAAAGCCCTAGAATTTAAAGGGGATGTACTTTCTTTTCACCGTGACGGTACTTACGAGTAGACGATCCTCACGCCACCCTTCAGACCGCCCTCGAACGTCCCCTTCCCTCTGCCTCCAGCCAGAACCTGAGCTTTCACCACCAGGTCCTTGGAACCTAACACAGAAACACCAAGACGCTTACAGCGGCCGACCAGAGGAAGCGAACGTAAAAAAACAAAAAAAAACAAACAAAAAAAACACCAACAACCCTCAACTACAACAGAATATTTCTAGAAAACAGCCGATAAAAAAGATTTTACTTCTTTCTCACAGAGAAGTTCCTCTGATAGAGTTTCGGACCAAGTCATGATTTCTCCTCGCTTGGAGGGACACGGGGTAGAGAGACAAAAACGAAAAAAGGATAATATCCTGAACTCATCTTGTAAAAAAGATTGTTTCGTTCCTATTAGCTGCTTCTTCGGACTTTGTTAAAGCACCTCACCCAGATAACTGAGTTTTCTTCCCTTAGTTATAGCGTCCACACAGCAGTCCATTTGTCCCTTGGTACGGTGCGTTTACTGACCGCACAAAGATCGGTTTTTATTTTTTTTCTTAGCCAGCAGATCACCAGTCAGGGTTGATCCAGCTGAAAATTGCCTGATTCTGATCCAATGCATCTCTAATTTTTAGAATTTAATAATAAGACGTTAATAATAAAATGTGTCAAGTCATTCAGCAAATTATTGAAAGTTTCACACACACAAGAATAATACTGCTTTCATTCATCCTCCTGTCCTCCTTGTCAGAACCGCGTGAAAATAATCCGCCGTCTGCTTTAAAGGTCGCAGCCCTGTGGAGCCGCAGGATCAAATCATTGACCTTCCTTTTCCCATAAGCAGACGTTTTTCAGCCTGCAGCTTGGGTGAAGTCAATTAGCAAATCAACGAAGAAAGCTTCGTTCAGAGAATGCTCCTGCTCTACCCAACCATCTGACCCTCACCTCTTAGCTGGTCGTCTCAAGGTTTTTACAGACTTTTTGCCAAACGTGCTTCCCGTAAACCCCCCTGAAGCCTCGGGAGGAAGTTCATTTTAAAATATGACCGACACAGGACCACATTTAGCTTCACTTTAAGCCGTCAGCCATGTGAAGCTGTCTCTTACCGATCTGCTTAGCCACGGTGTACGCCTCGTCGGAGGAGCTGGCCACCATGCCCGTGGGTACGGCGATCCCGGCCTCCTTCAGCAGCCCTATGCTCATGTACTCGTGCAGGGAGAGGTTCCTCTGCTGCTGCTGCAGGTGGGGAGGCTGCAGCTGGGAGACATGGCCTCCAAACAGACCCGCGGAGCCGCCAAGAACCTGAGAGGCAAAGCGGAGGACACAAACGCCCGACTAATGAGTAACGGCATGGTTGTCCTCAGCGCTAAGGTGCATCGTCATATGATGAAGCAAACATTGGGAAACCTTTTCCATAGAACGGATTCTTATAAGTGCATCCAGAATAAAAAGAAAGAACACACATTTATTCATTAGATTTATTTAATAAGGACAGACACACAGTAATATAGACAAACTGAATATAAAAGCCTGTATCCTGGTGCTTATAGGGTTAGATAGCTTGCGGCACCCACAGCCGCCTGTCCTGCACCGCCGTCCTGAGTTTTGGACTCCATGTGTTAAGAAGACAGAAGTTTTCCCTCCCCCCCGTTTTTAGACGGGGAAATGGCTAAGCTTTACCAATGTGTGGAGGACAGTAGACACCGTGTCATGAAGGAGAGGCTCCAGCCGTGCTGCGTAGATGCACGCGGACAGTCCTCTGGGTTCATTTCATGCGTATTTTAGTCAGTCACCACCAGGGGGCAGTAACCTGGCCAGCCGGATGGATCACGTGTAGCTCTCTGCTTCTGCACCTCATCAGTCTGGGTCTGCTCCCACTGTATTCGTTTGGGGAAAGGAGGGACGTTCAGCAGAACTCTGCAAGCTGATTGGGCGAAGCGACACCTAGTGCCCGCCTACCAAAGGCTGGTTTTAGCCAATCACGGTATCAAATGAAAACGTAAGCAGCAAATCTTATATTGCTCTCTCCTTTTCGCCTTTTCTCCCTTTTAGCATTTTGTCTCATCTTTTCTCTCCTTTCTTTCTCTCTTCTACCTTCCCGTTTCTGTGTCCATTGAACATGAAATAGTCCCAGAATAAAATCTAATGAGGTTTTTTGCATATATAAATCAAGCAGAGCACCATGGCGAAAGCAGTGAGGCTCCAGTTGTGAAAGTAAAATCTGTTGGGCTCTTTTAGGCATTAAGACAGCAATTCTTAATGCTACACTGCTGGACAGGACGCATAAAAAAAAAAAAAAAGAAAAGAAAATGTTAGCAGCAGGCGCCATGTGAAACCACAAGAAGCTAAGCTAGTCAAGGCACTTGTTGCTGTTCTTCTTTCAAAGATGAAATCATAGATTCTGGCCAAACAGATGCGATAGCAGCAGCCACGCCTGCATCCTCCTACGCGGCCATGTTTCTGTCGGTTCAGCTGTGGACTCGGCAGCTCGTTTCCTTCGTCACAGCTGGTGCGTCCCGCCTTAAACCATAATGCTGCAACGTTCTGGGTCGGTTCTCGATTGGTTGAGCCGGGAGCGGGACAAGGTGGATTCTCGTCCGTTCGTCAACGCACAAATGCCGCGAGAATTCAGCTGGCAGGCAAGGTTAAGGGGGGGCCTACCTGATTGCAACAAGAGGAGCAATACCGCCAGTAACCACGGGGGGCAGTGTGGCACAGTGTGGCTTAAGTTCAATCAACGAAAGGAACTGAAAAGACAATCAGAAATCGAGCCACTTTTCTGTCCACATTCAGCTGTCCGCACAGACCATACCCATCTCCGAGAACTGCCCTTTAGCGACTATTTTGAGAAACAACAACAGCAACTTAATAAACCAATCGAAAGCATGAGGGCAGTGATGCTTGGCAACGTTAGAAACGCCTGGACCGAATTCCCTGGGAGCGTAAATGAGACGTCACCAGTTTTAAGACGTTCCAAAGTTTCAAATAGTTGGGGTCTCACAACTACTACAAAGCTCAGGTCAAACGGTTACTACGGTTACACACATTTCTAATGAAATGGCAGAGGGAGTGCAGGAGGACACGTTTATTCTGCCCCTCTCCCACCTGTTGCTGCACACTGTCGGTCAGCTGGCTGAAAGACGATTACGATACTATTGCCATCTTTAGACAAATTTGGCTGTTTGGGAACATTTCACATCAGGATAGAAACACAATATCATTACGTGGGAACTAAAGGAGCAGCTGCTGCTACCGCTCATCGGCCAGTGCAGCAGTTAGTTGTCATGGAGACTCGACGCAGGCGGGTGGACAGACATTGCTGACCAATTATTCCCAACTAGCTTCTTAGACTGCTCCCCCTGACGTTAACCCCGTCGTTTGAACAAATGCACAATATTGTTTATTAGAACAGCTCAAACATTTCGCTTATGTTATTAAAAAAAGGCTAAAGGATACCTTAAAACTACTACACTGATGAGCAACTTTGCTGCAGCAGAAGAGAAGCGTTTGCTGCCAGCGGCATTACAAGGGCAACACTGGAAAGCCGGCTGGGGATGTGAAACTAAGGCTTTCTCAGGCTGAGTCAGCAGGACATCTCAGAGTTCTGTCCTTAAGAGAACAATGTGAAACCCAGTGTGAGAAAATCTACAGGGAGCAGCGATGCTGGGAAACATTCTAGGTCACATTGCACTTATAGCAACATTCTTCAGAGTCACTTAGTATCTAAATGTTACAACATCCACTTGAAGAAGCTTCTTTTAAAGATATAATTTACCAAGCACGGCACGTTTATCGGTTTTTGATTCAAGAACACTTTGGAGTCTTATTTTTGCAGTAAAACAGCTGTCTTTACACTTAAACCAAAGAGGAACTTTAAACACCAAACAGAGAAAAAACACAATGGCAAAGTAAATATTTAATGATAATCATCTTAAAAGGTGCATAGCCACATTATTTATACGCCACTAGCTCATTCTGGTTGCATACAACGTTTTTATGAAAGATTATCACGTCCTGCTGGCGTGTTAGTTGTTATTTTGGTGTTTTATGCTTTGTTTTTGCTTAATTTGTCAGTAATTAAAGCCTTCCGTGTTTATTTACGATTTTAATGGGAGTAAGCACTGCGCATCCACAGTAGGGGTTAGAACAAGGAAGCGGCTAACGGCTATTAGCATGTTCCAGCGAAACAACGAAGAAAGCTCCAAGATCAGGTGAAAACAAAGCGTCAAATATATATGATTCCAAGAGGGAAAAGTCTGGCATGTTGCTGGGAATACAGTCTGAACGTTGGTGTTCACTGAAGCGGACGCTAAACCTGCCGAGGCTCAGATGTGTCGTAGAGTTGATTGTGAGTAAATGTTCTGATATGAGGCTGTTAAAGTTTTTGTAGATTGGTGTATTTCATTAATAACAGTTGGTCTTCAATCACGCCGAGCTGCCGCTTTATTGTGAGGCATTGCAGAGGGTGAGGCTTGGTCCGGCATTATTTACAATTGATTTATAAACTAAGCAAACTGGCATTATGATAGTCCTGCGATACTGTTGCTAGATGTCGCCACATCTGTTTATTTTTGTTAATCCCAGACGAGAGCAAATTATCGGCTCAAAAAGGACAAACACTATCAAGATGGAGGCTTGGTGTATATAGCCTTATTTTATCATGATCAAACCAGTCCTTTTTTATAAGCATGTTACGTGGCTATATACCTTGAAGAAAAAAAAAAATCAATTGCAGTATCAATAACACAGGCAGTACAAACCTCGTTTGATCTGATTCTGTTAACTCTTTTACTGTGATGGCGGCACGTGTGGCCGTAGGTCAGCTGCACATCGTAACGTGCTTTCATGTTCTCCTACACACGTGAAGATAGCAGAGACAAACTAAACTGAGTGTATTTGTGAACACATTTGAAAGTTAGTCTCAACATTTCTGAAACCCCAGGCTCTTGGCTGTTTTAGCAGCACCATAGATTATTTCCATGTAGCTGATCCACGAAGCAAGGAAAACAGAAGCCGATGTATTTACAATTATATAATATGAATCCTGCTTATTCCTACAGTAAAACTTGCTATTCAGCGCCTTGCAAAAGCCTTTTGTCGCTTAGCAACCACAAAACCCAATGTATTTTATGTTATAGATTAACACAAAGTAGAGCATGATTGTGAAGTAGAAGGAGAATTAAACCTCAAAAGAATTATTTTTCAGCTCCACTTAAGTGTGACACAGATAAATAAAAGACAGTCTAACCAATTGTAAAGAGTTAGTGAAGAGCCCCTACGCGTGTATTTGGACTTTAGTGGAGTTGCATCTGTTCTGTTTCTGGCCTCGGAGGTTGGTTAGAGAACATTAGTGAACAAACAGCATCATGGAGACCGAGGAACCCAGCAGGCGGGTCAGGGAGAACGTTCCGGAGAAGCTTGAAGAACAGTTTGGTTACGAGAGAACATCCCACGGAGCCAAGATGACGTGGCCGACAACCCAAAGCGACAAACCCAACAAGGACGCCCGCGGTAATGGCAGCAGCAGGCTGAGCGGACGGCTTTTAGTCAACGGGGACGGAGTCAGAGTGGATAGCAGGATGGATGGAGCTAAACACAAGGCAAGGCGAGGCAGATTTATTTGTATAGCACATTTCAGTACAGAGACAATGCAAAGTGCTTGACATGATTAAAATACAGGAAAATAAAACAGAATAAAAGAAGGAATAAAATGTAGTAACAAAATAGAACATGGGAGAATAGAAACTAAAAGCAAACATTAAACACAGGACCCTCCTGGACGAAACACCGTTGAACGCCACAAAAGACTCCAGGCTGGAGCAGAGGTTCTCTTTCCAGCAGGACGATGACCCGAACCGCACGGCCAGAACTACGCCGGCAGTTTTCCCTCCAGGGAACGAACCTCATATTGTGATCAATGTATTCTAGATCAAAAACAAAGGGAGTTCCTACTTTTGATGCATTTAACAAAGATGGCCTGTTTATTATTTGTCCTCCTGATGACAGACATATATGATATAGGAAAAGGTGAGCAGATTGTGATCTCTGACTGGCTTGTGCATCTCTAACGGAAGGGTTAAGCTGCACAGGAACAGCCCAGGAAGGATCCAGACTGTGACTGTAACGTGACAGGCGTGAGAAGGTCCACTTCTTTTCCAAGGCAGTATAGAGTGAACTGAGCTGTTAATAAAGCCAAACTAATCAGCCAGGTCTCAAAAAAATGTGGTTGTTTCAATGCAAAAGTCCTAAGTCACGTCATGTGACTACATCAAAAAGAATTTAGATTTTATTTTGACCTCTACCTTCAAACATAGCAAAATTACAATATGTTCTCCATTTGAGAAATAACGTTTCCATCTCAGGACCTCTGTCGCGCTTTTCCCGCGCTCCGTGTTTAGTAAATCTGTCTATGCAGTGAAAACAGCTGTCTCTCTCCACACGGAGAGTGGATTTACCCCGGGAACTTTCCCACAGGACTGATCGGGACAAATGCGTCGGTCCGGTCCAGTTCGGGGACAGCTGCTGCCTGTGGGGTGGGGTGGGATCACTGAGTTTCACCGCACCACCTCAGCTTCAGAACCCTCGTTTTATAGGCAGTCAAACCACCAGAGAAATGAGAATAAAGGGGTCTGCTGCGTGTGATCGCTCATGTTGCAGCAACACTGACAGCTAGCCATGCTAGCGCCGGATTCCCGCTAGTTAGCATGTTAGCCAAAACAACGCAAACTCTATGGAGTTGTGCTAATGTCAGATTTGACCCCTTCAGCTATTTAGGTCGCTCCGTCTGTCAGGTGAAGGTGAAACAAAGTATGAGACATACGCTCCTGAAGCCAAGCGGATTTCCTTTCATTTCGGGACAAAATTACCTTTGAAGCGGAGCTGATAGTGTTCCTGGCCCCCGAAGTTCTCAGGCTAGCCGTCAAGCAGCCGCAAATCAGGGACGTCGCCATGTCTCCCGATACAACGGACAAGTGAGGAGCGCGCATGCGTGGCGAGCCAGAAAATTCGGCAAACTCTCGTGTGACCTTTAGGTGTTGTCGGAAATAATCCAACGTTATCGAAGTGAAGACAAATGAACTGCAAAGAGGTAAAAATATCAGGGAGTATTAGTAAATTTAACGTTTCATAAAGACAACCATGGTTTATTTACTAAGTAGTTAGTATAGGAATTGGTTAAGAATGACACAAAACCATGCTCAGTACATTCGTGGCTTTTTAAACGATTTAATAATTTCCCATCTCTTTCCTCCACCAACGAAAATTAAGGGATTTGAATCATTTGACGCTATAATAAAGATGTAATACAAGCTCTGGGGTAAAGGTCCAATGCTTTTCCTTATTAAGATACAACATAAGTACTAAATAATCCGCCTTATACTTAGAGCCTTAAAGGAAGCATTGTTAAGGTCTTCTACGCCTTGTAAATATAGCCTCACCCTTAAAAGACATTCAAAGATTCTGAACAGTTTGACAATTAATATACAATCAATTTGTTTGCAAATCCACAGTATATATATATATATATATATATATATATATATATATATATATATATATATATATATATATATATATATATATATATAAGATAAGATAAGATAAGATAAGATAGTCTTTATTGATCTCACAATGGAGAAATTCACTCGTCACATCGGCTCATACAAGAAGGTGCAGAGTAGGGAAGGTGCATTCAGTTATATACAATGAGTCTTTATATATACAGTGGATCAAAAAGAATACGGTTTATATGCTAAATATTAACTTAGGCCACATTTTACATATTAGATATTTTCCATGGTTTCATTTATTTTTTATTTGCTGGGCAGAGTATTTAATTTATTGAGTTATTGATTTAGTTCTGTATTCATTGTCGATTATGATTACTTCTAGACTTTGCATAGGCCAGTCCAAAATTTTTATTTAGTTCTGATGAAGCCAAAAATAAACTCCCTCTTCAGCTTCAGCTTTCTACCACTCACCTGCAGTAACTGGGTCAACGCTAGCTGTTAATTAGAGCTGTACATAACTTTATGCACCTCAGAAAGCCTTTTTCCATTTGAAGAAAAGTAACCCTGAATTGTTCCTGTCAACAGCACTGAAAGTGGTATGCAGGTGCTTCAGGTTTTTTAAGAACCGCTCATACGCTCTGTTCGTCGATGCCATTTTTACTTTAGTACCAATAGACCTGAAGACCCATGGACCTCTGGTACACAGCCTGGCGATCCAGAATCCCTGCTATAGGTAATTCACAAAGTGAAACTTACCTTTATGAATCGTGGCCAGTAGTTTGATTCCTGCAACTCACAACACATTGTCCGCCAAGGTTTTGAAAGATTTTAGCCAGGCCCGAAATATTTTCTTTGCAGAAACACCTAATTTTACCCACTTTCTACTTTTTTCCCAGACACATAATAATCATCTTTGTCATTGTGACGTACATTCCAATTAAACTTGTCCTCCGTATTTGACCCCATCACTAAAGTAGCAGTGGGCTGCCAGGGAGCATTCAGGGGCAAAGGGTCTTTCTCAGGGCCCCAGGCTGGCTGTCTAACCCAGAAAAAAAATACAACGCTCTACCCAGTAGGCCACCACTCCCCTAGTCAAAGTTAATGCGAGAGAGAGAGAGAGAGACAGAGACAGAGACAGAGACAGAGATTTTTGTCACAATTTAAACATATTTGTTAGAATTTCTGTCAAGCTCTTGGTGGGCCCCTGATTTTTTATTTTCTTACCAGTTTTTGTCTCATCTTTTAATTGATTTTGGAGAAAATGTGTTTTAGGAGAAGAATATATGTACATAATTTATATAGAACTGTCAATTCACAAGTGGAGTTCGGTCTGGGATTTTGCTTTGCCCAAAAAACAACAAAAAAATTAATAAGACCTCTTAAATATGCATTTCTGGATCTTGAGCTTTAATTTTCAAGATTTCTCTGAAAAGACAGCGTTGTGTCATAGGGATGACCTGCTGTGTATTGTACAATAGTTTGACACTGATCTGTAAGAGTGTAGCGTTAAAAAGAAATTCAGCAGAAACTAATGGAACCAGATGTCTGAGGGTTCTCGTGAGACTGGTCCCAAGGTTCCTCAGAATGATGACATTCACTCAAGAGTCAGATGTGCCGCGCTTCCTCTGGGCTCCCGCATGTTTCCAAGGACATCTGGTTTAACATCGCTGCTTCTGGATACAAACGACAAACTGGGATTCTCAAAAGCAAGAACATGCTAATGGCCTACCGTGAGATTCCAGAGCAGAGTAAAAAAGCTGCTGATGGAAGAGGGTAGTCCACCATGTTCTTCATTGAGGTGCTTTCATATTTGCTTAATATCCTGAAATCAAGACCTACACAAAAAAATTAAAAGTTCATAATTTTATGTCTGCACAGGGAGTTTAAAAATACATTGTTTCCACTGCTGCGTGTGAAGCAAAGGACTTTAAAGGTTGAGAATTATGGGTTTTCGTTTTTTTCTGGATTCAAAGACACTTCATATTTATTTCACTATATTTGGACATGGCAACCTTTAATTTACCACATTAGTTTCATCTGACAAACAAGTCAAGCTTTAACATACAAAATAGAATATCTAAATATAAACTACAGACCCAGTAAGAAACATTGACAGACCCCAAACGCTATAATTTACTGAATTTTCTCCTTTTGTTGTGACCCATACAGAGATAGTCACGGCACCAGGTTTGTGCTTCTCCACGATTCTTTTCTCCGATGTTTCTGAAATGTTGAACCTTTCAACATCTTGAAAGTTGTGGGGGATTCTGACTAATTACACTCCAGCACACAAACTCTCATTTAATAAATAATGCAGAGAAGGAGTTCTTGACACACGTCAACAAGGGAAAACAATCTGTCCATTACTTTATTTACATGAATCATGAGCTTCTTACAACAAATTAATAATAACCAGGTACAAAAAAAAGTCTATTCAAAAATGATTTATTTACAAGTATATACAAGCTTATTTACATATTGTTTGCCTATGCTGTACCTCACACACAAGACAAGTTGAGACGACAACAACCAGAGTGACGCAACAGAAAAACTCACAGTAGGCCGACCATGAAATGGTCAGGCTGAGACTTGCTTCTCCTGCAGGATCAGTGTAGTCTGCAGACGCAACATTAGAGCTGATGTGGAAAAAAAAAAAAAGAAGAAGCACGTCTTATTTTTGGTAATCTGTAGACATTGGGGGCCAACTGCTTAAATTAACCAGCACAATGAGGAACCCTGAAGCTCGACTGTAACTCTGGCTCTACAGGGCAGTGAGGATGAAGGAAGAATGTCCGACAGCAGAGAAGAAAACAACTCAGCAAACTGCATCTAATTAACAGCCAGATGAACCTGGGACGGCGACGCTGAAACAAGATTCCTACAACAAAGAAATGGCTGATCTCTGTTTATTAAATGACCCTGAAACAGCGTTTATGCCACTTGCTATGAGACAATAAGAAACAAGGAAGTCAGCCGACATGTCAAATGGTGAGAAGCAACTCCTGAGAGCAGGGTCTGTTCTTGTTTTGTCATCGACTTGTTGCGTTTACGTGGACGTGTGCTGACTCAAGGCATGTTTGTAATCAGCAATAAAGTGAAAGGAACGCCGCTTGACCCTTTAGGCCTGAAGGACAGCTTAAGTATTAAATGTGATGTAAACAAACAAATGGCAGCTGTTTTACTCATTTAGTACGGGAGTGATGCTTTGGGCTTGTTTAGCCGTCACAGAACCCAGGTACGTGGCAATCACTGAGTGGACCAAGAACCCTTCTGTATACCAAAGAACTCTTAAGTCAACTGTGAAGCCATGACTTCAGAGAGATGACGTTTGGCCCAAACTGGGTCGTCAACAAGACAATGATCTCACACACACAGCTGAAAACACACATTAGAACAGCTGAAGGAGGAAAGAATCAGTGTTGAAATGGCCTAGTCAAAGTAATAAAGCTTTGCTGCTTGGAAATGCTGTGGCAGGACCAGAAGCGAGAGGGACAAAAACAGGAAGTCTGCAAACAATAGGCTGAGGACAAGAGGGAGAAGAGGAGCCAGAATCAACCCCGGCTGTTAGAGAGAATAATAAAACAACAGGAAACTCCTGAACTACTGTCCTCCTAAAGTGGCTCTAAAGTTTACTTATTTTATAGTTTTCTTTGGTAGAATCGGTTGAATTCTTTGTGCACCTTAAGGTTAAACTATCTTAGTAGTTTGAGATGGTTCCTCCCAACTGAACACCAGATGGCGGTGTCTGAATGTACCAAGAAGTGCCTCCTGCCTGCTTGCACATTTACTTTGATCCATTCATTTCAATATAATGAAAAATCTGTTTAGCCGTTGAATTATATGATAATGTGAATTATCAGGAATATGAACAGAACTGAAAAAAGATATATTTAGATGCAGTCGATGTGTCTGGACTAAAACTCAATCTAGAGCAGCAACCTTTTCTGATTAAAAAGAGAAAAACATCGACATATTTCCCATTTGACCCACTAATCATCTTCAAAAACAAAAAAAGTCCTTAGTAGAGTGACTGCAACAATGATGTAAATTCCTGACGGCAGAGCAAGTCTGTCAACCGTCTACAGATGATCAGCCATTTGAAATCCAGTGCGTCCCGTTCAGACGTTGAAAGCCTGGACACATGCAGTAAAAAGTAGTCTGTGCAGCTTGTGACGCGCAGGCAGACTTTGTGCAAGTAAACCTAAAGCCATGGCCTCAAACCAGCGCCAGCGTGCCCACAGCAACAACGTGAGGTCAAGGTTTTAACAGAGCTGCAACATTTGGTTTGTGAATGTTTCACAGCAGGTCAATGAAACCGAGTGATACTTCATAACTTCACCAAACAAACGATTCTCACACACACATACACACACAGCCGGACTTTCAGTCCGAGTCGCTGCTGCTGCTGGACGAGTCTGTGGACATGGCCTCGACGTCGTCCTCGTTCTCTTTGTTGTGACCAGGGGGCTCCAGGCCGAAGTCGTTGCCATGGTGAGGAGGGAGCATCCCTACGGAGACGTCTGAGGGCTGCCAGGGGTAGTGAGGCGTCAGCACATCTGAGGAGAAGGAACAGAAGTTATTTTTATTTTCTAAAATATATAATGTGTCTGCACTGTTTTTCCTGCCAATGACCTTGAACCTCCGCTGCAGAAAATGCTATGAAAAAATAAAATAAACAAACTTTCTTATTTACCCACAATAGGCAAAAGAATTCTGATCAATTAAAGGATACATTAAGAATTCAGCCAAAACATGTCAGAAATACTCATCTGACTTTTTTGTTTTCCCAGATTTATCCGGCTCTGGAACTGAGTAGGATTTTTTTCTAGGCTGCGTGGTAAACCTGTTAACACACTGCAAAAAGGAAACAAGACAAAGTAATATTTTCTTGAAATGTGTGTATTTGTCCTTGATTTGAGCAGGCAAGTTTAAATGACCTGCCAATGTAATGAGAATTTTGCACTTGAAAAAGGAACAACTCATCTCCATCATCTTATTTCAAGTGGAGTATGTCTAATTACCGTATTTGTTCTGACCATAAGACACACTGACTTATGAGGCACGTATTCTTCCCAAATGTGTAATATCACTCTGCCCTTCCAGTGGCGTGACCAGACGTCCCCGATTCTCAAGCACCGTCCCCAGAAATGTCCCCGATTGCAGTATAACAGGATGGAGTAAAGAAGTTTAGCGCAAGAAAAGGTATTGACCCGGTCCTGCCGCTGTCCTGACGTAGAAGAGCTTTAAACGCGCCTTCCCCGCCCCGTCGGCGCCGCAGTTTAGACAAAACAAACCAACCCCAGGCAGAGATTCTGCGCTTAACAATATCTGGTTTCAACATTACAGTCAGGCAGTCTTGTAGACAGCTCAGGGGTCCGATCAGGTAGTGACAGTGTACCGTAATGCTCTGAATATCCATTGAGCAGAGCAGCTTCATTGCTTACCAAAGTCGTACTTACACATTGTAACAGATTTTTGAGCACATTGTGCCACATAAAATCGCTCATTAAGCGCAACGGTAATAGTATATAAGGTGAACCATACATTTTTGAGAAGATTTAAAGATTTTAAGTGCGCTTTATAGTCTGAAAAATACAGTATCTTATTTTAGGGGTCAAAATATTCATTCCATTGGCAGATAATCTTATTTAGCTGCTCAAATTAAGGACAAATACACTAATTTCAAGAAAATTTGACTTACTTTTAGTTCCCTTTTTGCAGTGCATGTGTCTGTTTTATTCCAACGGGAAAACTCATCTCAACTTCTTCCTGTTTAAGGATTCCTCCTTCTCAAACTGACCTGGTAGCCTTCCTGCAGCCAGAGCGTCGCCTGGCAGATGTCCGTTCATCCCGTTGGACGGCAGGTTAGCCATATGTCCCAGCATCCCGCTGCGCATTTCCAGGTCGGTGGGATAAGGTCTGCGCGGATCACCTGGGGGCAACACTCTGGTAAACAACCTCAGACGCATAACCAGATATCCACGGGCCCTTAGCGGGCCCCGAAGTGACTCTGGCTCTCACCTGGCACCCAGTTGAGCGGAGCACACACAGCATTACTGGCGCTGATTCTGTGAGCGTACTTGATTATTTCTTCTGAAGATATACTTCCTGCAGAGAACAAAGAGGCATGTAGAGTCCATGCAGAAAGAGGCAGGAAAAAACACAAAGATCAACGCGCCTAATGTTCACCGAGCTGTTCGCTTACCTTTTCTGGCCTTCTCAATGGATTTCAGTTTCTCTTTAGCCTGGTAAACAGCTGTGGCCTGGACACACACAGGACAACCAGTTTACATGAAGAGGAACACGTGAGTCGTGAGGAACGCCATCAGAGAATTCTAACGTTTCAGCATTACTCCTTCAGCAGACATTGAAAGCTGAAACATCTCTGCAGATTTAGTCAAGTATCACAGAACAATTAGACCCAGTACTGATTTATGTGTAAATAGCCTGCGTGGCTTATGTACATTTAGGAAATCACGCTGCATTACCAGAATTACAAATCATGTTGGACATTAGCATCAAACTGCGTAGTGTATTAGTATCATTAAGAAAGTCAGGAGCAAATAACTGCTCCGCACCAGGATGTGTTCGGCTTCCTTCAGCTGTTTCTGCAGCTGTTGGATGTCGCTGTCCCTCTTCTCCACCTCCTTCTCCAGGAGCTGCATCTCTTGGTGAACCTTCCCCTGCTGCTGGGCCACCTCCATCAGCTCCTGGAACTCCTTGTCCCTCTGCACGAGCAGCTCCAAGATCTGAGGACAAAACATACCCTTCAGAGAAATTTACGGAGGAAATGTGCCAACCCAGAGCTGGACAACAGACACGACGTGATTCTACATCGGAGCTGATGTATAAAGACTGTTAGATATTAGATGAGGCCATGTCCCATATCTATGTATGTCACGTCCTGACATACAGGACTGTCTCAGAAAATTAGAATATTGTGATAAAGTTCTTTATTTTCTGTAATGCAATTAAAAAACATGAAATGTCATACATTCTGGATTCATTACAAATCAACTGAAATATCGCAAGCCTTTTATTGTTTTAATATCGCTGATTATGGCGTACAGCTGAAGAAAACTAAAAAATCCTATCTCAAAATATTAGAATATTTCCTCAGACCAAGTAAAAAAAAAATAATTATAACAGCAAAACAAAATCAAACATTTGAAAATGTCCATTAATGCACTCAGTACTTGGTTGGGAATCCTTTTGCACAGATTACTGCATCAATGCGGCGTGGCATGGAGGCAATCAGCCTGTGGCATTGCTGAGGTGTTATGGATGCCCAGGATGCTTCAATAGCGGCCTTTAGCTCATTTGCATTGTTGGGTCTGGTGTCTTTCAGCTTCTTCTTCACAATACCCCACAAATTCTCGATAGGGTTCAGGTCAGGGGAATTGGCAGGCCAATCAAGGACAGTAATGCCATGGTCAGTACACCAGTTACTGGTGGTTTTGGCACTGTGGGCAGGTGCCAGATCTTGGTTGTGCAGCGTTTCCTGCCACATTTCCCCCTTCCAACACACTTTTTGTGAATGTGCTTTGAAACTGCACTCTGTGAACAGCCTGCTCTTTGAGAAATTTCTTTTTGTGTCTTACCCTCCTGATGGAGGGTGTCAATGATGGTCTTCTGGACAGCAGTCAGATCAGCAGTCTTCCCCATACTTGTGATTTAGTTTACTGAACCAAGCTGAGTGTTTTTCAAGGCTCAGGAAACCCTTGCAGGTGTTTCGAGTTAATTAGACGATTCAAGTGATTAGTTGAATAGCCTACTAGTATACAGTACTTTTTCACGATATGGGAAGAGGGATGGATAAGTGGAACGGTCAGATTTTCCAGAGGCAGCATGCTCAATTAGACAGTCTTGGACAACATGCTACTACACGATCTATCAGATAACATCCAAATGGTGACACATTTTCCACTGATGACATGTGAGGAAATGTGCAGCAAAATGCTAATGTAATGATCATTCCTTTTTTCCCCACGTTGTCACACATCAAGAGCCTCAGCGCTGATAAATACGTACCATTTGTCTGGCTTGTTTAGATTATAAATACTAAAGTATAGTTTCTGTTTCGTGTCGTCTCTTGAAACAACCTTTTTATCCACCAAGTGGAGCTCGCTTCTGGGGAAAAGAGGTAGAGTTTAACCGCCGACAGTGTGCGGTAGCTTTAACAAGACCTTTAACAAAATGTTAAAGTGGGTCAAACTGACCAACTTGTCTAAAAACAGATTAACCCGAGCTTCTATATAAAAATGTTAAAAGCGGAACAAAAAAGCAGCAGCAATCAAGGGACACAAGGGGAAAGAACGGTTGATATTTCTCACTTCCTTATCAGAACCAAAATAACAGTCTTCTCCAGACTCATCTTCTTCACTTCATTTTGGCCTTTTATCACAACCTCTCCTGTGTTTACCACTCAAAAAGTACATGAAACCTGCTTCTCGGAAACCAAACATCTATTGGTTCTTTTTTCCCCATAATCTACAGTTGCACCTTGTGTAAAAGTTAAGAGTTTCCGTTGGAGGCTTTCTTGTTTTTACTTCAGGCTGACACACCACCAGCAAATAAACAGGAAGCTAAATTGATCTGTTGTGTCCCTTTCAAGAGTCCAGTTCCATCTGTTGTTGAACATCTTTCAGTAGGACATGCCGATAGTCTTCTGCAAGTCTCATAGTGAAGGTAAGGGACCACACAGAGATCGATGGTCACAGCTAGTGACGCTAACTACGCTAGCTGCTAATAACAGGACAGTTTAAAACAGTGCTGTCTCGTCCTTTTCCCTCAACGGCCAAAATCACCAAGTAGTACATGTGGTAAACAATAATTTGATTATTTTTTAAAACACGCAAATGGATGTGGAGGTTGGAGGCTTTCTGCTGGACAGGTTAGTTAATTCAATATAACAGTGAAGTTTATTTTGGCTTTACGTTAGAAACAGGGCAGTGTGGTCCAGCAACTACTCCGTCCTCTCGGCAGTGACTGCTAGTTTGTTCATCTTGTCTCCCTCTCAGGGAGTATGTGTGTACGCAGAGGGGCAGGATGTGATATTTCAGCCGGTTCACTGTGTCCGTAGCGCAGCAGCGTGTGCAGGTCTCTTTAATCATGTTTAGAGTCGCTTATTTTAGAGCCCAAATAAGCAACTGCACGTTCAGAGACAAGCTAAAAGAAAAAAAAACGCGACACACAGAATTTACAAGCGACTTTAGAAAAAAACAAGCAGACTTAGCAACAGTGCTAAAAAAAACAACATTTCACACGATGACCGTAGCTATTAGCAGCAGCTTCGTACCAAATACATTGTGGACATGTTGACATTGTCACATTTACTCAGCGCTTCTGTAATAGTTATTACGCACTCAACGACGAGGTCGTTGTAATTCAATTAGCACACCACTAGCTGGTGTGCCAGTGGGAAAATCTTACACACTGGGACTTTAAATGCAGCTTTATTTGGGCTGCTCAAATTTGTGAATTTAAGGCCATGTTTACACGACATCATTTTCCGGTGACAACGGAACAATTAGCTTGCAATTGCGGGTTCCAGAGCGTAATGATTCAAAAACAGCCCAAGTAACAAATAAAAGTTGCAGGACACCGGCCCTTGGCTGACCGGAATCGAAGACCGACAAGGGAACAAGAACGGAAGATGCCACCGGGTGGTGACCGGTGTGCAATCTGACATAATTAGTGTGACTGAAGCAAACAGGACAGGTTATCCCTGACAGCAACTGATTAAAAAATACAGAACGTAGTACTCTTTTTTTTTTTTTTTTTTTTTTTCATTCTTTGCAAGGCAGCACCGTTCAGTAGGGCCGGGCAATATGGCCTAAAATCAATATCATGATATATTGAGCAGTTCACCTTTATAACGATAAATGGACAATAACACAATTCAACACGAAGCTCTATGTCTATACCATTACATACCTAGTTACAATTAATGAAGATTATTCAACAACGTAACTCGTAAAAGCTAACAACACAATCTTTCTCCCACATAAGTTGAAAACTTCTGGTGTTTTAAGTCGAATGGCTGAAAGGTTAGTGAGCTAAAGCCAGACATGTAGGACTACCTCTGTCCCATAATAGCCCAGGAAACTGTATTTAAAGTTTGCACACACTGCTCTGTAACTTTCAGGCAATTCAATAAGTTCACTGCTTTATTTTTACTTTAAGCATTTCATTGTTAAAACAGGTACATTTTAAACTCGTGAAGAAAATAAAAATAAAACACGCTGCTCTACAGTTCTTTAACATTGACTCCTACTATATCGCTTGCATGTTATTGTCCTGACCCGTTTCCCTGCACACCCTCCCAGTCAGATGTGGGGAGTTTTCTGTTACCTGTGTGTCTTCTCCAGGCTGGGGGAGCTTCTGACTTCTGGACAGAGCCAACATCTCTATCAGCTCCCTGAAATAGCAAAATAAAGACACAAAAAAACATTGGAAAAAAGGCTAATGTTGTCAACCTAGAGAGCAGACCCCAGCATACGGTTTATTTGTCCCATTTAAGAAGCGACGGACACATTATTATAAAGCAGTCTTAAATGTTTAAACGAACAGAAATGACTAGATTGTTATTTTTATTCGCTTCTGCAACAGAAAGCCCGGCATAACTGGTTCTGACCTGCCGAGCTAACACACCTCAGCGGTTTATTCCGCGGTTAGGTGAATTAAAAAAACGCAAACAAAACAAATTAACAACCAGGAGTTCAACTTTACCGGGATAAAACCTCTAAGTCATCCAGCACAGCCAGTAGACGCTCCTTCGTGGATTTCTCTGCTAGCGTCGCCATGTTGGCTTCCCTCGTCGCGATGACAGGATGTGACGCCACTAACTCCACTTTGTTTCTTTTCGTCTTGCTCAACTACTGCGCCCCTAGAGGTGATAATAATGTATTACAGAAAACAGTTCAACAACCTGTTGGCGATTGCTGCTCGCTCGCTGTGGAGCAAAGCAGTCCTGTGTGAAAGTTAGACTACATCTATAAATTTTATTTTATTTGGCCTCGGGAGTTTAACACAGTTTTAGTTTTAATACTGAAGAACAATTAAAATTGTTTTATGGGCTTTTAAGGCTTTTTACAAGCAAATACATCTACTGTAAACCAAGAATAAACAGATATAGTGTTGCTGACCCTTCTTTTTCATAACTTTTGAAGTCTTCTACCTTCAGAACCAGATTCAGATTATGACTTTCTTAATTTGGGTAAGATCACGAATCAAGAGTTTTTATTGTCATTATGGAACAATAACATTTTATCACTGCCGATCACTGCTGCACTTTATATTGTAATGCTGCCTTATTCCACCTGTAATCCCATTACACCGTCGTAAACTGTATGCAACGAAATTTCGTTCTGTATGCACTCTGTACATACAACATGACAATAAAGTTGTCCATGTCTAAGTCTAAGTCATTTTAGTGAGACACCTCAGAATTCACATATAACACACAGACGCAAATCAAAGACACATGAAGGACTCATCAGGAAAAAATAACTTTGCACTAGTCTTCTGCTGCTGTCCAGAGGGCTAGTGCAAAGTGCAACTTTCTTTGCATGTAATGATTTCTAACACGAGAAGATGATTTCGAGCTCATCTGTCCCTCTCATATAGCAATCACCCTGCTGATTGGATTAACAGAGAAATTTCAAGTGGATTCTTTGATTGCTCCACCCGTGCTACTACTTCTACACAAATAGGGTTAGTTCCTAACTTTAATATGGCTACAAGTGGGTTTTTCATATACAAAGGGATCCTTTATAAGATAAATCTTCATATGTCAGGTTTGATGAGTTAGGAGCAGGATCGAAGCGCAGACAAGAGCTGGGAAGCCGCATGATGAATGAGGAAACCGTTTATTGACATAAAGAAAGTTTACAAAATACAAGGATGACAGGAACCAGGAGCACCGTGACGCCATGAATGAGACCAGAGCAGAGCAGGCTGACGAATGAAGACGAAGGCCCTGACAATGAATGTGACAAAACTGGCTGAACTTGGAGGGGAGAAGACAGAAGGATCAGCAGGTAGAGCAGATTACACAGGTGAGCAGTTAGGAGAGGAAGGACAATGGACTGGCAGGGACTGGAGGATAAGAGAATCTAACAGGGAACATGAGTATGGCCAGATCTGAGGGAAAAAAACTAACTAAGGAAGAGCAAGCAGAAATAGAGATCATATCAGAATGAATTAATGTTCTTATGATCAAACCGCACAAAATCCTAAATAATTTGAACTTTGTTTAATTAAATTTTAAAAGAAACATTTCTTTATCACTTTGTATGATCTGACTAAAGGATTCACATTTCCCGGTACATTTCACTTTGCTGGGACCCGGGTAGTGTTTCAGAAGACGCCAGGAGTAGCCTGATACAGACCAGGATGAAACTCTCCCCTAGGCTGAAGGTCGGGCTTTAGAGTGAACATCTTTTCTAATATTGAGTTACAATAGTGCTCGTTAGAACCAATCTCAAGTTTCCCAGCCCCTGTGCGAGAAACTGTGGTGTGGCATCTCACGCAGATAACACTTGGTCTAATCATAGTAGAACAGAGCCGAGCAGATGAGAGAGCTTTGTATGTTCTGTTCTCTCCTTGCAAGGATCAAAAAAGGTGCTGGTTGAGTGAAAAATCACAGATCTCCTTGTTAACTAAGATTATAAAATTTTTCTTTCCTTTAATCATTTTCCCCACAATAACTGAAGCTAAGTGTTAGTCCTTAGTGTCTTTTAAACTTCATAACCCCTTCCTTTAAAAAAAAACCTTTATAATAATTTAGAAACGAAGA
The DNA here is from genome assembly GCA_037039145.1 of Fundulus diaphanus. Taxonomy (NCBI): domain Eukaryota; kingdom Metazoa; phylum Chordata; class Actinopteri; order Cyprinodontiformes; family Fundulidae; genus Fundulus; species Fundulus diaphanus. The sequence continues at coordinate 15,798,621 of CM073132.1, forward strand.
ATATCAATTATTGCATTTCTTAGAAGAGTAATCTACTGTTCTTTTCCTGTTGAATCGACCATTTAATTGGCTCAAAAGTGTTTTGGCAATCATTACTCTCCTCTCACTGATGCACCATATATGTGGGAAACAGATCAGAACTGCACGCCAATCGGACCAGTCTCTAAACCTTGTCATTGGAGCCACAGCTTTGCAAGTGGAATGAGGCCGAGCACACTTCTGCTGACATACCCAATACGCAACCTCAGGTAAGAGCCATTGCATTTGGTGATGGCACATTAAAATACACTTGTGATCAAAATGTAGAGACTGGAGAAAAACAAAACACAGATATTCACATTTTGCACCAGTTGTAAAGTGAGCATTCAACATTTTTAAAAGAACAAGGAGGAGCAAGCGACAAAACATAGAGTTAGATGGAGGATTATTAAAAAACAACCTTAAATTCAAACATGCTGTTTATCAGATGATCAAAAGGTTAAGACAGGATTTTCCAAAGCATAGCATTAGCATGTCCAGGCCCCCCTGGACACAGGACAGGTATATGATGTATTCTTTTCCATTTCTGGTCCGCTTCTCTTACTGGCTTCCATGTTTGCAGGCTGCTGCTCTTTTGCCAATGTAAAATACTAAATGCTGCGCTCTGTTTTGGGAACCCTGGGAACTCTCGTACGATTGGCTCAGGAACCAGGAAGTAAACACAGGCTACACTCTGAACCGAAGTTGTTCCGCACCTTACCTGTAGGTAAGGCAAGGCAAATTTATTTGTATAGCACAATTCAGTACAGAGACAATGCAAAGTGTTTTACATGATTAAAATACAGGAAAAGAAAACAGAATATAAGCAAGTAGGAATAAAATGTAGAAACAAAATAGAACATCAATAAACAGTTGGACTGAAAAAGTTGAACTAATGCTGTTTCAGTAGAACAGTTTAACTAGAACAGTCAGAAACAGTCCTAAACAAATGTGTTTTTAAGCTTGATTTAAAGGAACTCAGGTTTTCCGCACTTTTACAGTTTTCTGGAAGTTTGTTCCAGATAAGTGGAGCATAGGAACTAAATGCTGCTTCTCCTTGTTTAGTTCTGGTTCTAGGTACGCAGAGAAGGCTGGAGCCAGAAGACCTTAGTGCTCTGGATGGTTGATACACTGATAACAAGTCTGTGATGTATTTAGGTGCTAAGCCATTCAGGGATTTATAGACTAACAGAAGTATTTTAAAGTCTATTCTCTGAGATACAGGGAGCCAGTGTAAGGACTTTAGAACTGGGGTTATGTGCTCTACTTTCTTAGTCTTAGTGAAGACACGGGCAGCAGCATTCTGGATCAGCTGCAGCTGTCTGATCCACTTTTTAGGCAGGCCTGTGAAAACACCGTTGCAGTAATCAATTCTACTAAAAATAAACGCATGGATTAGTTTTTCCAGATCCTTTTGAGACATTAGTCCTTTAATCCTGGAAATGGTCTTCAGGTGATAGAAAGCCGACCTTGTAACTGTCTTTAGATGCTTTTGGAGGTTCAGGTCTGAGTCCATCACTACACCCAGGTTTCGTGCCTGATCAGTGGTTTTTAGCTGAAGCGACTGAAGCTGTGTGCTAACCTTTGATCTCTCCTCTATTGGTCCAAATATTATTACTTCTGTTTTGTTTTTATTCAATTGAAGAAAATTGTGGCACATCCAGGCATTGATTTCTTCAAGGCATTTACTCAGTGCCTGAACTGGTTCATAGTCACCTGGTGACATGGTGATGTAAAGCTGTGTGTCGTCTGCATAGTTATGGTAGCTGATGTTGTCTTTTATGATCTGAGCTAGAGGGAGCATGTAGATGTTGAACAGGAGGGGACCCAGAATGGACCCTTGGGGAACCCCACATGTGATTTTTGTCATCTCTGATGTAAAGTTACCTACTGATACAAAAAAATCTCTGTCCTTTAAGTAGGATTTAAACCAGTTAAGAGCTGTACCAGAGAGGCCGACCCAGTTCTCCAGGAGTTCTAACAGAATGGAGTGATCGACAGATCCACAGTCAGTATTTATATGGATGTCATCTAGGTTTGAAAGGAGAAAAAAAGTGACTAAGACATTGTTGATGGAGAGGACCGATTGTTTATGTTACTTCCATCCCAGGTGAGAAATTACAACGATTTTGATTAATTTTGCAGTACATTTTTTACTTATTTTTCCTTTAAACTTGGTTAAATACAGCAATTATGATCCAAATCATGTTCTTACAGCTGAAAATAAAGTAAATATTATTCAAGTCTTTTTTTTAGCTGAGCCTAAAATGCAGATGAGAGCGCTGTCATTGGTCTGGTCCGAGACAGTCGCGAGCCTACATATTTTTAGCTTCCAGGACCTCCTGGATGGATGGACTCTGCAGACTCTGCAGACCTAATCGTTTGTTGCAGTTTGGACCTGTCCTGTTTTGTGGATGAGCCGGACCACACGATGATAGACAAACACAGACAGAGTGAGTGATGGCAGCTGATTCTGATATTTAAGATAGAAATCTCCTAACTTGATGCCTCACTTCACTAAGGTGAACGTGCAAAGTCCTTTCTAAAGTCTATGATTCACACATCCCTTTCCTACAAATAAATCTGAAATTATTTGTATGATTAGAATATTGCATGTGAAGTGGGTTTAATGTTGAGCAGGAAAAAAAAAAAAAAAAAAAAAAAATATATATATATATATATATATATATATATATATATATATATATATATATATATAAAATTGTTTGTGATTTTAACATGGAAACCTTATCATGGTAAAAACAAGAGCTTAAAAGATTAGTCATTCCTGTGTAGCTCCGCAGTTCTTGATGATCACAAAAAAAATGTTGTGACCACTTCACAAAAAATAACATTAAAGCCAGGTTTATACACATTTTTTGCCTTTCAAGAGAAATGGTTTCAAACTTTAGAATGGTTGATGAACATCCTGCCTGTAATTTTCAGTGATTTGCCAACTGTAACCATAATAAACAATAATATATTTCACTTGAAGGCTCCTTTCCAGCTGTTCAAGGTCAAAGAGCAGGAAAAGATCTTCTCTTCTTCTGGCTTAGTTTGCCTCTGGTTTCTGTTTCTGTGTTGAAGCTTTACTTGGTAGCAACAATGGTCCACGCGCACCAAAGGTGATTATACTTTGTATTTTTCTCCGTCTTTAGATTTTGATCGTACCTCAGTTGTGGGGGGTGGGGGAAGGGTAATTTGTGACTGAAGGATAGTTGTCAGAGCGAAAGCAACGTTGATATTTGTTCTAAAATTAGCAGGGAGGTGCCGCTGGGTCCCTACTATCTCCAAATAGCAGCTCCAGTTTATAACATAATATAGACTCAGATAAGAACACAGCAAGCTTGTGAATGATCTCAACTGGGCCTAAAAGTACCCAGCTAAGCCGCCGGCGCATGCGCAGTGCTGACAGTCAGTCTGGGAAGTTTCGTTTCTGCTCGGCGCCAGATCGCCATAAAGCTCGCGTGTTGACAACCACACGATTTCCGGATGCTTGTAGGCTAAATAAAAGCACGAACAAAACGAAAAGCAGACAGGTGACATTGTGAATCTGCGGAAAAGAATAAAAATCAAACAAATACAATTAAAACAGACTCTTTGTTTGAACTTGAGCCACGCCCCCATTTATTATGCGTGTAAATCTTTTCAATCGCTGTGATTTCAACTTGCTACGTGAGAGGGATGTCCTTCAAAAATAGGGTACATTTCAGTTATGTTCAAGATCAGTTTAAAAATTAAACAGAATAAAAATAATAAAACCCCAGTATCAGCCCTAATTACTTTTTGAAGGGAACGATTGTATTTTTACTACTTGAAATTATTTTGGTTTCTATATGGACGGCCACTGCAAAGATTAAACTAAAATTTATACTCCAATAAAAGCATCAACATTTGCCGTTTGTTTCTGTGTTTACAATTCATTAGCAATTTCTCACTGTTAATAGTTGAACATATAATTAATTTTTGTTATTACCCTTATCATGGGTATATATATATGCATTTCTTAGCTCCTTCTTCCACCCTTTTAATTTCCAGAGCTAATCTACTTCTGTCAAAGTTTTAGTATTTGTAGGAGAACCAAAGTGCAGGCAGGAGTCAGGGCCGCATGATGCAGTGGGTGACAGTTTATCAACCAAAAATAGTAAAACCTACAGACTGTAGAGACCAGGAATCAAACAGGATACAGACCAGGCATAGGTGTAGTCACAAAGGTGGACCATTACAACCTTCCACCTAATACCATTGTTGAAATTACTGGTTGAACCGGTCAAATATGGACTAATAAAGAATAATGCTGTAACTACTCTTATTACTTTTAATAACATTTCTAAAGTAAAAAAAAAAACAGAAATAGCACCCTGAAATGTTGCTGTTTATTGACCCCCCCCCCCAAAAAAAAAGAAAAGAAAAAAAAAGAAATGGAATTTTCACCCCTGCACAGAGGCAGTATAATGGGGAACCTGATAAAGACTGAATGTGAGCTGGCAGACTAAAGAGGGAGAAATGTGGGTGACATGATGAAATGTTGGCGAAGTAGGTCGGGGTTGTGGGAGAGAGAGGACAACGATAAGGCTTGGATGGCAGGAAAGCAGAACCTAAAAAAGCTATGACGAATGAACAGATGTGGCAAAACAAACCCATAGCTAAACTAAAGACAGGCAGGAATATAAGATTTATTAAACAAGAATAATCTACTGAATTTATACTGAGCGGAAAACTAATGACAAAAACTACAGATCTACAGATAATAAACAATATTAAAGACGTGCAAAAACACAAACTGAAGGCAGGATTCACTGGGATCTAAAACAAGTAATGAAAGCCCTGGTGATCCTGACAACTTCAGGCCCCCCTCCCTTTAACTTGACTTGTCGGTGTTGTTCTTTCTTTTATCCCTTTTTATTGTTTTCTGTCAAATACTTCTTGTCTTTCTTTTTTTTTGGTACTTGTAAAACATGTTTCAGCAGTCAATATATTTAAGATCTCTGGTTAGGTCTTACATTCCATTACATTATTTGGTATTATTTATAAACTTTTTATTTGGGGTGCACCATTAATGCTTTGGGAGGAACGAATTTTTTATTCAAGTAGAATCAGCTTTTTGGGGTTTGAGATTCTTTTTTCAGTTTGCAAGCTGCAAATTTCTACCATTGTGTCACATGTTTTTATGTGAGAAAAACGTTTTGGAATTGAGGATTTTATTTTGAAGGTCTACCGGAAGTTGCACATTAACTCCGCGGACGGTTTAAAGACCTCGCGGCTCTTATCACAACAATCAGCCTCGGACCAGAGGAAAGTGCGACAACTTCGCTTGGGAGCGACGCACGATAGTTTCTTGTTCTTTCCTCCGTTTTCTTGCTTGTTTTTCCGCCGCTGGGAGTTTGCCACCGACGGTTTCAGGATGGTGAAAGTGTCGTTTAACGCAGCCCTGGCGCAGAAGGACGTGAAGAAAGATGCCGAAACTCTGATCCCCGAGGACGAAACGGTGAGGAGAGAAAATGGCTTTTTAAGCTCGACACGGTAGCGGAGTTCTCGGCTTTAGAAGCGGAGTGAAGAGAAACTGTATTTAAACTTGCCTCATATAATGGCAGTAGTCCGAAGCAATACATATAAGTTTATATTCATGAAAGTGCCTACCTTATTGGTATAAAATACACCTTTTCACCCCCGGGATCGGATATTACAAACGTTTGAAGAATGTTGGACTCCGCGGACGTTACTTCCTGATTTGGCCTTTAGTGTTTTACTCGTGTTAAAAGACAACAAAGGCACATTTTATGGTTATTTGAGGTTATTTGGTCTCATTCCTCGCTTTTTTTAGCTAAAAAAATCAAATAATTTTTGTCTTTCAGGGTTAGAAATGGACGTTGTTATAGTTTAGTCGGTTTAAATCCGCAGCACAAAGGGAAGTCTGGAGGTACTTTTTACTAATTTTGTTTCGGATTTTAAGAACTTTTTTTTGACGTAGGCCTATTAACTGTTTTTTTTAAATCATAATAGACCAAACTAAAAGTAAGAAAACAGTTTGGCCCGTTTTACCAAACAGGCTCATAAATTTTACCTGCGTGTGTAATTTGGTTTAATATCGCGATATTTAAATCACGTAAATTACCGCGAATGTCGATTGGACTTCATGTCACAAACCGAGGTTGAAGAAACAATTTATGGTTTAAAACTAGAAAACTGTTACTTTGTTGAGTTTGTTTAAAATTGTACAATTTCCAAATTTTTATTGTCGTTAATCCTCTTGAATGCGCATTTTTAGCCGTTTTTATTTTTCTCAATCCAGTTAGAATCCTTTATTCTGACAGCTCTGCTCCATGGCTGTTTGGAGAGACTCTCTTCCTGATAAACAACAATCGCCACTAACCGAGTTTCAGCAGGGATCTGGTTGGATTCAGCAGAAGGGTCTGTGTTTCATCAGTTGGCCTCAGAAACAAACGGAGCCCCACCAGAGATTACGCTAAAGACGTTTTCTGTGCATTTACCAATTATTATCAATAAAACGAGATGCACCAGTCAGACATCTTTATTAAATTAATAAATTAAAATGCCTCATCTTATGGTAAAAAACTTTCCCCTTTACGATATTTCAACAATGTATTTTCATATATATTTATTCTTCATGTAAGGCCAATGAGTGCATTGGCAAAATAAAATCCAGATTTTTAATTTATTTTTTAATTTATTTTTTTTCTTTACAAAAATTAAATCTTCATAAATTGTAAATTCAAATAAATCGATTTATTCGATAAATCGATTAAATGGCTAGCCCTACCGACACCCAAGGGACGCATCTTATCCATTAATTGTTGCGTAGCCAAAAATTGCTGACCTCTGCGACTTGGAAATTGCGTCTTTTTTTAAACTGTGATGATTTTGCAAACGCGATTAACTGCCCAGCCCTACTCTCATCTTACATCCCCTTAAAGAAAAAAAACCAAAAACCAATAGCTGTCTGGAGTCAGCTGGAATCGCCTGCCTTCGAGTGCAGTTCTAAGACCTGCGACTGCAGCACTGGGCCGTGACACTTTCTGGCGAGGTGTTTGCCCTCCAAAGCGGCCGGGCGTGCCGCGCGTGACGTAACTGCAGAGGAACAGGTTGAATAACCGGGCCTGTTGGAGCAGAGCGTGGTTCTGTTGGGATGAAGTTTGTCAGAAACGTCTGCACTCAGCCAAGTTCCCGCCCTCTTCTAGAACAGCTGTGTTGTTGTTGTTTTTTTTAATACAAGCAGAGGACGTTTTAGCTCTGCGTGCGAGTCGAAGGAACCGAGTCAGCTCTTTGCAGACGCAGCGTTTGCTTGATTGCAGAAGCAAATGTGTGCGTTGGTACCAGTTGGAGAGCACACATTAGCACACGTCTGCTCAGTGGAGGATGCTGCGTGAAGGCTTCTCCAGCTTGGTTTTGGCAGTATGGCTTGGTGGCCTGCGGTCTGATTTATTTTCAATTTCAGTTTGACTAACCCTTGATCAGAACTCCGTGTATACCGTTTGGGAATTGATTGCCTGCAAACGCAGTCCGTTCTGAACTTAGCTGGATTGTTTTGGGTCGTACTGGACAACAAAAAGTGCTGATCTGCAGGGAGTCGCTTCGTTTTAATCTGGCTAATCAAGAATCTTTTAAAATCAGATTAATCCTACAAAATACTTTGTGAATTAAATGTTGCGGCCTGTTTTTAAGGGTATGATGGCGGGGAAAAAAAAACAAAACCTGTCTGTGGATACATTGTTGTAAAATGCTGACTTGAAACAGTCTTGTAAATTGCGTTATGGTTTTAGGTCTGTAAAAGTTTGCATCAAAAAACCAGCTTCTGGCATATGTCAGCTGTTTTTGAAAATGGAAAAACCTTACCGCTACTTTACATTCTAAAACTTTCTTTTTATTTAAATATTTAGCAAACATTCATTGCAGTCCAAGCAGTTCCTTACCATACACTTGTGATAATAAAAAAATAAAATAATGTGCAGCCCTTGTCATATAATTGTTTAATCACACTTTAACAGAATATCTCACTTTCGAAACAATGTTGCATTAAAATTGTGTCAGTTTATATCAATATGGACTCACTGAAATCATATTTTCATATTACTGCAAGTAAATGTATTTTTTTATCCCAAAGGAACAGAATACTTTTATTTTTTTCAAGAGCAGAAGCATGCCGTCCCATCTATGCAATCTGTTGCCAAAAAAGACACATTTTTATCATCATCAGGACAAATGTCTCCAAAATAACACGGTAGACTCCATATCCGCCATCATTGATCGAAGCGTTTGATTCAACGTTTTAACGTTACCCTTTAGTTCCGCAGTAGTGCGTGTTTTTGAGCATCGAGTTTGGAATTTGAACATTGTGAAAACTAGAAAGTTAACTTCCTGAACATGAAAATGATAACTATTGCGGGTTAATTTGTCTCTCCTCCATCCTGGGAGCAATCATCGCCCTTCACTGCTGATCTGCCGGCAGCCCAGCCTGATCCCCTCTGCCTGGATGGAAACGTCTTCTGCTGCTCTGAAACGGCGCTAGCCCATAGCGGCCTTTGCTCCACTACTCTCATCATCTGTTACAGTTTACATAGCAAATAAAAATAATTCTGATGTTTGTGGTCATGTAGAAACCTGATGCTCCCGCTCTGTAACCTGAGTTGCCCTCTGCGTCGTCTCCTTCTGGTGCCATGGATCATTCCAACCTGCAGGTGCAACAGAAGGGTTTTTTCCTTTCACTTCCTCTCGAATTTGCGAACCCTTCCCGCGGACCAAAGCGACGGCGTGCTGGAAAACGGGCGGCAGGTTCCGCCGGGTGGCGAGCCGGGTCGACGCTGACCGATTGTTCGGGAGGGTTCTAGCTGTGCCGACTGTTCTACGTTGCTCTCAGACATCCGTGTCGTACGGACCTGACCCACGTGTCCTCATTTCAGCGTAACGGTCCGTAACGGAGAACCCTGTAGCCGTGGCGCGTTTCCTCTCTGCATCTGTTGATAACCTGACTGCAGACATGCATCTCAAAGATGTTCTGGTTAAACCGGATCCGATCAAACGTCCTGAAACTGTTGCTCTCCTGCCTTATAGGCTGAGCACGTTTGTTCTTGAGCCTGGTGAAACGGGACGACTGGCGCTCCAGCTGCTCTCTGTGGGTTCAGATCACACAGACGGGAAGCTGCAGCAGCCAGTACGGTCTCTCCGGCCGATCTGGACAGCCTTTGATACAGTTTATTGTAGAATGAGCTCCTGTACCGCGGCGGGTCTCATTTCGCTGGTGGGGGCGCTCAGGCCGACGTTGTCCGGCTAGGAGAGTTGGCTCTGTGTCTTTCACAGCTACCAGTGGAGAGGCGGAGTTGTCAGTTGAATCTTTGCTTGTTTTCCTGTATCCGATGCATGTAGCGACCATTTATGGATCAGAGCCAGAGAGAACAGCCATCGTCTCAGATGCTGCTGTTGTCTCTCTGCATGGATCCACTGAGCAAATAAAGACCAGCGTCCTCTTTCTCTCTCCTGTTCAGCCTGAAAAACTCTCCCTGGTTTATTGAGCGGTCGTTTATTCCGACTGGCTACTTGTTCCTCAGGAAGCTCTCGTGTCACAAACAGCTTCCAGTTTATTTACCGGACGGTTTAGCTCCTCTACTTTGTCGGAAGGCGGCTTGTCAGAGTAAAATGACTTGGGCGATGTTTCCCCACAAACGTCACAGATCTGCCTTAACCCCCAGCTGGTTTATGCTAAAGTCGGCACAGCGGGGGGTCGGAGCTCATCCGCTAACAGGTTCCCTCGCCGCTGTGAGGGCCGCGCCGTCAGCCCAGACCTCGGCCGAGCCGAAGCTCCGTCAGACGGCGGCAGCTGCAGGTTTGAGTCCTCTTCGGCCCGCTGCAGCTGGGCAGTTGTCTAAATGGAAACAGGCTTTCCTCGATGCAGTAGAGGAGCTGCTGCTGGAGCTCGGCTCTGCGTGTAGGCCGGACCAAACACCGTCAAGTAGCGCTGCTTGGTAAAAAGTCCAAAGTACGGCTGAATGTGAGAGGTGGTAGAGATAATTCTGCCTTTCACTTCCTCCTGCCCTCATCTGTTGCAACGCATCTGAGACGATGCGCTGAATAGATGAGCAAAAAACTTGTTTTTCTTAAACAATTCACTAAATCTAGTTTTAATGGTCATTTATTTCGAAGGTAACTATAGTTATACTAAACTTCTACCATTGGAGTCAGTAAAACCAGCTAAGTTACATGTTATTTATCTCATAGACGATCTCACAGCCTTTCTGCTGTGGCAGCCTGTGAACATTTTCTCATCTTACACACACACACACACACACACACACACACACACACACACACACACACACACACACACCTGCTTGAAAGCGTGACTAAATTAGCTTAATTTGAAACATCTAGCAGCAGCAAAAGACGTCCTCTGTCATAAAGTAGCTTCTTATTACTCAAACCCTCATTAAAGAAGCGCTGTTTTAAAGTGACGGCTGGTGAACCGAGGAGCTGACCGCAGACCGGCTGCCTGAATAATCAGACCCAAATATAACAAATTAATATTAGCCAATAATAATTTGTTATATTTGTCTTGGTGAAGAACAGCAAAAAGGAGCATATTCAGTCCAGTAAGAATTTAGAAACTACTCTAACTATAGTTTCCACACCAGGTCTCTACTTTATTTGTATGCTGAAGTACATTTAGAAAAATCTAAACGATAGAAATGTCACACTGAGCAAAGGTGTAGCATGTTTTATTATTTTATCAGCTCTGGTAATTGTTGCTTTTCGGTTTTACGCACAGCAGTTAGTAAATGCTCTACATTTAGATTTTCTGCTCGACATCGAGAGAGCGGGATGTTTTATCCTGCGGCCAGAATCTGATGACTTAAACTATCCAGGTAGACATCTGCCTATAAATTACTGTTGCTGTGGCAACGCTGTGCCGCTAATGCCAGGGGAAGCTGGGTTCAGCATCTGTGCGAACGGGGTGGCATGGAGGCAAATGTTTAGTTTGTGCTTTCTGTGAAAACAGGTCATGTCAGGAGGTCTGGGGTTTGCTTCCTGCTGATCAGAATGAGCCTGTTGAGCTGCTGCTACCTTCACCTGCAGGCGTGCTCTCTGGCTGTCATCTCAGGCATGTGCACCGCATGGAAAGGATTACAGACTAATACTCAGAGCTTTAGCTGCCTCCCACCAAGCGCCGCCGACCACTAAACTCAAGGTGGGGGGGGATTAGGCAGACGGGCAGGAACTGAGGCTCAGTCTCCACTTAGTGCAGATTCCTCCTCCAGCCTGAACGTCCTAATGAGCGGCTCTTCTTACTGTTTGTTAGGACCCTTAATGCTTGTTCCAGACGTCTAAAAGCCAGTCGTTTTCTGATGGAAGGAGGCCATTTTACCCTTTGTGGCTCACTTGAGCTCATCCCAGCGCCGTCTGAAGCGAACTAATGGCGTTTGTGGCGGACAGCTTTTAGTTCTCTTCCCAACAAGATGTGGATATGTGCTTCTTTCCTTCTGAAGTTGTGGACCAACAGCGACGGCCCACCGGTCCTGGACCCCAGTGTGCCCCCCCCCCAGTTTCAGCTACGGGCCGTCCGCAGCTTTCCTGCACCATTCATGGCTGGAGTTTCATGCGTCTGTGGCGGCGCGGCCAGACCTGTCCTGGACACCGACGCTCGCCCGTCGCCACAGTAACGACCGTGTGTCAGACGGAGCGGTGCCCGGCGCCACCTAGCTGCACATCTGTCTACGACGCCCCCGTTCACAGATGCTAGATAAATAAGGCACGACTAAAATCCAGGAAGGGTTTTGTTGACTCCTAGTCTAGTTGACAGACATTTTGAGAATTTCAAAAGGAATTGTGTAGAATTCAGAAATGAAACTCTTGTAAAAACAAACTTAAATGTATTATTCCTGTCCAGTAGATTGAGCCAGGCTTCCCTGCTCACAGCCTGGAAGCCCCCGCCAGGGCAGAACACGTTACGCCACTGCTGACTGGCTGGCTTTTTGGGTTATTATTCAACCGTTTGTGGCTTTTCAGACCCTTTAAGCAGCTTCCTTATTTTGAGAAAACCAAGGGAAGTAGAAACCCGATCCGCCGCTGACGCATTGAAGCGGAGGCACGGGCGTCTGCTTCACATGGAAGGCCGCCTGGTTTTCTCCTGCGCAGACCTAACAAAGCTGACCCCGACTTCACTCCCACTTAGCCGTGTGTGCTGGAGTCCAGGGAGCGGATTTAGCGGTGAGGTTCTGGTTTGCAGCTGGATCCCCGTTTTAGCAGGACTTGGCGGTGTTAGTGGGACCCTGGTGGGCTCCCAGCCCCCTCCTCCGTCCAGCAGCTCAAAGGTGGGGGTCCTGTAACCTGCAGCTGCCTTTAAATGCAGTGAAAGCAGGCCCAGGAGTGGTAGGAGGAGTCTAAGAATGAAAGTGGAGCTTAGTGAAACGGTTTCAGGAAATAAAAACGAGAGACCAGCTGATTTCTGATAATAAGACGTTCCTTTAGTTGAGCTTTAACTTAGTTCAGTAATGATTAACACAGTTCATATCTTTAAATGTCACTAGTAGTGACTTTTTCAATACAAAAGGCTATTTGAAAGTAGAACTGAAATAAACTGTTGTAATAAGTAGCAATTAAATGTTTATTGCCAGTATCATTGGTAGTTATTGAGTGATTGGTATAATTCACAATAACCGATCAGTGTTACAATAACTATATGATAAATGGGGGTGAATAAAGTTTTATTCCGATTAAAAGGCTTTACTGAAAACAAACACCTTTTCTTTTTTTTTAGCGTTTCCTGTCTGGCTTCGTAGCAGTAAAACGAAAACTTAAATAATTAACCAACGCTTAATTTAGTCCAGGCGCTTCTTTGCGGCGGGCGTTTTACGATATTGCAATCACGACAATTACGCCGTGTATGGTGCCGCCCCAACTGCGCCGTTTTTCTTCCGTTTTCTCTTGTAGCGCAGTCAGTAAAAGCACTAAGGCAGGAATAAAATGAGCCAAACATTTGAACCAAACCTAAAAGCCAACAACTGTTTCAACTCCCGTCTAGACGACCAAAACCACACACAGCTATTTTAAAACAGACCAGTTCAGTGGGAGGCTGCTCTGTCAGCACAGTATTTCTGGGGGGGGGGTGTCCATGTTAGAGCTGCATTCATTATGAACCGTTTGAGTAAAGGCTCTGCTGAATGCAGAAACATTGATTTCTGGGGCTCTCCTGTCTTGTCTACAGACGGCCCATGTGACTTGGTCCTGGACGCCATGTTTACTGCTGTTTGGCCTTTTCCTCTCTGCTCTTACCATTCATTGTATATATTTCAGGTTATCTCTTTTGTTTTTCTTGCTAACTTAGATGTTCGGTGCTTTTGTACCTTTTTATACGGCAGGAGCTGTTTTAAAATGTTTAGTTTGTCGTTAACTTTGCTCTAACTGGGCTACTAAGTCACTTCAGCCTGGAGGTGGATTTAGTGTGTGGATGGTCTTAATTTATCTCTTTATAATACTTAAAACCTAATTCTGTCCTGAATTAGATTTCAGGGACAGAATGTGTTCTCTAATGTGACTCTAAATGACAATCCTCATACATATCCCTTAAACCATTAGGCTACAGTGGCCTAGTCCAAGTAACAAGCGTTATTTTTCATGTTTTTTATTGCATCTCAACCTGGGATTGAAATGGATTGTTTGACAGTTTTGTGTTCAGAACACGGCGACAGCTTTGGCGGTGGATTGTTTTATTGTGAAGCAATAAACGAGTCGAACAGAACACCAGAAAACGTCGCCGTGCATAACGGTCACCGCGTCCAAAGGCCAGATCCAGTGAACTTAGACGGTTAAAGGCAGCTTCAGACCTGTACACTTTCCTCCTCCAGCACTTGGCTGCCTTTCACAGCTTCAGCGTGCTCGGCAGAGTGTGGCAACCAGGGCGGGCGCGCTGCAGCCGGGGAACGTTCCTCTGAAGGCCTGCCGGCTCTTGTTGGAGACGCTTCGTGAAAGGGCTGTAAAACAGGAATATGACGGCATCTGGATCCAGAGGCTTCCAGACATGTCCTAACATGGTGGCGTGTTTTAGAACGTCCATGGAGGACAACAAAAATAAAGCTTGTGCGTTCTCAAAGCTGATCTAGCAATCCGTTGTCGTCACAACGTACGGCCTGACCTTTCTCTGCTCGTTTTAACGTTCGCATTGAAAGCAGTTGTCGGGACACGTCGCGTCCGTCTCTCCCTACACCAGGGTGGGCTCCTGCTGATCACATCTCACTTTCTGTGTTTTCACGCACAGAGCCATGAAAAGGTTCATTTCCGGGAGACGGAAGACGGCGCGGCTGCTTTAGGAGCTCATCCGTCTGCCCCCCCAGACTGGAGCGGACCCCAGCGGACTTTATGTCTCTGTGGTAGTTGGGCTGTGCCCCCGTGTTGGACTGGTCAGACCTGTTGCTGTAGCACAAATGGGAGCGGCTCCCCGCGACGACAGTGCTGTCTGTAACAGGCTCACGTTTCTGCCTCATCGTAGAACACATCTGAGAGACACTTGGCAAAAAGCCGAAACCTCTGAGTCTCCTCTAAAGGTTTTCTTTGGTAGCATAACGCGGCCCGACGTGTGGGGGCTCCTCTTCGTCTTCTCCCTTTGCTTTTGCTTCCTCTTTTTTTTTTCGACCACAAGAAGAAGACTTGGGCGCAGCGACCGGCCCCTGCCCTCTGTAACCCGAGTGCTGCCGTCCTTTAATGCAGACCCTCTGTCCCAGCTCATCGTCTTTGCTCTCCTTCAGCTCTGGGCTTCCTGTAGTCGGTCCTGCGGGTTTTTTTTTTTTTTTTTTTTGTAGCCCAAACAGCTTTTCTTTGCTTCCTCTTTTCTCAACAGTCGCTTTTTTCCGCTCCCAGGAAGCACCACTGTGGAGAGTTTTTATTTTATTTCCTGTATGCTGAAGGGGAGGTCCACGTTTTGTTTTTTATTCTAATCGCAGCTGCAGTTTCACCTCCTAACTAAAAGGTTCTGTTTTCGTGTCAGAACGGGTCGACGTGTGGGCAAGCAAGGCTGTTATGGATCGCTCTGCTGAACAAAGGGGGAATTCAAAGCTAATTTCAAATCAGCCAACAACCCTAAAATTCTAGGTTAAAGGACCCTTCAAAAAAACGCTAGTTCACGTTATGTGAACTAGCTGCTGTAATTGTAATAAGTGGTCGTATAAAGCGCCGAGTCATGCCAGACTATTCACTGTCTTTGTTTGTAAAAACCTTTAAAAAAACAATGTTCTTTTTCTTTAACTTCCCAAGTGTGCGCTCCTTTGTGTGGCTCTGTCCTGAAAAGGCCCGTTACGTCCAGGGAATTGTTAGTTTTTAGCCTAACAAATTCAGAACCGCTTCCTGTTGTCGGGATGGTTTACGGAGGCACAATAGCCGCACAGAACGAGGACAATGTAGAGCAGATATGTACTGGTTCTGTGCGCTGACCAGAGGAACAGGCCGCTCAGCCTGAAAAACAGCCAGCCAGTCCGCGGTAAAGCGTTCAGCATCGCCGGAGAGTTTGAAGACTTTTTCCAATTAAATTCCTGTGAGAGTCAAAAGCCCGTTTCCTGTTGGCCTTTTGTTTTCCGGTTCCTGCTTTGCCCGAGTCCTTGTCCTGTCCAACAACAGGAAACGTTAGCTTCCCTGAGCCTTACTGGCCGGTTCTGCTGGAAACATGCCTGCTGTCTGGAGAAGAGTTCAAGTTTTAACGTCTTCACACACATTTGGCTGTTTTACAACTGACTGACTCGGACATTTCCCGGCAGAACCGGATGTCTTCTCGTGCCTCTCTTGTTTTAATGGGAGTTTCCCCGAGAAGTCACAGCTGGAGTTAGTGTAGGTTATTCAAACGGGGACTAACGGCAGACACTAAGGGTCATTCAGAGTCGACTACTTGAACGATTAAGCGCCGTCTTTGTTCAATACGTTCTCACTAGAGGATTTAACTCTCTGTTGAAGAGATTTTCCTCATTTCTGAAGAGTCCTGTTGAAGTAACAGGAGTTTTAGGAATTTATCAGGACATTAAGCATTAGTGTGTGGCACTAATTCTGAAGAAATGTGAGACAAAAGGTAGACTAAAACCATAAAGAAATCATTATCAATAAAAACAAATAAAACAAAATTGCAAACAATGTTTTTATAATTGTATATGCGAGAATGTCTTGAATGTTTTTGTGGATAAAATAATCCGCCGGGATAAATATCTGGATCACAGGTCAGGCTGAACTAGTAATGCACAGTTTCTCTCTGCCTGCCCTGGACAGGAGAAGAGGCTGATCTGTTCCAACCCACCTTAAGGGGTGAACATTTCGGGTTCTATGTTTATCGACTGGACATTGGTTATTCTCTCTCAGAAACTGCTGCATCAGCGGCTGCTCCGCCCTCTAGCGCACACGACAGTGGTTCCATCAGCAGCCGTGAACGTTTTGAGCCACACGCTCTTTAGAGACAAAACTTTACAGCTTTCAGCGTATCCAGTGACTCCATGGTTTCCTAGCATTGCGTCGGCCAATCGCGGTTGATTTTTATTATTATTATTATTATTATTATTTAATCCCATTGCTCCAGAGTTGCCACGGCCAATCACTGACTACCAGTTTGCTCATGAGAGCTCTACTCTACTCGACTACCACCGTACCAGCTTCTGAGTCGGGTCGAGAAAAGCCAGCCGGGTAAGGGGGGGGGAATGCTGTCAAAACTCACAGCGTGCGGAGTGGTGCGACTCAGTGGAGTCTGTGGAAAAGTCCCAATAATGCACTTGAGTTCATAATCACAGCTGTTTTTCTTCCTTCACCCTTTTTCATGGCATTTTCATGGAGTCTTGGCGTGTGTCTTCACGCTCTCCTATGGTCTTTGTTGTGGTGATTCACCATAATGTTTTTGTGCCTATAAAGAGCTGTAAAGCCTTGATCTGGGCCGCGTTGTTACTCAAAGATCCCCTCTTGCCTGCAGTCCCACCCAGGCCTCTGGCTGGCTGCCTCTGGAAGGTCTCCAGGCACCCGAGGCGTCTGCCGGTTGTGATCAGTCGCTGATCTCATTTGTTCCCAGATCAGCAGCTGTGTCATAGCCGGCGAACCCTTTTATGTTTTAGATTTTTTGAAAATCCAGATTCAGCTAGGATGCACCTTTTTTGGATGTCCTTCAACTAACCAATTCAGTCGGTGTAGTATGAGTCTGCTATCTAAGCCAAAGACTACTGCGAGAAGGATGAACAGCGGTGCCTCTCTGAGGAACCCGTCAGTGTGGCGTTTGATTAAAAGCCCAACACAAACGATAGTTGAGTAGGGCGGGTATCATCTAGGAGGAGCCGATACGATACGATTCTCCATATAGCTCAGCTTGATTTGATTTGACTCCATTATCCATATTTATTACTTTCAGATTAATGCTCAGTCATTCAATCAACAAAACCAGCCACATATTATATTTATGTTCTATTTATTGAACACTGATATATTAACAGGAACATAAAGTGCATTTGGTTCAATGCATTTTACGTATCACAGAAACCAAAAATGCGCCCAAACGTCTGATTTTAGGGACGAAGGCGCTTCTAAAATCCTGTCCGCAGTTCCACAAATTCGTCTCACTGGTTGTGAACAGTAATGGCGCGCTGTAATAACGCCCCCTAGGGGTTGGGAGGTATATCGATATTGAAAGCCAGAATATCGATATTAAATGTTTTTTTTAAAAACATTGATGTTAATCGTTGTATAATTTTTATGCACAGCCCTATAGTTGAGTATCCAAAGCGCTACGGTAGCATGACTCGGGCAAACTAGCTACAGACCGGACTGCTTAACCCTCTGATTTCCTTTCACCCAGACGTGTTGGATCAAAGCTGATAAGCCCCTCCTCTCTCCTGCAGGACGCCGAGGCTGCTGTGCTGGTGCGCCGCCGGTATCGAACCTGGTGCTGGTGCATGTGCCTGGGCCTGGCCCTCATGCTGTCTGGAGTGGTCATCGCCGGAGCCTACATGTACCGCTACTACTTCCAGGTGGTGAACTCAGAACCTCAAGTGGCAGATTATGTATGTGAATAAATTACGGTAGTGAGTAGCTACCGCTCCTTCCCTTCTGTCCTCTGTACTCCCCCTGTTCTGTTGCCAAATGAGTGGCAGGTGTTCAACCAAAAGCAGCAGTCATTTAATAATCCCAGTCGTTTTTTTACTTTAAACCTTTGAAGACACTACGGTTGGTGGCTGACGTGCTGTTATTTCAGGTACCAGTCGATTGGCTGAGAGGATAGTTAGAACTGACAGGCTGCGCTAAGCTGGCCAGAAACAACAAAACACTCCAAGCTTGAGTCTTCACTTAATGTAATGAACCAGATGGAGCACAGCTGGAGACGCACCGATCCGATACCCAGATCAGGAAATCGGCTCCAATATTGACTAATTGGCGTTCTGATCCAGTCCGTTTGAAACGTTTCCGCTATTTGGAAACGTTTCAAACTTTATACTCCAACAAGTCTGCCTGCAGCATCTGCAACGAGAACATGGCGAGGGGCGGTGATGAAGTTGGTAAATTCAACCACAAACAGGGCAGTACGGTTCATTCACTCAACAGTGGTATCGGCCGGTATCCTCAGCCCAGGTATCGCATTGGATTGGCTCGGCAGAAGCTGGATCAGTGCATCTCCACCCACAGCCTTTCAGAGTCCCTCGTCCTGGGCTCCCTGCATGGAGCTGGCATATAAACATGTCTGTAGTGCGTCTGAATGGCCCGGCTTACTCTGCGGTTGCTGAAACCGCCTCCTGTTTGTGTAGAAGATCACATCACGTTTCTATGAACGCTAATATCTGCTCTTTTTATCTTCCTTGTCACAACAGGAAGATCGAACCTTCTACTGTGGCGTCAGATACCCTGAGGGCTACATGGCTGACGACTACGTGCTCTCTGAGGAAGAGGGGGTCTGTGAAAACTCTTTATTTCCTCCAAAATTGTTTAGTTGCATGTCCTGAAGCTATTTAGGGCACTTTTCATTTTAAGAAATGACTTTAAAACAAAAAGCTTAACTGTGACAAAGCCTCATTTGGCCAAGTGTTAATTTTACTTGTGTGCTGGACAGATGGAGCCGGCCAGGAATCTCCGTCAGCGGCTGCTGGAGGAAACCATCCGGGTGCTGGAGGAGGAGCAGGTGGAGCTCATCAACGTGCCCGTGCCGGAATTTGACGATGGAGACCCTGCAGACATCGTCCACGACTTCCAGAGGGTGAGACGGCTCGCAACAGATTAGGAGAGTCCAAGATGACTCCAGGAGGTCCTGTTCCTTATGCTGGATGGATGGATGGATGGTGCTTCCTGTTACCTGCCACCCGCAATCTGAGGCCGGAGCCATTCGTCACGAGTTTTTTTTAGAGCTGTGCATCTCTCTCCTCGCTATTATCACCACATGTTGGAACCTGATGTTCAGTACCGCTAAATGATAGCCAGTGGATTTGTTGCAGCGTTTAATGATAGTTATGTAAGTGCTGTTTTTTTTTTTTTTCCCCACTCTCAGAGGTTGACTGCTTACCTGGATCTGAATCTGAACAAATGCTACGTCATCCCACTCAACACCTCCATCGTCATGCCTCCCAGAGACCTTCTGGATCTGCTCATCAACGTCAAGGTAACAGACGGCGTTCTTGCCAACCACCCATGATGTAAACCCACGGCGATTTCCTCTCGGGGATGTAGCGTCTGATCTGTTAGCTGCTCGGCCCGATTGTCTGTGATGATGTTCTCACCAGCCGTGACTAAAATGAAGCTCTGAGAACTACCTGGATGTGTTAGAACAGGTAGCCAAATGGTATTTTCTTCTCTTAATCCAGCGTGTGCAAGCCTGAAGGAATGCGCACGTCACGTTTTTTTAATGACACTCCACCGATCATACGTTATTTATGCCTTCTAAAGAATTAGAAGGCAGGTTTAAAGGGACGGTAGCTCAAACAGCCTCACGTCGTTGTGGGGGGGAACGGTTGAAGTTGATCCCAGTGTCATTCAGGAATCTGCTACTGCTGAATAAGACAGATGAAGAAGAAAAACAAAAACAGAGAAAAGATGAATGGATTTGTCCGTGACAGATTTGTTTTGTGCTCCTTTCTCTTTCTCCCTGCCAGGCTGGCACCTACCTGCCTCAGACGTACCTGATCCACGAGGAGATGGTGGTGACGGAGCGGCTGGAGCAGGTCGACCAGCTCGGCTACTTCATCTACAACCTCTGCCGTGGCAAAGAAACGTTCAAGCTGCAGCGCAGAGACAGAATTCTGGGTGTGTACCTTTTCTAGATGGGCAACCACAACACACACATAGTTGAAGATGATTAAAATAAAGTAACATGAAATATGGCTACCTTGAGCTTCAAGCACTTTTGAAACGCAGTGTTCTGGTAAGGTAAGCACAGCCCTTTTGTGTCTTAGGCCCGCACAATGTAGTGCATCGCTTTTGAGTGGAAGGGATAACATGTTTTACATCTAAACAATCTGAACAGAGAAGCCTACATTTGCATTTAGTCAGTCTTTGGCTGCAATCACAGCCACAAGTCGTTAGGTGTACGTCTCTAACACCCGTGTACATCTGGAAGATGGTCTTTATTTATTCATTTTAGTTTTTCCTTTCCAGTCTGCTTTGAAAAATAGCTCATACTCTGGTAAAAAGTGTCTGTGAACATCCATTTTCAAGTCTTATCAAAGTTTCTCAGTTGTATTTAGGTCTGGCCTTTGACTAGGCCATTGTAACGCTTTGATCAAAACTGCTGCATCGCTGCCTCTAGCAGGTTTTCTGCCCTGTATGTAGCTCCACCGCATGATGCTGCCACCACTTCCGTGTGATGTTCTGCTGTAGTTGTTTTTGTCTCACTAATTGCTAAGTAGATGACTTCTGGAGGCGACATATTTTATTAAGGGGGATCATAATAAAGGAGGGTGAATACAATTGGATGTGATTTTTTTGCCTGTAAAATGTTTTTAAAACTTCACATCAATTTCCTTTCACTTGACTACTATGAACTACTTGTTTTGTTCTGTCGCCCAACATCCAAAGAAAATACATGAAAGCTTGTGTTTGAAAGATGATGTGATGCAGATAAAACTCCAGACGTGTGAATACTTTACCCCGGCACTGCGTTTACTCTGCAACGGACACAAGACCCAAAGCGCCGTTTACACAACATAACAACGAACTCTTTTTTTTTTTTTTTTTTTTTTTTGTTTGCCGTTTCACAGGGATCCAGAAGCGCGAAGCTCGCAACTGCCACAAGATTCGTCACTTCGAGAACAAATTTGTGGTGGAGACTTTGATCTGCGAGCCTTAAGACGCCTCAGCGCCTCACCACAGCAGGTCACCGGCGCAGAGCGAGATTGTGTTCTTGATCCTCACCCATCTGTTTTCTCTTCTGCAATAAATTGTTTCAGCAAGTGAGGAAAGTGAAATGTGAAGCTGTTTGGTGAATATCTACTGAATGTTAATACAAAAAAAAAGGTAAAGCTTATTATTTTTCTTCCTGCAGCATAGAAATCATCTAGGACTATTCCAGAAAAGCATCTAGCTTAAGGTCTGCTGAATATCAACGTATAAATTATTTTAATCAAACCAGCTGCAGAAACGACAAGCATTTTCTTTTATAGATGTCCACCGTTTGCAGTTCTTTCAGTTTAGATAGAAAGTCTTAGGAGGCAGGGCAACCTTTGTACCACCGATTCTGGTTTGTGTAACCTCATCAGTGAAGGGAGACTTTTTAGTTCCTGCTGTAGCTAACGGTACACTGCACCAGTTGTTTCCTACCTGCAAAACACGCTTAATGTAAAATGATGGAAATTTGCTTCTTTTTGTAACTCTTGGAAAAAAAAAACACATTAAAAAAGGGGGAAGAGAAAGCCATGGGAGTAAGAGCTAACTGGAAGCACACTTATGCTAAAGTCTTTTTCAAGTGGTTTTTCTTAAAGTTTCATTTTTGATAACCTTTCTTGTACTAATTTGTGTATATAATCTCTTCAAAAAAAATAAACAGTCCAACACAATAAACCAAAAAATGGGAAAAAAAACAACAACTCCGGTGTCTGGTTTGTCTTTAATTTAATGTATTGATTTAACTGTATTGCTTCCTAGCCAGTCAATTGCAAGAGGGTCCTTCAGCCGGTGAGGGCTCTATGTTGAAGTGCCCGAGACGGGGAGCGTCAAGCGAAATGTATGGCTCCTGTACCATCGCCTCCCCAGAGCTTTGACAGCGGACCAGCTGTCACAGTGGGCTCCCACGTCTGTGTCACTTGATCGCAGTGGTTATTAAAGTGCTAATCGGAGGGGGGGGCCCCTCATGCAGGAGGATCATGGGAAAAGGGGCCAGGAATTAATCCGTGGATAGATGGATGGGTCACCTTGAATGGTCCTGCCGCACTGAAACGTTATTTAGTCACACCACAGCATTAGAAATGCTTCATACCCTAAATGTAACAGTCTTTACCATGTTGTAGCAGTGGCAACAAATGGTGCCCTTCCTTTATGAATACATTTTAGACTCAATGTCATTCTTTTCATGGAAGAATTTCATACAAGCCCATTTGACATTTCTTTGCAGTTTAAAATAAGGGAAGGCCTGCCGCATTTTAACAGGTTTCCTGTCTAGTATCGGATAGAGAAACTACCATCAAAGCATTGAAATGATCACACAGTTCCCGTCTTCCCACATTTAACGTTTGTTTATATTGCTTTGATATTTATGCGTCATTAACATTTCACAAACAAATCTTGGAACACATTCCACTTTTCCTTGTCTGTTTCATTCCTTGACGGTCAACATAAAATAAAAGCTGCCAGTAGTCCCATAGGATTAAGTTACCTTTAAAGAACTTTGTACAGGTGCACAAACAGACCTTTTGAAGGTTACGTGCATACTTGGTTGCTGCAAGGGGTGTTTTTCTGGGGTGTTGTTTAAATGTAACTAATATGATTGTGAATAAAACCCCAAATCTCTGCTCTTGTTCAGACGATTTAAACAACCGGTGTGTCTTTGGCTGGCCAGATGGGAGCTCCACACTTCTCATGGTCATTTAGGTGACAGCAGATTGGCACTAAATTGGGTTTTATTGTTCAGTGTTTTCTCTTGAAGAAAACTAATTCTTGGTTGCTAGATGCCATTAAAACAAACGTTGTTTCCTCATCCTTAAAATGATTTCTATTTGAATTTCTAGAAGACTTGGTTATTAAATGAGTCATAGGATTTAAAGATTTACTTTATTTTTTTAGTCCCTATTGAAATTTTGAGGAATCATAACTTCTCAATCCACAGAAGTCTTTGGTGAAAACCAACAACTACAACTCCCAGTGTTCTCTGCGGCACCACCTCTCGTTCGCCGTTGTTTCGTTGAAAGACGGCCATTACAGTGACGTCCGGTCGGCGACTTTTCTGCACGTTATTGCTGTTTTTTTCTCTCCCTCGTCTTACTATGGAACCACTGCTCCTGTGAAGTTCCCAAACAGTGAGTAAACATTTTCATTTGAAAGTGCTAAAAAGAACACAAAGCTTTACTTTCCTTTTGCGCGAAGAACCTGTAGCTGTCTAGCTGTGTTGCCGTGTCCATGGCAACAGACCTGTCCCGCTGACATCCAAGGAAAAAAAACTTCAAAAGTTCAGTGAGCCATTAAAGAATGAACCCAAACTTTTAGTGTGATATGAATGTATGTGTAAGTGCTGAAGAAATGAGGTTAGTGCCAAGATATGTGTGCTATATATATATATATATATATATATATATATATGTGTATGTATACTGCTCTCTCACCCACCCCTCATACTCCTGAGCAGGTGGATGGTTCTCCATTTCCCAAGCTCGGGTCCTCTGCCAGAGGCCTGGGAGCTTGAGGGTCCTTCTTAGGATCTTAGTTGTTCCTAAGATTGTGCTCTTCTGGACTGAGATGTCTGATGTTTCTCCAGGTATCTGTTGGAGCCACTTCTCCAGAGTGGGGGTTACTGCTTCGAGTGCTCCGATGACCACAGGCACCACTGTTGTCTTCACCTTCCAGGCTCTTTCTGGTTCTTCCCTGAGCCCTTGGTATTTCTCCAGTTTCTCGTGTCCTTTTTTCCTGATGTTTCCATCACTGGACGGCCACATCGATCACAACGGCTGTCCTCTGCTGCTTATCAATGGCTGGCCATCACCATTTTGTCTGTTTGTATCTGGAAGTCCCACAGGATCTTAGCTCTGTCATTCTCCACCACCTTGGGAGGTGACCCTCATTTTGACCTGGGGGTCTCCAGTTGGTATTCTGAACAGATGTTTTATGTATACTATACCAGCCACTTGGTTATAGTGTTCCATGTATTCCTTCCCTGCTAGTATCTTACATCTTGCTGTGAGATGCTGGATGGTTTCTGGGGCCTCTTTGCATAGCCTGCACCTGGGATATTGCCTGGTATGGTAGATCTGGGCTTCTAATGCTCTGGTGCTCAAGGCCTGCTCCTGTGCTGACATGATCAGGGCTTCAGTGCTGTCCCTCAGTCCAGCCCTCTCTAGCCATTGGTAGGATTTGGTCATATCACTTACTTCAGCTTTCTGTCTGTGGTACATTCCATGCAGGGTTTTTTCTTCCCATGATGGTTCCTCCCATTCCTTCGCTACCAGCTTCCATTGTCTGAGACATTGTAAAACAATTATTAGATGGCATGATTACTGCTAACACCAATAAATATGATTTTACCATAAATTGAGAGAGTTCAAAAAAATCTGTTGCTTACATAAAACGTGGCTTCCCCAAACAGTTTGCAGCTTGCACATGTTTGCTGCTGCCACACCTAATACCTCCCTGATATTTCTGCATCCTGTGTGTCGCAGTATCTCCAGGTGTTATGAATGACTACGAGGTCATCCGGCAGATCGGAGAAGGCGCGTTCGGGAGAGCCCTGCTCGTCAGAGACAAAAGGGGAGACGGAGACCGGCACTGCGTGGTGAAACAGATCAGCCTCAGGAAGGTAGAGCAACAGCAGCGCGCTGTCTGCGGGCCGCCGTGCTTGTGAAACCAAACGTGGTACATGCACAAACAGATCGATGATCAAGGAATGAAGCGTCAAAACGTCTGTTTTTTTCAGCAGTTTTTGGGGGCGAGAGATTTTGTAGCAATCTTATAAAATAAGATCAAAATGATTGACTGAACTATAACATCTACATACATATTAAAGGCCATTTATTGTATTTTTTTACAGTTCCTTTTCAGTTGTATTGAGTTCCATTGACTTTTAGGGCTGTCCCACTGGTTGAAAAGTGTGTTTATTGTTCAGATGTCAGCGAAAGAGAAAGAAGCCTCCAAGAAAGAAGTGATTCTGCTGTCACAGATGAAACACCCGAACATCGTTTCTTTCATCGCCACATTTCAAGGTGAGAGCGGCTTCTCTTTCCACAACCTTTTGCAGGCCCACTGATCAATATCCATAGTAGTAGATTTAAATTTAAAGTCATCTCCAAATTTTTCCACCACGTCTCTTCTGACTGAAATAAATATTCAAATTTCGGGGAAGCTAAAGCTTAGGGCGATGGCAAGGAGGCCTTCCGGTCTCAAAGACTTGGAGCTCATCACCAAACATAAAACTTCAAACATTCAAAAAGCGGGTTAGCAGTCAGAAGCGTTTCAGTGCTGTCATCCCAATAAAGATTTTTCTTTTCTGATTATTGGGCAGTATAACGAATTTTTGGCATTCAAATTTATAACAGCAACATAAATAATTGTATAATAAATGTATACTCCTTTCATATTGTTTTAGTGTCTTGTGAGAGTCAACTGAGAGCTTAACTACCACCTCCTGCATCTCTCTGCAGAGACGGGCGGCCTGTATATAGTGATGGAGTACTGCGATGGGGGAGACCTGCTGAAGAAGATCAACACGCAGAGAGGAATCCCCTTCTCAGAGCAGCAGGTAATCGCTAACATAATCTGTCCCCGATGAAACCTCACACAGAGTCTTACCAAAGGCTGAGTGGCCTCTGAAAGGGGAAGAAAAAGTCATTTGCTTTTTTTTTTCTTTCCTAAATCAGAATTAGGACCCAGAGAATGAAAATGAAACTGTGTGTTTCTCAGATTGTGGACTGGTTCGTTCAGATCTGCCTGGGCCTCAAGCACATCCACGACAGGAAGGTTCTTCACAGAGACATCAAATCTCAGGTCTTCAGCCTTAATCGCCGTCGCTCACTACGACACATCTCCTTCATCCAGCAGCATCCACGGCAGCTCCGTCACTGAGGCTGTTTCAAGTGAAACACACAAACACCAGAAGCTAACAATGAAACATAGATCACCGATTGACTCTCTTTACGTTGTATGGTTCTTTTTATAATAAACAAACAGAGGTTTTAGTCTTTAAACTGTGAAGGGCCAGAATATGTGTCTTTCACGTGAATCTGATTACCCTGTAATGAGACAAAACTGTTTTATCTCCTCTATTTAAACTGCATCACTCACAGTTAGGCCAGTAAAATGTTCTAAAAGAAATTTCATTAATAACATTTAAGAAAACATCCGCCTCACGTCTGTGTCTATGGGGGAAACCTCTTGATTTCACAGTAAGGCTACCTACCCATCGAGCCTATTATCGAATCACAGTGTTTCAAGACTGGATGAATTTTTAAAATTTCAGCTGTCCGCTTTTTGTATTTCCCATTTTATCTGTTCAGTCACATTAGCGTTCAACCCTAAACTTTTAAAATGTCACGTAGCAACCACAAACTTCAGCCTATTTTATTGGGATTTTATGTGGCAGATCAACAAAGTAGTACACAATTCGTACGAAATAATAACAATAATAATAATAATTTATAGGAAAATTGTATATGATTTTCAGTTTTTCTTCACAGATTATCATTTAAAAATCTTTCCTTGTATTTGCATTCAGCCTCCTTTACTCCAGCAGCCCCAAATGAAAATCAAGTGGAACCAATATTCTTGAATATTTCATATTAGGCTGAACACATCATCCACATGTTAAAACATGGTAGAGGCAGCGTCACACATTTCTTCAGCAGGGAAGCTAATAAGTCTCTAATGTTATGTAAAAAAACCAAAACTGAATTTTTTTTTATTTTGTGGAACTTTTCTTTTGGAAATGGCAAATTGTAGACCATATATTACTCTGTGTCTATATAAGTGCTGGGCATCTAGACCCTGGGGTTAAGCTTGTTAATTAATGAGCATTATCATTACAGAGCTCATTTATCGTACAGCTGAACCGTCCTGAGATCAGTTTTGCTCTCAACAAAGAGCTCGCTCTGTGCCAGCTCCTAGAATAACGCTGCAAGACCGACGACAGACTGCATTTCTGTTCTCAGCCACCGCTATCTTCCATCAGTCGTATCGGTTTACACACACACACACACACACACACACACACACACACACACACACACACACACACACACACACACAGAGTCTGTCTTCATTCTTGCTCTCCCTCTCTTCTAGAATATCTTCCTAACCAGCGGAGGGATGAAAGTAAAGCTGGGGGACTTTGGAATCGCAAGAATTTTGAATAAGTAAGTCGGTGTGATCCTCACACACATCGCCACACGCAGCGCAGCTGCTTGTCAATGAGTCCACTGGAGGAGCTCCAAACAGCTGATCAGCATTCCTCAGACAGTTAACTGGGACATGTAAACACAGGAGTGGAGGAATGGTTGCCGGCTGCTGGCTTATGGTTGCACCAATCGATTTGATGGTGTGACAAAGTGTGCTGTGCCTCTTTATCTTTTAGTATTTGATTACACATTACATAGAAGGATGTAGAAGACAGAAAAAGGAGTTTTGTTCGTGCACGGGAGCCTTCTTTCTACATCCAGGGAGAAGCAGACATTTTTGCAGATATATACCATCAAAGGAAGAAGATGTTTTAAAATCAACCAGTCTCCTTTTTTAAACAAAGTATCCACTTTGTCTTCATATTGACACATAACTGAGGGTTCGCTGATTTTTCTTTCTTTCTTTTCACCCTGCAGCACCCTGGAGATGGCCAGGACCTGCGTTGGGACGCCATACTACCTCTCACCAGAGATCTGTGAGAGTCGGCCCTACAACAACAAAACGTATGTACGGCAGTTTCCCCTATAATCATCTGGGAATGTGTAACGCTTCTTATATGTGTTTTAGTTATAGGTTGCTTACGTTGTTGTTGCTATGAAATGTTTGTAGAATATTATTTTTAATAGCTCATTTTAACCTAAAGATCTGTGCGGCTAAAGAGGCGCTTGTTAGCTCAAACTTCAAGATGACACATATAATGGTTTAATAAAGGCTATAGAGTATTTTCTCTCATTTGAAATCGACACATTAATGCAAAAACGGAAGTACAGAAGGGATTTTGGCCATGTCGTTAACAATCAGGACAAAAGCAACTATGCATTGCTTTGCATAGAATAAATAGAGGTCTAAAGCTGCTGCATTAGGAGTTCATTATACAGTGCTCATAATCTGCCCGTTTATAAGTGTGTCTTCATAAAAAGTCAGTGAGTTTCTGATGGACCCCCACATGTTTCTTCCTGTGTCGCACTGAGGTTTCTGCATTGTAAGACATTGGAGGGAGGCCAAATAATTATAAAAGATGCTGCAGATTAAGATTAAGAAGGGCAAAACAGGAAAACATTATACAAAGGTATTGAGAACGCCAATCTACGAACCTCAGAATTGAACCCTAAACTGCCAGGAAGTTGAAAGCAAAAAATTCCTCAAATAACTGCAGTTGACATGCAGGACTCTCCAAGGTAAATGTTTTAAAATGCTCAGTTGGGAGGCACTTAAATTTAAATGGGTTGCACGGTCAAATCGCCAGAGGCACGCCAACACGATACAGCAAACAGGCCCCAAAACCTATAGAACAAAGATACATGGAGTGATGAGATCAGTGCTGAACTTTATGGAAACAACCATCAGTGCTACATGTGGAGAGGAGTGAGAAAGACCTCTGATAAAAAGTAGTCCACACATTTTCTACTTGGAGATGGATCACTGGTGCTTTGAGAATGTATGAGCTACAAAGGCACGGGGAACTGGGTCAAAACTGATTGCAAGATGAATGAGGCCTTTTACCTGAAAGAAGGGGGGGTTTTGCAGCCAGCAGCCCAAAAAGTGTGCATGTAGCAGAACATGAAGGTGATTGGTGATTAAAACCCTGCTCATGTAGACATTTACATGAATGCGGTCTGTTTTGAAATCTGAACCAACCTTTAATGTGTTAAAGAAAGTGTACACTATGTTCTATCAAATTTTATATATTCTAATTGTGTAAACTTCCAACTATTAAAAGATCGAATACTAAACCTTTTTGCCAAGAGCGCCCATGATTGTTACAATGGGAAGTAAAAAAAAAATGCTAAATTTGGCACAAGGTTATTATAGCCAGGTCAATAAATGATAACAAAAAAATATATTTAATGAGTACCATCATGGAAGACATGCATGTCAAACCTGTACAGGCAGAGTGCTACTTTTATAACAAGCAGGTTCCTTGTTTGTGACATTGCCCCTGGAGAGGGTTTGCTGCTGTCTGGGAATCTGTGGGTGCATTTCTCGAGCTTTTCAGTGGTTCTCAGTATGGAACAAATGACTCATGTACCATCAACTCATACGTTTCCATTGAATTAGCCACAGCATAAAATTCCTTTAAATGAAGGGAAATCAGACCAAACCTTCTGCCTGCATCCGATGGCTACGCTACGATTGAACAGTCGCTGTAGAAGGATGGGGTTTAGTGAACACTGTTGAGTTATCACTCTATTTGAGTGTGTCGGTTTTCCTGTTTGTCACTGTTGATCTTTCATGTGTGGGCATAGCAATAAGGCACAGTTGTGTAACTGTGTTATAACCCAGTACAGCTGCAATTCACCTGTAGGGGTTTTCGGTTGACAGCATGTGCAGACACATACAGCGATGGTTCTGTCTGCTGATAAATATCTCAAACTAATGAAATTGCTTTACTTCTGCCTAATTTATCCGCTCTTTTCTGAAGCTGTGGTCAGAGCTACTTCCTGTTGTGCCATGGCGGGGCCTCCGGGGCTTGAGTTCTATGTAGTATGTCGCTGTTGGTTTGGGCCAGTGCATGTCCGGGTGTCTGGCCCTACCCGGGGCTTCTGGTGCGCTGGCAGGCCTCGGGGCCTGACAAACTGGAGGTGGGTGTGGGTGTTAACATCTCATGGCAGATGCTCTCCCCTTTGGGGAGAGTGGCGACTCTCCCCAAAGGGGAGTGCATGGCGACTCCCGGTGTTGGTTCTATCCGGGGAACAGGGGTATTCATGGTTCTGGCGGGCTGGCTGACTAGAGTGTTTTTTCTTTTTTGTGTCTATTTCTTTCCCAAGGACCATCCCAGGTGTTAGTCTCGGTTTGCGGTTGGCTTTTGGGCCTCAGCACTTATGTCTGGCCCCGTAAACTATGGTGGTGCGTCTAGCACCATGCTCTCAGGGTGGGTATTTGGAGAACGGGGTGCCTATTGGAGTCAGCGGGGGAGCTGGCTTCCTGGGAGGGCATGTTGCTCCCCAGTCATTCCGTCCTCCCCATCCCCGGACACCTCCCACTTCGTGCTCCATCACGCTGGAAACATATGTAGGACCTTGTGGGCAGTGATGGGCAGTAGCGCCGCTACATATAGCGAAGCTATTAGTTAAACTACATTTTCCAGTAGCTTGACCGTAGCGTCGCTGCTTTATGAATCAAGTAAC
Source organism: Fundulus diaphanus (assembly GCA_037039145.1). Taxonomy (NCBI): domain Eukaryota; kingdom Metazoa; phylum Chordata; class Actinopteri; order Cyprinodontiformes; family Fundulidae; genus Fundulus; species Fundulus diaphanus. The sequence goes on from CM073132.1 coordinate 15,829,292, forward strand.
TTTCCTGTAGTGACGTTATTTTTTTGATCGACGTAGCGTCCACAAACGCTACAAAATCCAGGACATAATAAATGAAACCAGGTTTGCTATTTTGAAACAACATTCAGAGTGAACAATCAATCAGAGTTGTTGGTAGGACATGTTAGTGCGCGAGCTTCTACTCTGCCTCTCCTGTCTGTTATGGCAAGCCGATGAGGCCAATTATCGTCCGTACAATAACGCGCAGTTCCAACCCGTATTTTACGCGAGCGCGCGTTTTTTAGTCACCGCGCGTTTCCAGCCAGAACGCGCGGTGACGTAGAAAACGCGCGCTCGCGTAAAATACGTGCGGTGGGGTTAACAACGTATGGTGGCGTTTTTTGCATATTATATTATCAGGAGGTTGTCTTTTATGTGTTTAGCCACTAGATTTAAAGGTGTTTTACCCAATAAGAACACTGCAGCACCAGACACAACTAGGAGGTCCCTGATCGTTGGGGAAAGGCAGAAAGAAGATGCACCATAAAACCCCTATTATTAGCTTAAACTGTCACTTTATACATTTTGTGTTAAATAATACAGTATATTCTTCAGTGATGGTATCAAGGCGTTGGCTGTTTGTACCTGTAAGACTTTATCGGTTGGTTTTGCTGTTCTTTTTATATCTCTCTTTGCAGGTGTAGAAGCAGACTCAGAGGATGTTATATTGCTCTCTCCCTCTATGCTCCTCTTTTTTCACCTTTTCTCCCTTTTAGCATTTTGTCTCGTCTTTTTCTCTTCTTTTTTTCTCTCTTCTACCTTCCCATTTCTGTGTCCATTGAACATGAAATAGTCCCAGAATAAAATTCTATTAAAGCTTCTTGCATATATAAATCAAGCGGAACACTATGGCGAAAGCAGTAATGCTCCGCTTGTAAAATCTGTTGGGCTCTTTTTGGCATTAAGACAACCATTCTTAATGCTACACTGCTGGACAGGACATGTTAAAACAAAGAGCTACTTCCTGTCACTGAGATGTTTTTCTACTTAACATTCGTATTTGCAACCTTTTGAGCCAGACAATTAACTCAAGCCTGAAGTAATTCTAAACCTCTTGTACAGTTTGCATTCATGTCCTGTTTCTCAAAATGTAAAATGTAATCAGGTCCTCACAAAAGGCCAAAGTGCAGCCATCCACATACTGGAGTCTGAGCCAAAAAAAACAAAAACAAAACAAATACCAGAATAAGACCTTTCTGGCAGGGGCAAGCTCTGTTTTCTGATTTCACTGGCTTTTTTCCCCTCAAGGTTTATGACTCTAGCTTAAGGGTTTGAGATGATGATAAATGCTACCTCAGTCCACTTTTTCTACAGGAAGCTTGTCACATTATGTAAGATGTTCTGAATGTGATGTTGCATAATCACCTAAAAGATCCACTCCCTTTATCTCCTGGACTCGTTACTTCTGTCCTTAATTGGGAGGATGTTTGTGAAACGGTGTAATTATAATCAGGAAGCATCTCTATGAAATTCAGTTTGACAAAAACCTGCTTTCGTCTGTGTTTCTTGGCTTCTGCAGCGATATCTGGTCACTGGGTTGTGTCCTCTATGAACTCTGCAGCCTGAGGCATCCAGTAAGCTCCGCCGGCACAGCTCCACAAACACTAAGCTAACGCTAACAGAGACACTGGCTAGGCTGATAGAGCACATTTGTTCAGTCTTAGTGGCAAAAAGTACGTGAACATGAGGGGTCCCCGTTATGCTGCATGGTTCAGATGCTCCGTTGCTCCATCAGTGTCTGATTCTGATGGTTGGAGTTTCTCCTCAGCATGCCACCAGGTGCTGCCGAGGCTTGTTAAAGCTCTGTCTGTTTTACACTGCCTTACAAACGTATTCACATCCCTTGAACCTTCTCATGTTTTGTCATAGTATAATCCTCATCTAAGATCAGTGTGTTTTATTGAGATTTTATTTGATAGACCAACATAAAGTTTTGCATATTAAGTGGAAGGAAAATCTGCCCGTCCATCCATTGTCTTCTGCTTAGCTGAGATTGGGTCGTGAGGGTAACAGGATTAGAAGGGAAACCCAGACATCCCTGTCCTGAGCAACAACCTCTGGCTCACCTTGAGGGATTCCAAGATGTTCCTAGGCCAGAAGGGACATATACTTCCTCTAGCAAGTTCTGGATCTTTCTCTGGGTTTCCCTAAGGTGGGGCATGGCTGGCAAACCTTGAGAGGGAGGATTCCTGATCAGATACCTGAACCACCTCAACTGGCTCCTTTTCATGTTGAGCAGCAGTGGCTCGGATGAGTTCTGTAAAGTTCCCCTCGCCACCTACTGATTAAGGATATTTTATTCAGTTGCATCCAGGTTTTCATCATTTTGATTGTGATCAGCGTATCATGGCCACAGGTGAGAGTCAGGGTGTAGCTGGACCGGTAAATCAAGACCTTTGCTTTTTGGTTAATCTCTTTTTTTCACCATGACAGAACGTTGCTGCAGACGATTCCCCAAACTATCAGTTCATCTCCTGCTCCGGTCTATCATCACTAGTGACCAAGACACCAAAATCTTCTTTGAACTCCTCCACTTGAGTTGCGGTAGCAGTCCTCCTCTCTCCTGTTAAGAACTATATTCTCAGACTTAGAGAGGCTGACTCTCATCCTGGCCTCTTCACACTCAGCTGTGAACTGCTCCTGTGTCTCCTGGATGCCAAAGATGAGACCCCGAGGTTCCCAAAGCAGGCACTCTTTACTCCAAGATGATGCCTTGAGATCTTGAACCAACAAGATCAGAAACAAAGGGCAGCCCTAGTGGAGTCCCAACAGCTACTGGAAACTTAATTTGATTGTGTGCCGAGAATGCGGACACAGCTCTTGCTTTGGTCATGTAGTACGGTGTTCCTTAAGATAGACTAGATGGAAGTGAAGAGCATCCCTAGAACCCTGTACCCCCACAAAACACCTCAGGGAACACGTCTGAGCTTTCTCCAGATGCACAGCACACATGCAGGCCAGGGAACCAAACTCCCATGACATTTTAACACATAACTTTTTAATAAAAAGTTGCTTAATGTTAGGAGTTACTTAACCATGTAAAGCATACACTTTAATGATGAACAAAGTACATGTAACTCTTGTTAGCCATCCATCCACCTCTCAGGAGTTAATGCTGTTCAGTGAAAGGAATATTCACCTCTTTTTTTCCTTCCTGTTAACTCATGGCGGGTCTCCACCAACAGTTTGAGGGCAGCAGCCTGAGGCAGCTGGTCAGTAAAATCTGCAGGGGCCGCTACACACCTGTACCCAGCCGCTACTCCCACGACCTCCGGCTGCTGCTTACCCAGCTCTTCAAGGTCAGACACTCTCATGTCTCTTATGGTGCAGCATTCACACGCGACACAAACAAGAGAAGTTACACAACAGGTACAAACAAGAACACTTGAATCAGCGGTTCTCATGAGTACCAGTGAGTCAGCCTTGAATAGTTTAGAGTCAGTTCCAAAAAGTGATTATTAGACATTTTGTCTATCTTCTTGAAGTACTTGTTGATATAAAACCCTTTGGCATTTGTTAGTTTACTTTTACACAGATATTTCAGGATAACATCATTAAACCTACAAATCCCCACAACTTTTCATACAAAAATGCTTAGATCGAGCTTTACATCTAGCAAAGAGAAGAAAGATAGTACTTCAGCATGTTTTGGTTTACTGTCTTTAAGTGACGTTGGAGTTTCCATTTTTAACTTGACCCTAAGTCTCCAGGTTGGACCTGGTGTCCCTAAAGAACTGAGAATTTCTCAGAGACTAGGGAGCCCATTCTTTGGCTTCAGTGAAAGTCGGTACAATTTAGTGTCCGATTTAGGGATCAAAGAACCGGTATTATGGGATTATGATGGTTCTTTCGTGTCAGGGCTTTGACAGCAGCGGGTTGGATTAGTCAGAATCAGGAGGTGGAAATGCCAGAACGTCCCAAACTGTTTTAGCAGCTGTTTAGGATAGTAGCCTGAGCTTCATGTGACAGAGTGTCTATTGTCCTCTGTAGACATTGTAGCCATCGCCACTGTTACTAGGAATACTGTATAGGAATACTTACTTTCCTCAAAAGAAATCAGGGTTCTAGTTGTCAGTACACTCTTAAAACTAACTCTGAAAACCAAGTTAGGTTTTCAACACAAAAGATGGGTTGAAATTACTTATAACATATAACGTTAAGAACAACAAAGACTGGACAGAAAAGAATAACCCATAACCTGAATTATTGTATAAGAAATATTTGTCCTAAAATAAATGACTTTAATTGATCCATCTCCTGTCTTGGTTTATCCTTGCTGGGAGGAGCAAGACTGCTGACAACAGCACCAACCTGCTGTCCTGGAATATTTTAATTAGTTTTATTTTGCAATGAAAATATTTTGGTAAAAAGAAGAAGAAGAAAACAACCTTTTAATCTGTAAAAAGATTGTTATTGCAAAAATAAATAAATAAACCAAATAAAATATAATAATATTCTAGTTAATAGAAAACAATGTCTAAAATATTGCCTTCCTGTAATAACTTTGTGACCAGTTCTTTGGTTAAAGTGAACATAGCTAACACCAGCTGGTGCTAACCAGTTAACAGGTAAACAGCTAATGTTATCTTTAGTATGATCTGACGTGACAAGCACAACCCACCAACTTTAACATTGTTTCAGTGCCTTGCAAAAGTATTCGAACCCCCTCAGTATTTTTTATGCTGTTCATTTTCGGAACGTGCCTGCAGCTTTGAAGATGTATTCTTTTTACTGTGAACCAAACAACAAATAGGACAAAATAACAGAAAGCCTCAGACTCATTTGGAGAGCTTCTTGGTCTTCCTGTGATCTCAAGAGATCCTTTGATATGTTGACCAGGGGGCCTAAAATCACATTTCTGTGACTATCGCTGACAAATGCTTATTTTATAGTTAAATAAGATAGATATTTTGGAAGTCACCAGGGAAGTTATTAAACTTGTAAAATCTGTTTTCTTTTCACCAGGTCAACCCCCGCGACCGTCCCTCAGTGAGCTCAGTGCTCCGTAGACCTTTCCTGGAAAAGCATGTCAGCAAACACCTGAACCCTCAGGTATCTGTTGTCTAAAATATCATCCCTTGCTTTAAAATATATAAATATTGCTTGAAAAGGTACATAGAGACAACTACGAAGCAGAAATGAAACAGAAAATGTCACAGCAATGAAAACACAAATGCATATCAGTCTTAGCTCAAGAGTGATTCAGATCGCTGCTGAGAGCGACTCTGAGTGAGGAGACGACAGAAGTGTTGATCTTAGTGAGGGGGTGTGGTTGACCCCGTTGCTAAGTGTGGTTCACCCCGTTGCTAGGTGTGACACTGTCTTCTATGACGACACAAATGCGCTCCTAGTAATCAGTGGAGCAAAATGAACTGATTAGACAGGATTAAGAAATGTGTGACATGCTGAAGAAATTTGGCAAAATGAAATAACTGTCACACAACATAACATGTTTAAATGTGCCTTATTTACATCCTCATCATTATTTTTGATTAGCTTGTTATGTTTACTCGTCATACTGATCATTTTACCACTTTATTTGTTTGATGTTAATGCACACTCACCTGTCAGCGTTTTACTGGCATTGGCTGCTGCTATAAAGTGGTTGGATTTGGCAAAACGTCCGACATAAAATAAAGAAAACCAAACAGGACAGAGGAGCAGCAAACACCACAGCAAATACTTTCTCACATCTTTTATGTCTCTCCAGTATATAGCGAGTATATTATTGTACTTCATCTCGTATAGATGTATGTATTTTTCTGCAACATTTTTCATTTCTTCTAAAATGTTTGTTATTGAGAGAATTTTCGGTAAATAATATAAAAACTCCTCTAATTATACTATATTATTTGTATATTTCTCAACTTTTTATTCATGATCCAATATTTTTGCTGTTATTTATTTATCCTCAGTAAAATGACATGACTAGAACCGCGCCTTTAACCCGTCAAGCCACTGAAACAAATTCTTTCCCTCTATGGCGATGATAAAGTTTATCTTATCTACATATTAATAATACCATGATGGTTAGAGAAGTTTATGTACTGATTTCCTCCACTGTTTAGGTGGTGGATCACCCAAACAGCTCCCTCTTTTTCCTAAAAACTTTCTTCCTAAAATAACATCCCAGAGCTACATTTAGTCTTGGGATTCTTTGTGAACATGGGCCCAGGTTTTTTGTACATACACAATGCCGGTAAAAAGCAAAATTATGAAGTGGAAGGAAAAAGAAACGTGGTTTTTAATTTTGTTTACAAACAGAAATCTGGAAAGTTCATTTAGCCTCCCTGAGACTTTCTAAAACAGCTGTTGGCTGCAGTTACAGCTGCGAGTCGCCACTAGTTTTCTACATCCAGAGAAACATTTTTTCACTCAGGCCCCAGCTTGATCGGATTGGATGGAGAGTATTTAAGGACATCAGTTATTAAGTCTAGCCAGAGATCGTCAATTGGATTTAGATCAGGGGTCCGTTCTTCGTACGTCGCTAACTCAGTTAGCTGGATTTGATATTGTTGACGATTTGGCATAATCTTGGATCGTTTGGTTCTTCGAAAGACTTCCTGCACTTGTTGTCATAGCAACATGTGCGCAAACTTAAACCTGCTCGCGAACAGGCTTATTTCATGTAAACAGGATTAGATCGCAGCTTTATAAGCGGAGGAGATAGGGAAGTCTGTCCAGCCAGTGCACTTGGACCACCTAGTGGCAGAGGACGGGACAGAATTGTGGAACACCATTTTTTAATGTTTAATAAAAGACGAAACAAATAATGCTTAGTTCTTGTCGTTTTATTTAAACATTTTTTTTATAAAGAAAAGCCAGCAAGTCATCTTTTGCCTGCAATAAGAGATAGTTATGTAAAGTCAGCAATACTACTGTCAAATGGTTTATTAGAACTTACTCTGAAGGTCCTTTTGAAGCAACCCGATCTCTAGTGCAATTCTTCTCTTTTTCAAGTTGTCAAGTTCAATTTCTCCTCTTAATTTGTGTTTTTTTTCAGGTCAAAATACTAAATTTTTTGTTGAAGATGCCGTTTATATAGGGAACGGATGGCACCCTGTGTCATTTTGTGAAAGAAAAAGAAAGGGTGAAACATGCCTCATGCAACAAAAGTAAAAAGAACCTGTTTTTCTTCAGGCTTTTCCTTGGTGGCTGATATAAACAGACAAACACATCATTTAACAGTGGCCTTTAAAAAGAGGAAAAAGTGGCTTTTTAAAATATAGTATAATAATTAAAGGCTACCATTTTGTAGAATATTCTTGTACTTCACTTTTTTCCCCATGTTCTAGTGGGTCCCGTGTAGGCTCTGACATAAAAGAACAAAGTAAATATGAAATTATTAAAATGCAAAAATACATACTGTAGAAAGTGATAGAAACATCTACCATGGACAGTATTTACGCATTTAATTTGTCTGCTACTTTTTGCCAGCCCTCTCTCCTGGCTTTAGCAGACTTTGAGGTGTTCCCTGTCGTTTTAATTAATGACTGAAATTCGTCATAACCTTCCATTAAAAGCTCTTGTTCTGATTGGGAGAAAAACTGTGGGCGTTCTTTGGCCATGCTGAACAGCCAATAGCAGCGTTGCTGATCATTGTTTCTACTATCGACACATTTCCCCTTTTAAACAAACGCATGAACGCGCAGTTATCTCAGATAACTCAATCCAGCGATACTAATCATAAACAACAGGTGTGTTCGAAGAACCCAATTAGCCGGATCATGGTTAGCCGGATGAAATCATCTTGGATGTCTCATTTGATCTCGGATGTTTTAAGCAACGTACAAAGAACGGACCCCAGGACTTTGACTGGGCCGTTCTCACACTGATTGTTCAGGTCATTGTCTCCAGGCTTGGTGCAGCCTCTAACAGCTCTTCTTCCTGGATTTCTCTGCTACATCCACCTGCCAGACAACTCTGACCAGCTTTCCTGTCAGCATTATGTTGCCATCGCCATCATTTATTGCCGTCTTCCATGCAGTGTTGTTGTTGTAGCAGTTTCTGATCATTGCTCTGCTAGAAGGGGAACCTTCGCCCTGGTCTCCGTTGGTTTGAAGACTCTGAAGAGAAGCATTATCACACCATGATGGTGCCACCGCCATGTTTCCCCTTCGCCGACCGATGCCTGGCTTGTCAGTTTCGATCTCCCGCCTCGTCTTAGTAGCATTGCAGTGTTGTCATACTGATTCCATCGTTTAACCGTGCATCATAAGCTATTCAAAGCTTGGGATATTGCGTTATAACCTAGCCGTGCTTTAAAAATCTCTAAAACCTCAGCCCAGCTGCTGCGTTCCTGTCTTCATGATGCTGTTTCTTACCTATTTACTCCTTCATAGAACAGTTGGATTCTTACTAAGAAGTCGAGACATTATTTTGCTTCTTCTAAGATTTGTCTAATTATTATTGGCTTTCTGATGCGCTGCCGTCGCATGCACATGTGTTTGTGGGTGAGTGCGGTTTCTGTTGTTTGCAGATGATGCTGGAGGAGTTTAACCACACGGCCTCTCATCGAAACAGAGCAGCAGCAGAAGCTGCTAAAATAAGCACAGGAGCAGCACACGCAGCGGGTAATGTAGCACAAACCATGTGAAAACTCGTGAAAAGGGTTCTTTTTTAAGCAAGTCACCAGAGAGAGGTCATTGAACTCTGACAATGTGTAACTCTCTGCCCGATGGTTTTGGCAGTTATAGGCTACTGTGTAAACGTTCAGTCAAAACGATATCCACCATTAATAATACAGTATGCGGTAAAAAAAAAAACGAATAACACCATTACAGTAGCTTTTAGGGAATATGAATAAAACCTGACTTTGAGAAACACGTTTGTAAGTTAACCCTTCTGAATGAAATCTAAAAGCTCATGCTTTTACTTCTGCTGGTTCAGTTATTGTCGTGCATTTTTCCCGGCAATGCAGAGCAACCTCCTCACTCAGTTTCATGCAGTATTCTGCAGCGAGAGAGTACATGAGAAGCAAGCTAAACGGGGTCAGATCAGAGTTTTAACTTGGCCAAGCTAGACACAACGTGTCCTCTGCTTGTCCTGCGTTAAAGACGGCCTCACGCCGGCTGACGGACATCTGTCAACACTTTCAGTTCCACTCTCTGCTTGCCTTCATGAAATCTATTGTTTTAATAGGTAAACAAAAAAAATGTCCCCTTGGAGACCTACAAGGATGACTGAAAAGCTGCTTTTTTTTTTCTCTGCTGTTGTCCAGCAAAGATGCAGAAGGCCAGAGGAGCAGAGAGGCCTGGGGCAGCAGGCAGGAGACCGCCTGCTAAGCCAGACTATAGAGCGGCATTCAGAGTGAATGCCGCTCCTCACCACATAGTAAGTATAAAACAGCCTCATATGTTTACTGTGAGAATCAGTATCAGCGTTATTTCAGTTTTTTCACTTGTTCTTTTTTTAAATTTTATTTTCTGCAGCCTCTTCATCTAAAAGGAGCCAAACCAGCTGCAGGCAGGGGCTTTGCAGGGTTTCAGAAGTAGGTAGTAAAAGCTTACTCAGAACTGATTAAACCTGGTCTGGTGCTACTCTGTTCTTTATGGAAACGTTTCATGCATGCCTGATAGTCTGATCATGGTTAACCTCAAGAGACGCTTGAGAAAGTTGGACACCCCCCCCCCCCCCCCCCAGATATATCAGTGAACGACATTATATTTCTAAACATTTGACAGTTTTCTTTGAAAAGTTAAGAAAATCAGAAAGCTGTCCTGAAAAGAAATCGATCCAGTCGTGTCTTAAACCTTTTGCTTGGTCAGACTTCTCTAATGAATGCGTCTTGTACTTCTAGCTACAGGTTCATTGGGGGGCAGCCTGAGAACCATTACCAGCACTATCACGCCCAACTGGATTTCATTCGCCGGAGGAATAAGGACCTTCCTGCCGGTGCTCCACCTTTACCTCCTAATGAGGCTCCTGCGCCTCAGGAGCCAGTCCTGGATGTGAAGCTGCAGCATGAGGAGCACGACGGTCCACCTGTAGAACCATACCAGCTGTAGGTGGCAAAATAGCCAACACGACATTTCAAAAGAATCCTTCACAAGATCAACAGGAATAGCACGCAGTTTATTTTTTACCGCAGATTGTTTAGAAATGGACTCATGTGGGGTCATTTTCAGTAATGAACTCAATCTAGATTTGCTGAAGCTAAATTGGGAACAATTTTACGCATAGCCGGAATAAATAGTTTGCCAGGTTTTGGTGAGTCTCATCTTGTTTTTGGTAAGACCCAGAATCCCAGTAAGTTCAGCGGTACCACTGAAACCCTTCTGCACTGTTCTGTCTGTTAGTGTGGCTGCAGCTCGTAACGAATACCTGCAGAGGAAACAGGAGGCCAACCAGTATAAAGTGAGAGCAGAAAAGCAGCTGGTAAGACCGAGCTCGCCAACTCCACCGCGAGATCCTTTTGTCGCTGATTTGAACATTTTTAAAACTTCTTTTTAAAATAAAATTTACAACCACCTTCAGGAAACTGTGGCATTTGTTGCAAATATTAGGGAATCCTTTATTTTAATGGATCGATTTAGAAGTAGACATGGACTCTTTTTACATTACCTTTATGGCTGCATACATAAAAAGTAAATCTTATGCCATATGGATAATAATTTTTGAAGGTTACAAGTAAGTGAATCTTTCAGATAAAATAGCTGTAGGGCTAGAAACAGAGAAATGAGAACCAGAAATGTTTATTGACGAAAGAGTAGGAGGCCAGAACGTTGATTTATGTGTTGATTTAAGACAGAGCTTTTTTTAATGCATCGACTAAACCATTCGTGCTCTTATTACCTTCTTGACACCTCTACACACATCTTATGTGGGTCGAAGTGTCATGAAATAAAAGGGATTTTGTAAAACACCAAGTCCTTGTACACCCATGAAGCATGTGTGTCGCTTTTGATGCACGCACGATGCATGTATATTGGGATTTAATGCTTAAAATCTATTTAATGCTTAAAATGTACAGCCTGCTACAGCAACAGGACAGATTAGGTTACTTTTGCTTTGATCACGACGTCTAGTTGTTCTTTCCATTTTTAATTGCAACCTGACTATCTGGGGGTGAAAGTTCAGTGCCCTATATTCACTTTGTGACTCTCCCCTGGTGGTCAAATAGGTTTTAGCTGAAAAAAGAAATCAGTAAATGAGTCCAATAGCCTTCCTGTGCGAGCCACTTCAGGTGTTAGCACAGATAAGCGCAGACAGAGCGTCAGCATAGTATGTCACAAAGATGAAGTAAAGTTATTATTTAGACAAAGCTGTGATGTTTGTATAGCAGTTGTATAAATTACGTAGCAGTGGCACCTATATGTGGTATATATGGTGTCTCAGAGTGTGTCGCTCATGCCGCAGAAGTTTTTGACATGTTCAAAATCATTTTTTTTCCTGCCTGGCTTAGCAGGATATCACTAATGCATAATAAAACGATGCTGGAAAGTTAGTTACTGCACATCTTGATATTATGGGAAAGCAAGGCACGTATGCAATGCTAGTGGCTGCGCAGATTAAAATCTTATACAGTTTGTGAGAATTAGAAATAGTTCCGTGTCTAAAAATGTCATTTAGCCACAGTAGAAGAAACAAAGAGAGTAGAATACAGTATGTGTTACTGTGCAAGTAAATTGAAATTTTGTAAAGAAACAAAAATCACATTTTTGGAAGTCACATCATGCTGTTGAATAGTAAAGAATAGGAATTCCTTTATTGTCCCGCAATGGGGAAATTGGGGTGTGACAGTGGCAAACACATGAACAGTTACACACAATTATTAGCAGTGAGGAAAAAAAGAAGAAAAAAAGAGCAAAGCGGTCTAATGTAAAGTTAGATCTAAAGAAATACCAGGAGTAGAAGATAAGGGTAAATTCCAGAGTAAATATTGAACAAAGAAAACAAACAATTTGACAGTGGAAAAAAAACTCCAGCCTTTTTACATAACACACCATAATAAAATATGCAATATTTACATAACGTACGATAATACAATATGCAATATGCATGGTAGTGCAGCAACATCCTAGCTAATGCGTTTTGGAACAGTGTAAACAATTAATAGATGGATCAGAACCTGTGCAGCGATTAGCATGATGTAAACAGTTATTATGTCCGTTGGGAGCAGCCAAGATTATAAAGTCTGACAGCAGCCAGGAGGAAGGATTGACCGAAGCGCTCCTTAGATCATCTAGGATGCAGCAGTCTGTCACTAAAGGCTCCATGCGTGGGAGGGGGGGGGGGGGTGGAGACATTGTCCATCAGTGATGAATGTAAAGAGTAAACACTGAAGAATCCAGATGTAGAATAAACTGGTGAATAAAGCTTCCATGTGAACATCATTTAAAAAAAACCTCAACAAACTGATAGAATAAAAACCCAAAAGCATAAAGAAGAGAACAAGCAGAAAAGGTACAATTATCGTCTTACTTAGGTTCTGTTTACTATACAGTTTAAAAGACTTTTCTCAAAGCACATATAATTGATTCTTTTCTTGTCCTAGCGGCTGCTGATACAGGTTGAACTGTCCCAACATGTAAGCGCTCACGCATAACCTTAGATCACTTCTTCTACTATCACCAGGGTTTGCGGCCATGTACAGCTGAGAGCAACAGGAAAGCAGGCGGTCAGGAGCAGCAAGTGGGACGACCTGAAAACCAAGCCTTTCCCCAGGACAGGAAAGACGAGGGACAACAGGTGGGGCGGGTTACTGGTGGCAGAGAACAAACAGCGCCGTGCAGACGTTTCAGATCACTGACTAAATGACTGAAATCAATGTGTGAAATGAATGAAACTGTTTTCCAAACAATTAAAATGAAGATGGACACAGCAGTGAGTGTGCTGCTCTGTGTGTGCAGGAGTATCTTCGTCAGCTGGATCTCATCAGGCAACAGTATCAGCAGGAGATGAGGCAGATGAGACAGAAAACTGAATCAGAGGTATGCAAATGAGATGTCATTGTTAGGATGTGTAACATCTTGTTTTTACTAGGGCTGGGCAACGATTAAAATCTTTAATCGCGATTAATCGTATAATTTGCCTGATTTATCATGATTAATCGCATTGTATGCGCAAACTCCAAGAATGAATTCAAAAGTAGTGTAAAGAGCACTTTTATTTTAATGTTCTGCTGCCATATGAACAAAAGTGTTGCAACATTTGTAGCACTTATCAGTAACACATATTTAGTGTAAAGCTCAACTTAAACATGTAAAACAAAAAATAGCAATAATAATAAATTAAATCTTATTGCCACTGACAGGAAATTCTCTTTATGGGGAAAAAATCTACCAAAAACAGGCAATTTCTGAGCTAACAGCAGGGAGCAGCATTACCATTTTATGTTCAATACCAAAGTGTGAAGCACAAAAAAAGGTCTACAGTAGCTATCCACTTCGCCATTACATTGGTTAGCTTCTCTGAGTCATTGAATTGTTTGGTGATGTCTACAGTGTGTTTGGCATTTAAGTGATATGTTAAGCTCAAGGTGCTCCGGTGATAAGAAAGTTTAACTTGGCAGTGGTTACAACTAACTTGTTTCTGTCATATTCGTTGCTGGAAGAACTTTAAACTGAAATGCTTGCTAACTCCATATGCTTGCATGGTTATTTGACGTTAACACGCATTTTTTTGTTGTTGCTTTCTCGCGTGCCCCCCCGCTCCGCTAGTCATCCGTACAAAACTTGTTCCGGCCGCCAACTCACCGCCTCGCCTCAGAAAATTCCTGCGGGAAACACCGCCTTCCCCATGTCAGCTTTGCTTTTTTCCGCGTTTTACTTTTTCCAGCCAGCACCTTTCTTCCTGTTTGAATCCGAGGCTGGGCTGACAGCGAGGTTATTGGCGCATTATCGCCACCTACTGTTCTGATTCAAACCCCTACACCGCAGCAACAGACCTTCACAAAATAAAAGCATGTGAGCAACATGCGTTAATGCGCGTTAAAGTAAATATCGCCGTTAATAGTCTAATGAATTAATGCGAAATTAATGCGTTAACTTGCCCAGCCCTAGTTTTTACATATTAGAGTTTGTTACTTTTCAAGTAGAGACGCACCGATCCGATACCCACATCGGAAATCAGCTCCGATATTGACTAATTAGCTGGAATGGATATCGGATGAATTACACAGATCCAGCGTTCCGATCCAGTCATTTCTTCTTTTTATTAACATCATACACAGCAATACAGTTACAGCGATCCAGTCACTTCAATTTTATGTTTGCAACGCCGGTTACGTCGTCACGCAGAGCAGCCGGCAGCAGCTAGAGATCAGCAAACACAGAGCAGCATGGAGCCAGCGCCGCACCGAGCAGAGTCTGCTATCAGAGTCTGCTGTCTGCTATCAACATGCAGCGTCTGCAACGCGAAAGTTGCGATGAATGGTGATAAAGTTGGTAAATTCAACACCGCAAGCTTAAAGGGACAGTGTGTAACTAATTTAGCATTTAATTAGCAAAACTCAAGTATTGCTTATATAAAAACATATTCTGGCAAGTCTAATAACCTCACATCAAAAATTAAAGCGTTCTCATAACTTAGAATGAGTTGTTTGTAAACACATAGGTGCTGGTGTACCCACTGGGAGGCGCCATGTTGCTGCGTATGATTTCAGAAGCCGAAATCATGTCTGTGTCTGCAGCGCAGCAGCGCGGGCACGTCTCTTTACTCGTGTTTATAGCTGTTTATTATAGAGCCCAAATAAGCAGCTGCACGTTCAGAAATGAGATAAAAAAAACGCGACTCACGGAATTGACAAGTGACTTTAGAAATAAAAAAAGCAGACTTGGCAACAGTAGCACAAAGCATGTCACACGATGACCGTAGCTATTAGCAGTAGCTAATACATGGAGGACATGCTGACATCGTCACATCTGTGATACTGTAGTAGTTATTACGCGCTTAACCGCGTCAATCTTCCAAAAGCACCATGCTAAACAGCACGCTGGCTCTTTCTTTAAGCAATGTTTATGTCAAGCCTGCTGCCTTCACTCACATGGTAAGGTATACGATTCATTCAACAGAAGTATGGGATCGGTATGGGGCGATACGCTCAGCCCAGGTATCGGATCGCATTGGTAGTTTCAAGGCACTCTTTACTGAGAGTTATATACGGTCATATTTAATAAATTAGAATATGCATTAAGATGACGCTCGTCTAGCAGATTAAAAGTACATTTTGAAAATAACAAACTTTAAGCAGGTATTAAACATTCTTTCCACCGAGCCCAGATCTCCTTTATTAAAAATGTTTTTTTATTGGTCCGATGTGATATTCTAATTTTAAATGTTGCGTTCTAGTTTTCTGTAAGCAGAAAATCATCCCAATTAACAGAAATAAAGACTTGTAAAGATCACTGTGTTTGTTCAGTGTACTGAACTGCACAAACTTTTCAGTAATATTCTAATTTATTGAATGTGACTGTAGAAGCTGGAGTTGTAAACACCAGAAGATGTTCTGCATCCCTGAACATAGAATAATAGCATATTAGAAGGATTTATCAGACGGCTTCACTCAAAGATAAATACATGAATAAATCTTTTCCCCCCGAAGCTTTTTAGACAGTTGAATCATTATACGAGTCGGTCTGTGCAGACGTGCTTTTTTCAGGCGCCTAACACCCGGTTCTGTCATGCAGTGTCTGCTGAGCGCGTAAACCACACGGGCCAGATAAGCAGTTCTCTCGCTCTCAGTTTGGGTTCAGCTGCGTGTTTGATGTGACAGCTGTGCTCGATGAATCTAAAACGCGTCCCCCAAGCTTGTAAAGCACTTAACCTTCTGTCTGTAGCACAAATAATACCAGCAGCTTTATGCATGTTTATATGCTTGTCAGCCAAAAGACAAACAGAGAACCTTTGTGGTGGAAAGAGCGCGAGACGTCGTGGAAGCCCTTGTAGACGCCGGAGATCAACAAAAAGAAACACCTCCTCTGGTAAGGATGAACATCAGCCTTGTTAATTATTGACATCAGCCAGACTTCATGTCCTCTGGTTGTAGCAGCACACAGATGGACATGTTAGAAATCGAAGCAGCACACTTACAGCATTCAGTAATCAGCGTATTAATAAATGCGTGGACCATAGCCTATCTGACGGGGACTGAGGGCAGTTCAGGGATCATTCATTCAGCCAGAGGCCCGACTTGAATCTGATGGAGAACCTGTGGAGGGAGCATAAGATCAGGGTGATGGTTAGCAGGCCTTCCAACTTCAAAGGTTTGGAGCTCAAAGATGAGCGCCGCTGGTCCAAAAACAGCAGTGGAGACATGCAATTATAGGTAGCACCAATAAAACCTGAGACAAGCCAGCTGCCCCCAGAGTGCAGAACACACGCTCACGGATGATTCAATAAAATAAAAAAATGACAACATCTGGGATTTCATTTAGAGTGTTTTGCAAAAGTCTTCATACCCTTTGATTTTTTTTCTTCACATTTTATCACATTACCAATCTAACCTTCAGTTTGTTTTATCAGCATTTAATAATAATAATAACAATAATACATTTTATTTAACAGCGCCTTTCTGGACACTCAAGGTCACTTTACAGACAATAACAATGACAATACAAAAATATAAATACAGCAACATAAAAACCGTTATGAATAGGGACAAGAGCAGTGTATTTACAAATAAGCGAGCTGGAAGAGGTGGGTTTTGAGTCTGGTTTAGAATGAGGGGAGAGAGTCAATACTGCAGAGGTCAGGAGGGAGTGAGTTCCAGAGCTGGGGAGCAGAGCGGCTGAAGGTTCTGCTCCCCATGGTGACGGGTCGAGCTGGGGGTACAGTGAGGTGGATGGAGGAGGGGGATCTAAGGGAGCGGGAGGAGGTGGCAATGTGAAGGAGGTCTGACAGATATGGAGGAGCAAGGTTATGGATGGCTTTGAAAGTATATAGAAGGATTTTAAAATGTATTCTGAATTGAACTGGGAGCCAATGGAGCTGCTGAAGGACAGGGGTAATATGGTGAAAAGAGGGAGTTCTGGTGATGACACGAGCTGCTGAGTTCTGAAGAAGTTGGAGTTTATGAAGGAATTTATGAGGGAGGCCGAAAAGAAGAGAATTACAATAATCAAGACGGGAGGTGATGAGGCTGTGGATAAACACAGAGGCAGTGCACATGGTGAGGGAGGAACGGAGGCGGTTAATGTTGCGAAGGTGGAAGTATGCAGAGCGGGTAATGTTATTTATGTGTGACTGAAAGGATAGGGAGGAGTCGAGGATGACACCCAGACTCTTGACCTGATGGGGAGACCAAGGAGTTGTCAATGGGTAGTGAGAAACTATTGATTTTGGATAGGGTGGATTTGGTGGCGACGAGGAGGAGTTCGGTTTTACCCCCGTTTAGTTTAAGGACGTTTGAGGTGAACCAGTCTTCAATTTCAAGTAAGCAGTTAGTAAGGGACAGGGGGGGGGGGGGGGGGGAGTGAGGAAGTGGGTTTACTGGATAAATAAAGCTGGGTGTCATCCGCTGAAAATGAATGTTGAATTTGCGAAAAATACTGCCAAGGGGAAGGAGGTAGGTGATGAAGAGGAGGGGGCCAAGAACTGAGCCTTGAGGGACACCAGTAGTGACAGGGGAAGGGTGGGATGTGAAAGATTTGAGTTGAATAAACTGAGTGCGGTCAGAGAGCCAGGGTTTCCCGCAGCGCTATCTTGGTGAGGCGGCCACCCCCCCCCCCCCCCCCCCCCGCTCCGCGAATCGGTCCGTGGACAACGTGTCGTCCATCCACCCCCCCCCCCCCCCCTCGCATAACCAAATTCCTGCGGGAAACAATGGAGAGCTATGAGCGGAACCAGTCAAAGGGGGTGTGAGAGATGCCGAGAGAGGATAATCTATTGAGGAGAATGGGGTGAGAAATTGTATCAAAGGTCGATGAGGATGGAGAGGAGTCCAGAATCAGCAGCTATGAGGAGATCGTTTGTGATTTTTATTAGGGCGGTTTCAGCACTATGGGAGGGGCGAAAACCAGACTGGAAAGGCTCGTAAAGACTGTTGAGGGTAAGATAGGTGTGGAGTTGAGCAGACACAATTTTTTCGAGGATTTTTGAAATAAAGGGAAGATTTGAGATGGAGATTATTAAAGTTAGTGGGATCAGAACCAGGTTAAATTTGTTTGGTAAAACGCAAAGTGGAGCATAATTGGGAAGTAAAAGGAAAATTCTACGTTGTTTCCAATATCTTATTGTTACAAATCAAAATCTGAAAGGTGTGACGTGCATTTTGATTCATCCATCCATCCATTTTCTAACACGCCTAACGCTTGTGGGGTCGCGGGGGTTGCTGGTTCCTATCTCCAGCTGTCAATGGGCGAGAGGCGGGGTACACCCTGGACAGGTCGGCAGTCTATCGAAGCATTTTGATTCAGACCCGTTTAAAAATCCGTTCAACCAGCTAGCTTCAGCCAGCAAATAGAGTCCAAGTCTGAAATGTAATCTCACCATACAACCAGCTGTACGGTGAAGACCTCAGAGGTCTGTTTCATTAGTGAACAAGCAGCATTAAGACCAAGAGGGTGCTCTGATCACGTGAGACCACGTTTGAACTTTTAGTGGTCAAAACTGGCCAAGAAGACCCCACCCCCCGCATAAGATTAGAAACTCCTTTATTGTCCCACAATGGGGAAACTTGGGGGAGACAGAGTTACACACAGTAGTTAGTAATGGAAAAAAACAAGAAAAAAGAACAAGCTAGTCAAATCTAAAGTTAGTTTGAAAGAAACGGCAAGAATAAAACCTAAAAAGTAAATACTAGAGTAAATATTGAACAATTATCGATAAAAGGGCATACTCGGGTAAAGACCATCATGCTGCGGAGATGTTTCTGTCCCAGCAGGGGAAAGGAAGCTGGTGAGAATTGGATGGAGCGAAATACAGGCTCATCCTGAAAGAAAAACTGTTAAAAGCTGCAAAAGAATTGAAACTGAGACAGAAGTTCACCTTCCAGCAGAACAATCAGCATAACGATACAGTCAGATAAACAGAACAAAGCTTTTTTTAGGGCTTTTTACATCAAAGCATATGCATGTGTTAGCTAAAGTCCAGCCCTAAATTCACCTGAGAATCTGTTCACAGGTCCTCTTCTCCGGTGCAGCTGTTCTACAAAGCTAATAAAGCCCATAACACAGTTTGATACAATGTGTTTCTGGAAGTTAGATCTGTTCATAGAAAATAAAAAATCTCTGACCTGGTCACGTCCTGCATATTTGTCAGTAAATCGCTCCGGTTACACGACAGCCTCAGTGTTTTTCTTGCTGCTGCAGAACATGGAGGAAGCGCTGATGCAGATCAGAGACGAGACCAAGGAGGATTTGCAGAAAAAAACCCAAAATAAGGTGAGATTTTCCTGCCAGAACTAAGAAAGATCTGATTTTGACTCACATATTTGCACACTCCAGAGCAACACGGAGCACTGCTCTGATTTAGCAGGAAGCAAGCAATGTGGTAATGTTTCATGATGAACACTGTCTCAATCTTTTGGACTGTTACTTCCTTGTAAACACCTGCAGAAAGGAATCATGTTTGAAATCCGGCTGGATGAAAGAGAGGCTAAAGACACCACGGAGGAGAAGAAGGAGGGGAGGGAAAACGGAGAGCAGCAGGTACGGAGCTATTAAAATAAGGCTGTTTTCACTGCGTCTTCATCTCCTTTCTCGCTCTGATCCTGACTCACCAAACAGGAAGTGGACCCTCTCAATTGTACTCTAAGCTTCCAGGAAGGGGAGGAGTTGAAGCTCAAAGACTGGTCAAAGGAGAGAAAGGGGTGGAGCCACAGGACCCCTCAGACTCTGCTGGATGCCCTGGCCAACATGGACATCAACTCTGTTTATAACACAGCAGCTGAGCCTGCAGAAGGTGCAGTGCACAGGAAAGCTCAGATATTTAGCTTTTCTTTTTCAGGCTCTTCAGTTTTTAGTTGCTCTTGTTCAGATCTCCCGCTGCTTTGAGCGGACGTCCAAAACGTGCTTCCATCGCCCTCTCAGCAGGTCGCCGGCAGTGGACCGGTGGCCCCCCTAACTCCCTGCTGAACGCTCTGGCTCAGACTGAAGTCACGTCGTCCACCCTGGACTCAGTCCGCTCAGGTCAGGCCAAACAGGAACGCGCAATAAACTGGAAAAAAAAAAAAGAGATTGGTTAACCGTAAAACACCAAAGCGTTTGTCCTCCCAGATCTAGACACTGCGGAAGACGAGGAGGAGAAACAGGACTCGGACGTAGAGATGGATGAAGAGCGTCTGGAGCCACGGTCTGATGACGATGACACGTGAGTTCACACTTTGTCTCACTTTGCTCACTCTGAACCCTTTAAAGTGCTGTTTTAGGTGTGCACTATGTCCTTTGGTCTGATTTCTAAAGCTTTAGTAGAATGTTTGCAATTTATGAGTATAAGAGTTTTCATTAGTTCATCGGTTAATGAATCTATTGCCAGGCAAAAATCATAGAGTCATACCTGACTTTTAGACATAATGTACCCCAAATAATTACAAGACAACATATTTGCTTTTGGGTACTAAAAACATGCTAAACAGGTCTGTATATGCAAATACATGTACAGAGAAGAGGGAGTGCTTGCAGATTTCCTCTTTTGTTCCAGCAGGGTGGGTTTGAGCAAACACCTGAACAGGATAGCTTTTAGCAGGAGTAATAGAAAGCTCTCAGTTTGTCAGTGTTTTCGTTTTTCATCATTTTTATCAACTGAGAACTCCAGCCAGGTCTTCGCTTGATGAGGACTTTCCCAAAGATGAGTATTTGACCGGAGAAATCAGATCAGAACGGCGATCGCAACAGATAGTGGAGTGATGCGTCGCTGTAAACGATTCAGTCAGGAAGAGAAGTGACCGAAGTCAAAAATGAGTCAGAGTGTAACACGGGGGTCACCGAGCTTAGTGTATGTAGTGTATAATGCAAACGTGACTAGAATAGAGAGAAGCTAAACGTAGGGCTAATCTTCTGTTTCTGAGCAGGAATTTTGAGGAGTCAGAGGACGAGCTGAGAGAGGCGGTGGCAGACTCCATGAGGAACCTTTACGTCATGGAGGAGTCGGGCTCAGGCCAAAAGCCGCAAGAGATGCTGGAGAAGGCTGAGGAAACAGAGAGGAAGACCGATCATCAGCAAGTCCAAGCAGAGGTTAGCGCCTCAGAGTTTAAAGACTCACCAGGATCTCAGCAGGGACCAGAGGGTCCGTGTGAGTCCCCGGCTGAGAGGAACCCAGCTTCTAAAAAGCATCAGGCTACCTGACTCCTGATTAACTGATCTGACTGAGCTACCAGAGGGATTACTGTGAACGAACTGCCTTAAAACACGTGAAACAGGTGCTCGCCTTAACTTCTATATATGTCATGATAAACCTGGTGTAAAAGAGTCACCGATCACTAATGTAAAATGTAAATCTAAATGGAATTTCCAGAGATTAAAATATCCTCATTTTTTCTGAAAATAACTACGATTTGTTTTACTACCTGCAATCATCATATCGTTATTTAGTTTCCAGCTAACACCTCTGAAGTTCCCACAGTGTGAAGAGGACTCCCCTGGTATGTTGGGGCCTGCAGACAAATCAAGGTTAAGGCAGGTTAATGGAGAGCCTGAATGTGACCACTGTGATTGTTACTAGTTGCTGCACGGCTGTTTCTGTCGCTAACGGCCCGCAGCTTTTAGTGCTGCAGAGTGGAATATGCAACTTTTTCATAACAAATATTCAGAAGGAAATCAATGGTCGCCCTTTCAGTGGAATATAATACACATTTCACAACTTTTCAACAGTGTTTGGCCATGTAGCTCATTTTAATTTATACG
This sequence comes from Fundulus diaphanus, assembly GCA_037039145.1. Classification (NCBI taxonomy): domain Eukaryota; kingdom Metazoa; phylum Chordata; class Actinopteri; order Cyprinodontiformes; family Fundulidae; genus Fundulus; species Fundulus diaphanus. Next base: position 15,851,092 of record CM073132.1, read on the forward strand.
TTAGAAGTTGAGGAATGTCTAAAAAAAAAACACATTATAGAAAATAACCACAAGGCAACTGCCAGCAGAGAAATGACCACTTGTGATAAACATTGTGATTCAAAGGGAGAATATCATTAGCGTTCAGGAGTTGTTACTCGAATATGATCACACTACACCACCACATGCCCCCTTCCCAGGAATCCCTTCTGGACTCGTTCATTTCCGAGCGGTGTCGAGGTTCCCGCACCTTCTTCATCAACTTCAGTCTCGCTGTGGAAGCGTGAAAACCGTCAGCGTCTTCTGCAGCCAACAGCAGTATGAAGGGCGGGCATAGGAGGAGTGTCTTGTAGTGTTAAAACCAGAGCGTAACCTTGCACAGTCTGAACAGAACTCAGCGGCTCTATTTAGAGGGAATCGTGTGAATTAAATTCAAAAATGTAAATGGAATAAACTTATATAAAGCTTATCTTGTCATACCTTTCTTCTCAACGTTCATCTGCACATCCAAGCGCACACATAATCATGAATTGATATGTAGAGCGGTAGGCAACTTGGCCAAGGAAGCTTTAGCATGTGCTCTGGACAAGCTGGAATTACACTGGCAACCTTCCCGCTGCCAGAGGATGGTTCTTTCCACAGCCCTTCATCTGTGTAATTATGCACCAAGCTCCGTGAGCTGATCATAGCAAGGCTCTGCAGTCTGAAGCCAAGGTCCAGAAAACACCTTCTTTTGATGTAAAGGCTTTTCTTTAGCAGACTTCAAATGATGCACCCTGCAGTCAGCAGCGACCTGAATAACTTTAGACCTTCTGCAATCAATACTACGTAAACTCCTGTTTGGAAGCGGCCTAACTCTGAGACATTGTGAGGTAGTTTCTGCTGGGGCATGAGAAGGATGGATGGATCATGGATGGTGAGGATGTTAAGCTACCATTTTGTTCACAGTCTGAGGGAAGGAGATACGAAATGACGATAGCAAGTTCTTCATCCCCATGCGTTACCAGTACACACAGTCCCTATCTCATGGTCATAGCTACCACCACATCACATAATGGTAGTATACAACCGTGCTGATACTGTAATTTGGTGAAACTCTCATGTTTGATCACATTTGAACATTATGTTGTTAAAATATCAACTGGGTCAAAGTGGAACGAACCGCTTAACCCAGAACTGCCTGCCACACTTGGATAGCACCGGACACAAGGAGATGACAAATCTGTCAGATAGCGTCCCGGAGGTGACACAGTTTCTCTACTGATGACACAGTTTGGATGTGTACGGCCCCTGCAATGGGTGTGAACCTAAACTCCTTTATAATGCTTGTGAGATAAACAGTCGGGGGGGCTTGCCGATCAAGAGCCCATCAGCCCTGATGAGTCTGTAAACATTTCTCTGTCTTTAGTAGATTAAATAAGATGAGGTATACTTTTCTGTTTCAAGCGTCTTGCATCCAAAGTAATATTTAAAGCGGGGGTCGCCTGAAGGGTATAAACGAGCCGGGTCCACCGAGGGTGTTTCACCGCCGACCGGGTGCGGTAGTTTATAACAATGTCTTGATTACTTTGTGTGTTTTATGTGTGAATTCTGAGCCGCTGTGTCACCAAACTGTCCTTAATGACGATAAAGACGGTTGCTTCTCGGCGTGATGGTGAACTCACCGCGCCCCAGAAGACCACCCATGTTCCAGCTAACTCCTAATCTGATGTGAAGAGGGCCTCAGAGCAAAGCTAACTGGAAGGCAGCGTATTTTGTTTGTTAATAAAATTACCCGCGGCTGGATACAAATATATATTTGGACTATTTATATCAGCGTTTTGTCTTTCAAAACTAATGAATGCTAAAATAAACAACTTTAAAACCTCTCTGGTTAACTGTTGCTCTTCGTGCATCTGTCAAACCTTTTCAATCAGATTTGCTGCATGACATTTATTTTTCATCTGAAAATCAAAATAATACTGATAACTTGCAAATGTCCTGGTAGTGAAGCAGCAAACTTTAGGCGGCTACTTCATCAACGGTGGATCGGTGTCCTTCGTCGGCCGAGTGATGTCCATTACTCTTCTCACACTGACCAGCTCGTTATCTGGAGTTAATCTGCACTGAAGGCGCTCTGAGCCCTCTGTATCACTCTGTTCTCTGGATGAAGTTAACTCAAAGATGAGAGTTAGTGGAAAGCCACTGGACAATAATAAATAGAATCGTCTATCATGCATTTTGTTCCAAATCCAGATTTAATTGAATATTTTCATTCTATCAGCAAACTCAGATTCTCCTGTTTAAGGTGAATTTTGTCCCAGTTTGCTACCATAAATAAAGTTAGATTTGAAGGTTTAATAAACACAGCCATGCACCAGCTCTCCATTTCTTCCAACAATGGTTTCTCTGGAATACTCAACGTTACTGAGTTGTACAGAGGTTCCGCAAGACACAGCCGCCGTGAACGGAAGCAGCCAAAAGTCTCTCTTCTGCACATCCTTGTTCTGAATTTGACTCCTGATGGTTTAACCACACTAAAGTAACTTAGCTGTTAAGTTATTCCCACAAAACCATTTGTCACACTACTCCTACTCTATATGTCCATCGAGTGCTAGTTTTCTAGCAACATGTCGTTTTTCCTGGAAACGTCTCTTCAAGCTAATGCTACAAATATGTTGGTGGAAAAGGAAGTTAAAGCACTGTATAATATGTTCTTCATTTCAACCGGACACTGAAGAAAAAACTAGTCAGTGCTACAACTAATTATTGCGGGTAACATGCAAGAGGAAAGTTTGCAAGGAGCAGTTACTGATTTATTTATATTAAAGGCTTTGTGGACGTGAGTAGACCGATTGTACTTAAATATAAAACTGCTGCAAAACATTATCTTACTTAGGAAAATGTGCTGCTCTCACCTCCACGGTCTGGCTGTTGACTGCCTGCTCGGCCTGTTGTGGCTGGGGCATGGTATGCTTTGGAAAGGGAGACTGTTTTTGACTGATGAAGATAAATCTGCCCTGTTTACCTGTTAATAGAAACTTCAGCCACTTTTCCTGCAGGTCAGGATCTTTGGTAAGAGTTCTCACTCCATCATTTCATGTGCTGACAATACGCGACCCACGTTCCTTTTACATATTTTGGCCAAGAAAGTAATCGGTTTTAAAGCTCTGAGGTTGGAAAGGCAGCAGCGTTCCCATTAAATGCTCTTTAATTTAAAGCACTTTGTTGTAACACAACTCAGCAGTTTTAAAAAGCAATGGCTTTTTTTTTTTGTTTTGTTCAATAATTCTTAGGTTTTCATTTTATTTGCCTTTTAATAACCTTCACTCTCTGTGCTCGAAACAGTACAGTTGAAAAGCTGCAAAGTTTTCAACCATGTCAGTTTTTACATGGTGCTACACTTGCTTTTTTGGGACCAGTTACTGTTTTAAAAAGTCATCTGCCTTCTCTGGCACATGGCTGCTGTTACCTCGGATCATTTCTACCGCTCGGTGGGTCGGTTTCTAGATTTATTGTAAAAAGTTTGGCGTCAGCTTCAAGCTCACTACCAGAATCAAACAGTGTGCTGTAGTGGTTGGGCGCAACGACTTTAAGGAAAGGGTTTTGTCAGACTTTTAACAGATACTTCAAAATAAAAGCACAGCGCTAAAATAAACCCAATGCCTAGAAGGTGTTCGACTAACCACATACTTTTTATTGCACGACTAAAAATCACTACGGTTTACACTGCACTGCGGATCTCCTGCCACATGGGGGCAGCACACAGGAAATGACTCAGCTGTGAGTTGGTTTTTTTTGCAGGGTTTTATTGCAGTGTTATTCAAGTGCAATTTCCATTTCTCCAGTCATCTAAACAACATATACAGACTTAAATAGTATTAATGCCTCTTTGAAAATAATGATTTTATAATATCATACATTTTATTATATTTACCAAGCCTGGACGTCATTTAAAGCAGGAATGCAAGAGGAGGGAAGCGACAGATTTGGCCCTCACCTCAGCGTTCCCTCCATGTTAAATACAACTACAGAGGATGCACAAAGCAGCAACAGAAAAAAAGATTAATTTAACTAGATCTCCGCTGACAGGAAATAATATTTAGATCCCCCGTTCCAGTTTTAAGAGCTCACTGGGTGCCAAGGGATGCCATCAGAAAAACAAATCCTCTTCAAAAATCATGTCAGCATCAGCTGTATAGCCTAGAATGAAAGAATGAATGATAGAAAGATTTTTTTTTTTTTCTGCACCGAGACATTTAAACACAGCAGGTTTTAGGAAACAAGTTTGAGACGCACCAAGTCCAGCTTAGTTTAGACAGAAACTCTGAAAGGGGAAACGACGTGGCTCGCTGCAGAAAGCGGCCTGATTCACCTACATCCTGGAGTCAGGCGAGTGCAACGATCAGAGGGTTGGCCTATTAAACGGCCACACACAACGTCCCTTTAGCTTTTTGGATCAAGAGTCAACACACACGCAGCAACAGCCTTCAGATGGTCCCCGTTAGACTGGGACCCAAACGTCTGCATGCTTCCACTTTCCTGACACCTGGACTATCCCTTGAGCTGTTCAGGAAATAGATGTCCGCATACATGCCTGTTTAAAACAGGACACTGGGAATGATCTGCTTCTTCTTTTCTTCAGTTTGGACAGAGTGGACACTTATCTGCTTTTAAGCTGGAATTCAAAGATAATGTCGATTCATTTATGAATTTCACATTTATTTGTATTACTGTAGACACCGTGTTGCACTTCAACAATTAGCTCGGGATGCTTTAATCAGACCAATGAGCTTCACTCCTCAGGGGCATCAAATAAATGAGATAAACGTGAAGTAGCAGCGCTAAGAGAGGGTCCAGAGTTCCACCAAGGTCTTTAAAAGCCAAGAAAAATAGAAAGTGACTTAGATCTGTGCCGTTACTCGGTGCATTCCTCCTCCTCCTCCACGCTGCATGACATCCAGCCGGCCGGTTTTCTGCACAGACAGAAGGAAAACTGCCGCTCTGATCCCCGGCGGACACCAGGTCTCCTCTGTGCCTCTTCACGGCACCAGCTGGTTCAGCAGAGACTCTGTGGCGGCGAGGAAGCAAGCCTCGAACTCCTGGTCCGAGAACCGTCCCACGGATTCCCGGGCGGCCCGTTTAATCTCCAGCTTGGCCGACGGCGACAGCGCCAGGATGGTCTCCATGGCGGCGGCGTAGCTGTCCTCGCTGTCGGCCAGGAAGCCCGTCTGCCGGCCCTCGTGCGGCACCACGATGTCCAGCTTGGGGCCTCCGGACTTGTGGGCGAGGACCACGGTGCCTGCGGCCATGCACTCCACCACGCCTGGAAGGAGAGACGGGACCAAAGAGTAAAATGACGCTTCTGCGTGAAGAACGGCACAACCAACAGTCGTTTCCACCAGCATGCACAAACTGGGTAACGTGTTCATTTACACGCCACGGAGAAGGGTGACCATCCTAAACGTTCTCACTCACAACCTCGAACTTCAGTTCATCTTACTGGATAGACACACCCACATAAAGTAGGGCATGGTTGTGAAGTGGAAGGAAAATAAGTGGGTCTCAACTTTTATTTGTTGATTTTACAAATGAAAGTCTCCTACTGCCACACCTTCCTAATTCAGCTAATCAGAGTCACACCGTATGTAATTTAATCCCAGTCTAAATCCAGCTGTGGTGATTCTGGCTGCAGAGGTTTAGTTAGATAAGCTTAGAGAAGAAACCAATAACCCAGCAGACGGGTCAGGGAGAGCGCTGTGAAGCCTGAAGCAGGGTTGGCTCAGAGCGCCCAACATCTGGAGCTCTGTTCCATCCAGCCTCTGAACCTCATTCCTGGCCCGTCTGCCGCCTTCCTTTCAAACCCACCAAGACTAAACCGGCAGGCTGGCCCAGGAGAGCATTGATGGGAACTTTGGAGGAGCTGCAGAGATCCAAGACTCCACAAGCTGAACTTCATGCAGAATAAACAACTGATGCTAGGATGCTGGAAGAAAAAAAAAAATCTATTTTTTTTTTTTTTTTGGTCCTCAGGGCCAAGCTCATGCTGTAGGCGCTTCCTCGCTGCTGAGCTGATTTAAAGGGTGGCTTCTGATCGTACCCTGATGGTACGCTGAGGAGATACACAACCAAAGCTAATACGTGCAGATCTTTCCCTGAGATTATTCCCGTAAAGGCCCAGATTCTGGCCGCCGCTTCTCACCGATGCCAAAGTGCTCGTTCCACATGGTGTGCAGCCCGATGCTGGCGTTCACCAGCTCCCTCTTCAGCTCCTCAAACGGAACGTTGAGCTTGAAGTCGACGCGGTCCGCCACGCCAAGCTCCTGGCAGAGCCCCCGCAGCATCAGCACCCGGTCCTCGTCCTCCTGGTTCCTGCAGCCCCCCACCAGCACCAGCCGCAGCGCCTCCCTCCCCCCGGGGCCGTCCCCCTTCCTGTCCAGCAGCTTGCGAAACGCTCGGATCTGCAGCGGGTGGTCCTTCTCCGGCCTGAACTGAGCCACGGACACGATGGTGTGCCGCTTCCTGTCCGCCCCGCCGCCTTCCTCGTCACCCCCCAGCTCCTCCCAGCCCTCCTCCAGCTCGTCGTCGTCGTCGCCGCCCCCCTCCAGCGGGACGTCCAGGAAGGCCCGGACGTCGCAGGGCGGGTAGACTATGCTGGTGCGGCCCGGCGAGCGCCACAGGGCCAGGATGTGCCGCAGCGTCCAGGTGGAGTTCACCATGACCACGTGGCTGCAGGAGCCGGCCAGGCCGTAGAGCAGGGCGAAGCAGCAGTAGTACACCGCCTTCAGCGCGCTCAGCACCGGGTTCCTGGAGATGAAGTCTGCGTTGTTGAACCTGGAGTCAGCGGAGGAAAGAACGCGGTCAGTTCCCGGCGGCCATCGGTGCACAGGTCCCGCGTGTTTGTGCGTCGCTACCTGGGGTTCCTCTCTCTGACCACAGACAGCATGTCCGTGCTGACGGTGGGATAGTGAACGTAGCTCGCCACCTTGCAGCCTCCCAGGTAGCGGAAGATGGGGAGCGTGAAGGCGTAGCCCATGGAGTCCACGTACAGGTCGGGAACAAAGGCGGTGAGGGCCTCCCACCCTAGGAGAGACACACGCGGGATTTAGAGCTGCCTTTGGTTTGCAGAGAGACGAAACCTTTCCGTACGTGGGCCAAAACTGTCAAGTCAAAGGAACTCCAGGGCCAAAAAATAAACACAATCTTTTTTTAAACCAAAACAATCATGTTCATTTTTTACCTGGTCTACAAAATATGATCATTTAAAATGAATAAATTAGTCAGGTTTTTTGTAGGAAATGAATTTGTAAATTATTGTAGATCCAAAACTTAAAAGAGGGGTTTTGCTTATTTGTTGGATTCATCCAGTTTGTAAATTATTGTTAAATAATTTAATTTGCCTCTTTAACAATAATAAACTGAACTTTTTGGTCTAGCAATATAAAAACAGTATTTGGGTCATTTCTTTGAAAACACTTGCTGTAACTGGCCAATTTTAATTACTGAATTCAAAGCAGATTTAATGCATTTAAGTAATTAAATATGATTGGACAGATCTTACTATGAAATTAAAGAGAATATCAAAACGTGTGTTTATTAAAAGATGAATACTTTGTGTTGTTCAATTGTAGGATTTAAACTTTTCTGCAATAATTTAATAATTAAAAACTAAAATCTTGCATCTGTATCAGCCTGTGCTGATGTACCAAATCTTTCTTGAAATGCAGTTTGGGGGGGGGGGGGAGCACCCAAAATCAGTACGGTACTTTGGACATACCTGCTCTCCAGCAGCTGGAGGAACAGCATATTCCTGCTTACGGTCAGCTAAACTTTCTGCTGCTTCCCTTTAATGACTTAAACTTGACCAGAACCGGCCCTAGAACCGAGCATCTAGCAGCCCGCCCCCCTGCCCGTCTTACCGAGGAACATGGAGCCCAGACTCTGGCCCAGCAGGGTGAAGTGAGGGTAAGAGGCGGCCTCCACCAGCCCGCGGTGACGCAGGAAGATGAAGGTGACGGGTCGAGGCAGAGCGATGTTGAAACGCTGCCGCGCTCCCTCCAGGATCTGCTCCCCGGCCACTCCCTTATCGCCGGTGTAGACCACGAAGGCCACGCTGGGGTATCTGGAAGGATGGGACAGCGGTCGCAACACGTTCTCTCATGCTCAGGTTTACAAACAAACACACGGTGCTTTGGAAAAGACTTCACGCCCCTGGAAAGGCCCGTTGGACAGGTCGCGGCTACAATGGAGGTTATTGAGGCTTTGGCCGGCGCAGCACAGAGGTGTTGAAAAGGGACGGTAAATGACAAAGAATTGCGCTTTGGATTTGTGTTCAGCCCCATCTGCTCTCATAGCCTTTAAAAAAAGTCAAGGGGCGACTGGTTACCTTCAGGAGTCAACCGCACTCCACCTGTGTGAAAACCAACCTCAGTATAAAAGCAGGCGTACGGCACATCCTCAGCACTGATGCTCAACGCAGGAACGCCACAGGGATGTGTCCTCAGCCCTGCTCTCTTCACCCTTTCTACTCAGGACTGTTCTGCTGTCCACCCCACAGACACAGTGGTGTCGTCAGCAAACTTCACCAACGATGAGCCCCTCTACAGGGATGAGGTCAGCAATCTCACACAGTGGCGCTCCAGGAACAGCCTGATCCTGAACACCAGGAAGACCAAGGAGGTGATAATGGACTGCAGGAGGTCCAGGAGGACTGAACACGCTCCTCTCTACGTACAGGGGGAGGTGGTGGAGCGTGTGGACAGTATTAGGTTCCTGGGCATTCACATGTCCTTCAACTTCTGCTGGACTGCGAACACCTCCCACCTGGTGAAGAACTCCCAACAACGGCTCTTCCTCCTCAGGAAACTGAGAAGGTCTGGAGTTTCCACTAAACTGCTAAAGAACTTCTACAGAGCTACCATAGAGAGTGTTTTATGTATCAGCATAACTGTATGGTATGGGAGCTGCACAGTCCAGGAGAGGAAGGATTTAGCATGTGTGGTGAGAACAGCGCAGGGGATTGTGGGATGCCATCTGTAGCAGCTAGACTCAGTTTATGCAAAATGAGTCCAAAGGAGGGCCAGACGCATCTCCACTGATCCCACCCACCCAGGCAATGCGATGTTTGCCCCTCTCCCACGAGGGAAACGCTTCAGAACCTCAAAGCCAGAACTAATAAACTTAGAAACAGCTTCTTCCCAAGAGCTGTGAGGGCAATCGCCCCCTGATGGAAGACTGCAGTCCAACGCTTTAAAATCACCCCCACTGTTACTAACACCTTCATACGTTACAATCATTTTAATGGTACTGCCTACATCAGTGGTCCCCAATCCTGGTCCTCGAGGGCCGGTGTCCTGCAACTTTTATTTGTTACTCTGCTTCAACACACCTGAGTCAAATAATGAGGTCATTAGGAGGACTCTGGAGAACTTGACAGCACACTGGGTAAGTAAGTCAGGTGTGTTGGATCAGGGACACATGTAAAACCTGCAGGGACACCGGCCCTCGAGGACCAGGATTGGGGACCACTGGCCTACATGCACACTATTATCTCTGAACAGCTAAATGCACACTGCTGTAAACGAAGCCGTAATCATCATTGTTCAATAAGCACCTTACTACCTCATTATCTGCTAGCTGTGACTCTCCTGTCCGCTACTACAAAAACAAACAAACACTGTAACCCTTGTTCATTGCCCGTTTGTCAGTTTTATGCCTCTGTTATGTGTAATGTGAACCTTTGGCAGGTTGCCCCACGCCGCGCAGGGAGAAGCTGCTCTAGACGACATCACAACTGAGCGTTCTGACCTACGTACAAAACTCTGTAGCGGGGTAAATTAACCCTCAACTCACGCTCCCTGTTGTGAAACACGGTGGCTGCAGCGTCATGCTGTGGGGACGCCGTCCGTCACAGCGTGACGCTGCTACCACCGAGTTTCACAACGGGGAGCGTGAGTTCAGAGATAATCCTGCCGCATGCAGGTGGAAGCAGCACCACGCTGTAAACACGGGACAGCCCTGGAAGAGACCTTCAAGCATGCAGCAAGTTTAGAACAAAGCGTACTCCTGTGTCAGAAACGTCCGCCTGATCACGACATACCCCAAACGACAGACAGCTGCTACTACACAGAATCATGAGCGTTGTGTTTTCCCACAGGTCACCGTGACCACACACTGTTTGCTCACACTTCCAGCTGAGCAAACAGCGAAACTCCTCCCTGTCAACAATGCCCCGGACCGGCGTCTCTACAGGTGCTGGTCACATAGTTACAATATCATGAAAAGGTAGATTTGTTTGGTCAGTAAAAAGTGAAATTTATATATATTATATTCAATCATTACACATGGACTGATATATTTCAAGTGTTTATTTCTTTTCATTTTGATGATTTTAACCGACAACTAATGAAAACCCCAAATCCAGTATATCGGAAAATTTGAATATTGTGAAAAGGTTCAATATTGAAGACGCCTTGTGACACACTTTAATCGGCTAATTAACTCTAAACACCTGCAAAGGCCTTCAAATGGTCTCTCAGTCTGGTTCTGTAGGCGACACAATCATGGGGAAGACTGCTGACTTGACAGTTGTCCTAAAGACGACCATTGACGCCTTGCATAAAGTGGGCATGAAACAAGAGGTCATTGCTAAAGAGGCTGCTGTTCACAGAGCTCTGTGTCCAAGCACATTAATAGAGAAGTGAAGGAAAGGATGGGGTAGAAAAAGGTTTCTAAGCAATAGGGATGTGGGGGAGATTCACAAAGAGTGGACAGCTGCTGGAGTCAGAGCTTCAAGAACCACTAGACAGACGTCTGCAAGACATGGTGCAGCTGCTGCACTCCTTGTGTCAAGTGACAGCATCAGAAGCATCTCGCCTACGCTAAAGACAAAAAGGACTGGGCTGCTGCTGAGTGGTCCAAAGTTATGTTCTCTGATGAAAGCAAATTTTGCATTTCCTTTGGAAATCAAGGTCCCAGAGTCTGGAAGAATAGAGGAGAGGCAGAATCCACGTTACTTGAGGTCCAGTGTGATGTTTCCACAGTCAGTGATGGTTTGGGGGGCCATGTCATCTGCTGCTGTTGGTCCACATGTCTTGAGTAATATTCTAATTTTCTGATATACTGGATTTGTGGTTTTCATTAGTTGTCAGATACAATCATCAAAATGACAAGAAATAAACACTTGAAATATATCAGTCTGTGTGGAATGAATGAATATAATATAATATACAACTTTCACTTTTTGAGTGGATTCACTAAAAAAAAAAAAAAAAAAAAATCATCTTTTTCATGATATTCTGATTATATGGCCAGCGCCTGCAGTTCCCCGCCGCCTTAACGTGAGAAAGCTACCGGTGCATGAGGGCCCTCAGGGAGCACCAGAGGACCCGCTCCCCGCCTCCTCCGGCGTTGCAGTACGGGTGGAAGAAGGCCACCGCCGGGCCGCCCTGCTGAGCGCGGCGCGACCTGCGGCGAGCCTGCAGCCACAGCCGGAGCCCCAGCAGGACCAGGAGCAGCAGCAGGGTGAGGGCCAGGCTCAGGTAGACGCAGGGGACCACCAGCGACCAGAGCAGCCTGCGTAGAGAGACAGAGACGGAGGGAATGAGACAGCCTGGAGTTCACCTGCAGCGACTAAAACGCTTCCTCTGCTGCTTCTTCCAGGTAGCCGCTAGCCCGCTACATGCTAGGCTAACCCTAGCTTCGTCCCCCCGATACAACCTTAGGATTTAAATTGGTCTGTTTCTCTTCGACACTTTATATACGACGTTGTTTTAGCTAGAAACCCCCAGAGAACAGACGTACCTCATCAGGTCGCAAAAACACAGGGAGAAGTGGTGATGGTGACGTTCATGTCCTGCCATTTTGACAACACGGCTGCCGAAACGACGCCACCCGGGTGTCACCTGACCGAGGCTCCGCTCTGTGATTGGCTTAGCGTTTGTTTACCTGAAACGTCACCAACATGTGATTTGACTCCGAGGGGACGCGGAGGCGGCCGACTGGTTTGCGCAGCTCTGAACGATTTGTTTGTTTTGTTGAACATTTAGTATTTTCATGCACAAAATGGTCACCACGTAAAATAGATTTAAGAGAGAGAGAGAAAAAAACAAAACAATAAAATACTCAACAACTGCACTGAAAGGGAGACAATCTAGAAATGCACACCAGAATTAGATTTCCTTTATTGTCGTTGTACAAAAAAATAAATTTAAAAGCACCAAAATGGTGCAAGAAAAGTGCAATTCAACAATAAAACATCCCGTTAAATATAAAAAAATAAATGTATACATTGCATACAATATATCTATCTATCTATCTATCTATCTGTGTGTGTGTGTGTGTATATATATATATATATATATATATATATATATATATATATATATATATATACACACATACTTGTACATACTTACACTTGCATACTCATAGAAAGTACTCATACTTACTCCTAAAAAAAAATATATTAACAGGAAATAAATGACCGTCTTTGTCTAAATGTCAAGTCAAGTTTATTTATATAACAATTTTCAGTAGCAAGGTGACTCAAAGTCAGCCAAGCGGACAACTTGTCATTGTTGAGCAATAAATAGTTTCTGAACTCTTCTTTCTGCCGGAGCTGAATGTTTCTGCTGAGAATGATCCAGCTGTGTCTGCAGCCGCATCAGGAAGGAGGCACAGGTGGAGCCGTCCATGAGGCAAAGCAATCCGTTCTCTGCTTTAAAGGGCTCAAGACAAACATCTGGAAGAGCTCACCAAACTTTTTTTTTTTTTTTAAAATAACAACAAGAGTCCAAGCACAGACATCAATAATAAAAATTCAAAAAACAATATTGGTTGCTTGTGAATTCCCCATTTGTCCTCTACATGTATAAAATGATAAGGCCTATTTGCACTCAGAGGTGTTACCCTCTATCATCCTAATGATGCAGAGAAATGGGACTGAGCTGTTCACTCATCATCAATCATTTACAGTGTTCACATTTTCCAACAAAGACAAACAGAGCTCAAGATGACTGGGTAGGTTTGGCTGGCCAAGCTCAGCATAATTTACCCTGCAGCCAGTAAGACAAAGTACTGGAGCCATATTACCTTTTACAGATTAAACAGTGCTTTGCATCAGTATTCATCCTCTCAGAGCTTTTATACCTTTCCCCCACACTGAAACCACCAACTAGAACGTATTTTATGGGGATTTCACATGATAGATCACACATAAAGAAGCACACGTAGAAGTAAAAGAAGAAGAACAATTCTAACTATTTTCCTCCCTTAAACAGAACTCTGTGAAATATGACGCAGGCTATGTTTATATCCCCTTTTCAGGCTGTTTGCACATTAAGAAAGTGACGTTTTGGCCCGTTTTTTTTTAAATGACTCATGTTCGGTCAGACTGGATGTTAGAAATAAACATGGGGCAGCAAGACATGTTCGGGACTTTCACACTAACAAAATGACACATAAAATGAGCAGAGGCCTCAGTTCCTGTTCTGCAAGAAACCAAAGGTTCTGACAAGCCAATATTAGCGCAGGTTTCATACAGAGGCTTTCAATCAGACTTTACAATGCTGCACTAGAACTGTAACTAGAACTGTAACAACTAATGTGCAATAACCAATGTGCAATAATCCTGAATAGAAGTGACTTCTGCTGTTATTACCACTTTAATGTACGTCAATACATATGTATATAGTCACCGTGAATGTACATAAGACATCCTAAATCTCTGCTTTATTTCCTTTTTGTATTTTTATTTTTCTTATTTTTTGATCCACTGTATATATATGGACACACTGTATATACCTGATGCACCATGTCCTCCTTTTGGCACCTTCTTTTGATTATTGATTACTGAGCCGATGTGACAAGTGAATTTCTCCAATGCGAGATCAATAAAGCCTATCTTATCTTATCTTATCTTATCTTAATCTGCATCGCTTGAGATCTGTGAAGGTCTGAAGGAACTGACAACAGGAGCTTCAAGAATCACGAGATTGTCATTGTGGAACAACAATTCCATTTTTGGTGAGACATCGGCTCAGAGGTCACGTGGAACACACAGACACAAATCAAGACATAAATGTTCACTCCCCGAGGAGCTAAAAAGTGTGCTAATAGCGTCTGGTAAAATGTGAATGTTCAAGTCACAAAAAGCCAGACGGGTCGCATACACATCCTTCTCACCGTTCACCTCCATAACACGGCCCCACGTTGCACAGTAGCATTCAGGTTCACATACATCCATTTATGAGTTTTAAAGCGTTGGCTTCCGCCTCCTCACACAGACAACGGCGGCCCGTGAAGCTGCAGACGTTACGAAGTCCCGGCCTGATTAAGACGCACTGATGATTCTCAGCTCCCTGAGTCAGAAACGGTCTATTTATTGCTACTCATCAGCAGAATCTGTGCCGACCGTGCTCTTCAGCGATTAAAGTGCGCCTCCAGCATAAATGACCCTGCTTTAATCTCTGAAGGATTGGACTAAACAAAAGGCATTTTACTGTGACATGGTCCATCTGCTGCAGCGTGCATCATTTTCAAACTGACTTCTAAGCAACCTGCGTTTAAAATGAGCGTCGTGGTTCTACTGAGCCGAGCTGCAGCACCGCAGCCTGCGGTCTTGGGAGTCTGGCTATTCAACGTCTTCTTGCTGATTCATAATCACGGCTCATTTATCATACCTTTATTTGTGGACTATTGCAAAAACACGTCATCATTAGGCAAGATCCCTTCACCAGGCCCTACGCAGCCTAGAAATAAAGCCAGATAAGAGACTGCACAGGAAATCTCCTGCCTGTCGCCAGACTGATAGAGCTGCTGAATCCTGGGTAGAGTGGTGGATAGCGCCGCTTTCTTGCTTTACAATGTTTGTGTGCTGTCAAGGGAGGAATAATTCTACTTATTTAATGAGTTGAACTAACCCGATGAAGTGGGTAAGAGCTCATAGGCTGAGCAGCAGGACTCCTGTGGGGAACATCTGAAGGAGCCAGATGTGGGCAGCAGACAGCATGAAAGCCTTTGCACATAGAAACATTCATTTGTGATGGACAACCTGCATAAAGGGGGACAAACTGGACCCAAGTGCAAGTCCAGCAGGCGACTGGAGGCTTTAGGAAGCTTTAAATCACAGCAGCCAGCAGTGATGTAATTGCGGAGGTCTTGGTGTCCGGTTGGAGGCAAACTTGAGGCGGAGCGGTCTTCTGGTTCTTCTGCACAGTGATGGTTCCACCTCACAGCACCTGGAAACAGGACGGCACGCAGTAGGGAAAGGCAGCGACATGTTTCTGTACGTTTGACAATTGACATCATTACTTCTAATGTATAAATTGCAGATTTAACATTTTAACACAGAATTGTTACTATAGTTGACTCCTGTTTTGCTAAAGAAGAAAGGATCGTCTGTGACCTGCTTGTTACGTTTCCACTGATTCATCCCTGATGATCAACTCTAACTCTTTCAGGTTGGAGGACCGCCTCGCCACCATCCTAGCCTTTAGCTCCCTTCTAATATCATCTACTGTTTTTGATAATAATAATAATAATAATAATTTGTTGGTTGAATGAAAAGTATTTAAATCTAATTTGCCAGGAGTACAAAGCTCTAGTTAACACATCTTAGGACATAAACTGTCAGCATCTGGTCAGTTTGTGGTTAATTGTTTTTGTCCATTAGACTCTAATCAACAGCTTCATGCCAAATGCCAGAACCTCTCAGTTCTGTTTGTGCACTAAAGCCATCCGCTCCTTGTTCATTTCCTCTATTTTCCCCTCGTGTTGCAGAGAACCGGGTTAAATGTTTAAAGTCATAGTTTTATTTAAAGTATAAAACATTTCCAGCTGAGACAAAAAGAACTCAACATGACAGATTAGGTTTAAACTGAAGAGTACAAAGAGTGATTTGCAAAGCTGCTCTTTTCTCCGTGTTGAAACCTCTCCCAGTATTGGGCTTTAATGTCACAGACCAACGCTAAGTAGCTCATCATTCTGAAAGGAAAGATAAATGATAAATGCTTTTCTTTTTTTAACAAACAGAACTCAGAACAGCTTGGCCTGCGGGCTTTTGAGGTATGTCCACACCGGCTGTTCATCAGCTGGACATCTAGAAACGGACATTTCTCCCTGCTATTTCTTGTAAAAATGCTCGGGTTCCGTTAGATTTGATGGAGAACATCCGTCCACATGCATTTCCAAGTCTTGACGTGGAATCAGGTTTGTAGTTTGACTGGACCGCTCTGACAGATCAGGATGCTTTGACCCGAACCCTGGCACTGTAGCCCAGGGCTGCTGTCCTGTTGAACGGTAAAGCTCCCTCTCAATCTGCAGCCTCCAACAGCTGTGACCAGCTTCCCTGTCCCTGGCGGATGAAGGCGTGCCCACAGAATGATGCTGCCACTACCATGCCTTGCCTTTGGGGATGGATGATGCATTCAGGGTGATGGGCGGCATTGGTTTTAGGTCTCATGCAGCCAGAGCGCCTCGTTCCACATGTTCGCTGTGTCTCCAGCGTGGCGTGACCAGGACTGAACAGAGCTCAGAGATCTTCCAGGCGTGGGATGTTGTCTTCTACTCTTTAGACTTCTCTCCAGCGCCGTGCTCCTTGGCCATTCATGAGGCTGTTTGCTCAGCCTTGTTGACACCACCAGTGTCTCCACAGAACATCTGCCTTTCTCCTGAAATGAAACTGCCCACAGACGGGCTCCGTTTACTATTTAGGCGACGGCGACTGGCTGCTCTGGGTTTTATTTAAAGGTATCGGGGGGGGGGGGGGGGGGGGGGGAGGGGGCGGATTGCAAATCAGAAACCTATATTTTAAGATTTCGGTTTGTAAAAAACAAAACAAAGCCTAATAATAATTGAAAAATCATGCAATTACGCACCTGATCACATAAAAGCTCCAAAAATACATTGACGTTGGCGGGTGTAACACGACAGAATATGAAAAGGTTCAATGGGTGTGAATACTTTGGAAGACCCGGTATGTAAAGCAGCGGGTGAATCTGTTTTATTTCCAGCCTCCAGCAGGCCCTTCTCTTCCATCTAACCAGCCTGTTTGGCTCTTTACCTCTCTTCAATTACTGGGTACCTCTGCTACCTCTCTGTTGCCATGGTTATAATCGTGTCTTTATTCATCTAATCACCAGAGAGTGACAAAGATTTACTTTTCTTTCTCCAGGACCACCCATCAACCTCAAGTTCCATATAGATGCTTCTTTCTTCCTGTTTGGCGTTTCATTTTATTTCTTACAATCAAAGACTTTCTTTAGATTTCTGCTCCGTGAGTGGACGCAGTCCGTTTTAGATGCCACGGCATTTCCACTCATTTCCCTGTACGCCCCGTAAAAACGTCTGAACTCCCCCGACTGCGGACCCAAGCGGAGTCAAGGAAAGGAGATAGAACCACGGTGTCACCGGAGTCCCACCGCACTGCTTTGCTGGAGGTCACCTGAGCTCGCAGCCTGCGTTGCATTGCCATATAAAGACAAAAGCTCTTTGATTCCTGTTTCTAAAGTGTTGCATGTCACTTCCTTCCTCTTAGATTTGAATAGACGAGCTGAGGCCCTTCAGGCTGTGCCGATTCAGAGCGCTGCCTGTCAAGCGTCGAGCAGCACAGCAGCCGGACGCACCGCCCGAGGAAAGGAAACAGAGCTCTCCACTGCCAGAGGCCATCGTCAGCTCCCTCGCCGCATCTCTCAGGTAAGCTGCCCAGAGGTCAGGCGGCCTGCCGTCGTGCAGGTGTCACCTGAAGGCATCGCGTTTAGATCTCAGGGGAGCCTGGGCAAGCAGCACCTCCAATAGAACAGCAGCGAGGACAAAAGGGGGGAAATATAGAGTATATCTGTCTCTGTGATTATTTGATTATGTTGTTGACCCTCACCCTGAGTTTCTGCACTACGGTTCAGCTTTGCTTTTATGGTTGAAAAAGGCTTTGGCATTTCACTAAACATGTGCGCCGTGTGTGGCTCCTGCCTGCGCCGTGAAACCCTGCGCACGTTTCTCTTGAATGATTTAGAAGCTGCTCATGTTTAAATGAAAAGAGCAGGGCAGTCGGAGGCACGCCGAGGCCCACGGGGAGAGGAACAAGAAGCCGAAACACTGCAGCTTGCAGGAAAGGAAGTTTGTGGTTGACTTGACTTCAACTGAAAAAAAAAAAAGAACAACCCATAACACTTCTCTTCTCGCCATGAGATGAGCGGGGATGCGCGACACGTGTGAGGCACGCTGCTCTGGCTTGGCACAGGGCAGAAACACGGGCCGGGCCGGGCCGGGCCTGGGGGTTCAGAAGCGCTCGGAAACAATGCTGTTCACTGTAGTTCATGCAGCTTTCTGCCGCACGTCCTCTACTGGTCTGGGTTTAACTCTACCGTGACCTGCTTCAGAGCATTTTAAATATGCTGGCTGCATCCGATGCCTAACAGACGCAGAGTCAAATGTGTACATCTTGCCTTGCCCTTCTGTCTGACGGTTTGATCAATGCATCAGATGACGGACGGGAAACTGATCAAAGAAATAAAGTGCAGCGTTCGCTGTGGTCTGAGGCAGGATAGATGTCAGGTAGACAAAAACCGCCGTTGAAAACAGTCACATAACTGCTTCAAATGAAAAATAATATCCCCCAGATCCGATAGAAGTGTCCCTTTAGGCTGAGGTTCTGATGTTTTCTGCCTCTGTGATCCTGAAGTGGCATTGACTTCTGTCCGCTCCCGTTGTTTAAACAGAGAATTTTCTGCAAAGACGGTCAAATGTTTGAACTCTCGCCTCGTCGACCCAAGAGGCCGTCCAAACAACGTCTGCATTGTTTTATGATCATTTCATGGCCCATCATGCTCATTTTCTGAGGCAAAAAACAACAAGATTTCTTTCTTGAGTCAAACGTTCCTGCTTTCTGTCTCTGGAGAAAAGCACCACGTCTTTGATCAAAGTGAAAAACAACACACGGCTTATTTGAAATTAAAATCTTGGTTCTTGTAAAAATCCAAACTAATCATACCGATCCAAAATCTGACCTTCTGCAACATGTCACTGTTTGGGCATCCGGCTGGTGTCGACAGGAGCCCACAGACCCAAAACCTGGGACACACCCCCTAGACGAACCTTTAGCCTTTGTGATTCCTTGATTTCAGGTCTTGGAGGACATCTCTCCTCAGTTTGCTTTCATACATATCCAAACAGCGACCCGTGAGCCTAACATGGCTATATTTGGATAGCTGCATGCTGAGGGAGAAGTCCATGCAGGCTCCAGCCGGAAGCATGGCGCCCAAACTGCAGCCCGATCTCTGACTGTGGTTGAAATCACAAGCTTAAAATTGCATTTCACTTCTGCTGGGCCGTCTGGACAAGCTTTGGTTTGGGACTTGTCGTGACGCCAGAAATCTGTTCGAATGAACTCCGAACATTGTTCAAACACAAAGGCGAGACTGTGACAGAAACAGGCAGAGTTTACTGCAGCCGGGCAGGTTTGCCTGCACTGCTGGATGACAGAGCAGGGCCGGTCTGTTGTGCAGGAGAACTACAATCCTTAGCAACACAGGAAGGAAGCTTCAAAACCACTGCAACAAGGGCGAGCTCGTCCTTCGAAGAGACCTGCACACAACCAGGCAGCTTTTTCTCTCAGCAGATAAACGGCGGGGGGGGCAGCAGCGACCGGTCCCGATCAGAACCGATCTCTCGCTTCAAAAGAGATGAGAAGCAATCGCTTAAACTGCTCGGGCCTGCAATTTAGCTGAGGCGAGTTTCGTTTCTGCTTCTGACCAGCTGTCTGCTGCAAGAAACCAACTTCCCCGTTTTCGCTGCCTGTGGAGCCCAGAGCCGTGAAGCCAAAAGTCCCCGGAAACACTCAGGGGTGAACGCCGCTGCATGTCTTCTTAAAAAGCTTTTTTTCTGCTCTTCCTGCGGCCCAAAACCTCTGCCTGGTGCCCAGACTCAGGCTGAACTGGAAGGCGACAACGGCAGTCTACAAATCTTTGAGGTCCTGATGGCTTTTACTGCGTCTAGTGTAGTCCCCTCCAGCTAAGTCTCCCTTCCTTCTTAGCATCTTGCTAGCATGTCCCTTAACACACAAAGAAAGATGAAATAGATTCAATCAAAGGGAAGCTCTCTGACAGGGATGTTTTAACAGGATATCATTTCAACAGATGGGAGCACTTCCTCTTATTGGTCTAAAATCTGTTCTGTTTGTGTGAATCACGCAATCGGCCATCATCCCTGAGAAAAAAAAAGAAAAGAAGCACAGTAGCTGTGTGACATTTACCGTGTGGTATTAAAGCCACCAGGAAGACGACACGCAGGATACCCGTTTAGCTGCTCGGTTGGCTTTGGTTGCCCTGTCTGAAACTGGTGGAGCTTTCCAACGCGTCCTTGAAAAACAGGTTTCCGTCCTCAGTGGGGGGGGGGGAGTAGTTGGACTCAATGTGGCATTCGTGAATTAAAACAAAGGTTAGAAAGTGCAAACCCAAGTCCCTCAGGTCATTCCAGTGTTTTAACCTAGCTGCAAGCTGCATTCACAGGCTGCGTATCTAGTTTCTGTTGCCGCTGTTAGTTACATTCATCAGACAGGTTATTCCTTGGGTTGTGGCCCTTATTTGAGAGGGAAAATATCAGAACACCTTCAACTATGCAGTCATTCTTTAATGCTAAAGCTGTTTTTTTTTTTAAATCAGAGAGTCTCTTAATGCAGAGGCGCAGGAAGTCAAATCACTTAACGCCAACGAGCTCGACGCCGTCCCTTTGGTGGTTTAAAATGTCATCCAAACTGCCAAAAAAGGATCTGTGAATGCACAGCGCCGTTCAGGGTGAATCATCGTGATAGAAAATGTCCTGCGGGTCATGTGATCACCTCTGTCCCACTCAGAGATGCTTCTCTCTTCCTCGTTTTTTTTTTTTTATATTTTTTTTTATAGAAATAAAAGAACTGTGGGAGGTTCGCGTTAAAAGCAACAGCTTCGTGATCAGTAATTGTGCATTGGATGGTGGGAAAGAGTCAAAAGATACGATGGCCACTTCACTTAGACGAGAAACGTTTTACGCTTGTATCTTTTACATACGGATGCTTTTTATCTGCTCGCCGCAGCAGAAAATCTTTACTGAGGCACAGACACACATCGATCTGGCAGATATTGCTCCAGGCCGGAAAAATAAAACACAGTCATGCAGCAAATAAATATCAACTATTCCACTTCCACTTTTCTGTAGCAATATAGTGGCGCTCCAGTGTGTGTTGCAGATTGGGCCCGGCCACGTCGGCCTGAGTGTCTTTCTCTCACGGTGACATTTGCATCTTTGTCGGGTTGAATGGACTCCAGGACCGTCACAAATCTTCTGCTGTCGATATTCAAAAAGAGTCTGGTGGATCTAAGCTCCCTTTATTAACGGTTAAAAAAATCGTCTTTCACGCTGATTTGATGAAGTCATTGCAGGAATGTTGCTTGACAAGCTCAGGGTGAGAGTTGCGCTCTACAAGATGACCAGAGAATTGACCTCTGACCCCTTACAGAAACTTAGAAAGAGGCTGAACTCAATCAGATCCAATTAACAGTAAAATATTTGTTTCTCTGAACTCATTTTTAGAAACTTTCCTTTAGTTCTGTCTCTCAAAGTGACGTTCACAACACGTTTTAAACCCAAGATTAACCGGGCTTTTTCCTGTTTGCTGTGTTTTGTCATTCAACGAAGAAAGAACATCCTTATTATTGCATGCCTGACATGAGGATGTCTGGGCTCCAGCTAAGAAAAAGAAACAAAGCCTCCTGAAATTCGGACTTCAAGTAGGAAAGAAGGAAGTTTCCCACCCTCCCCAGCATCAAAATCCAATATGGCTGCCATGTGCTTAACAGTAACAGATGTTTTAATAAATAACTTTATTCACAGCTGACCATTAGTGTGCTATCATAAAAAAAAAAAAAATCAACTCCGGCCTTTGCGAACGTGTTTCTGTAGAGTTTAGATACATAAAAGCAGAGACAAACACTGCTGATGAGGGGAAGATCAATGACAACAAACATTGTTTAATTGTTTTTATGTCTAAATTACAGCTAATTTGCTTCACATCTACCTTGTAAATTGATCCCAACATTTCCTCTGAACCCACTCAAACCAGCCCAAGCAGCTTACAGCTTAAGAACCATGTTTCTGCAACCCAGCAGAGACCAGGCCCAGTATCTTTCTGAGTTAGTTATACTTCTGTGGATGAGTGCATTAAACGATGAAAGCAAGAAGAAAGTTTGTAAAATGGCCCCTTTTCATTCTGTTAGAGGACAATCTTCTCTAAAACTACGATTTATTTTTTTAGTTGGAGGTTTCTTAACAATAGAGTTGTCTAATAGGCAGGGATATTTTTGAGGTATTCTTGTGCAGCACGGTCAGAGTGGTTCTGCTTCTGATCAGACTCTGGAGCTAAACAAATTTTCACTAGCAGATAGAAAGCCAGTGTTTTTAAAGTAGAAACGGTATAAAAAGGAGATGTAAGTATAGACCTTAAAGAACCGTTCTCTCTAATGTGAGCCTTTTAGGGAAGAACTGAGAACTGGGTCCAGAGGGAACCAATGTGTTGCCGTACAGACCTTGTTGAATATGCAGCCACAGAAAGGTTGTTTCTCACACAGGAAGTGCTGCAGTAGAAGGAAGTTTCACAGTGTCAAAAGTGAAGTGTGAAAGCTTTGCATCACAACGCTAAATTAGGAGATAAAATCACTTCGGCTCCACCTGACCTGCTCTGCAGGTCTGGCCTGGAGGACCGCCCCCACATCTCTTTGTATTAAAGGTTCTGTGTGTTTCTTCTTGGGGCCAGTTTTAGGGTCCACCACTGATTCCAGTCGCCAGCATGACCGCCCCACCGATCTCAGCCGAGGAGATGGAGGAACTCAGAGAAGCTTTTGGCAAAATCGGTAGGAGGATCATCCTTGTTGCTGTCATTTCCTCTTGTGTTTTCGATAGAGGAAGGATGAGTGAGGAACCGCTGCTGTGTTTGTTAGCATCCAGGCCCTCAGCTAAAATCATTTTCTCCTTTAACTGCTTCGGTTTTAAGAGTAGAGTGCTGATTCTAAAACGTTGTGATAAATGAATAATGTGACATCCTCCTGGTCTTCCTGTCAGACGTGGACGGCAACGGGTTCATCAGCAAAGACGAGCTCACAGAGCTCTTCAGGGCTGCCAACCTGGCTCTGCCGGGATACAAAGTCCGAGAGCTCGTCCAGGAGCTGACCAAAACCAGTGACAGACTCACCTTCGAGGAGTTCACTGAAGTAAGCTCCTCTCTCACTCCAGCTGGTGACCGCTCTGTCAGATCTAGAGCTCGGTCTCATTTCCCCCCATTTCCTGCTTCCCTCAGATGGTCCACGGTCTGAAGAGCAGCGAGGTGGCCAAGACATTCAGGAAGGCCATCAACAAGAAGGAAGGCATCTGTAACGTGGCAGGAACTTCGGAGCAGTCCGGCACTCAGCACTCGTACTCAGGTAACCCTCCACACACTGGGTCACAGATTCACAGACCGGCCGATCTTAGACCCCCCCCCCCCCCCCCGGAGGAGACGTGTGAAATTCGTTCAGTGCAGCAGCAACTCACACGGTTTGACTTTAGTGCGTTTTTGTAGCCCAGCCCTTGGCACCCCAGCTGGTGTAGACTGTACAACCTTCTTGGTACCAATAGGACAAGACACTCATCTTCTCCTACATCACCGTACCAGGTTGGAGCATACAGGGAGCTTGGACTTAGGTCTGAGGACAGAGATGAGCATTTATGGGCTGATTTGGCCTCAGGGTTTGGATCACTACCTTGTTTAAGAACCCAATGAACGCTTATCTTCACTCGACCAGTCACTGCTCAGTTAGTCTGCTTCAGATCTGACTCCATCAGAGGAGAAATGTGCTGCTCAGGTGTGGGTGTGACGTATTTCCGTGCGGGTCTGCAATCTGATCCTGGGATCGGCTGGGATCTGATGTGCGATCTCTCCTGTCTGCAGAGGAGGAGAAGGTGGCCTTTGTGAACTGGATCAACAAAGCTCTGGAGAAGGATCCAGACTGTAAACATGTTCTTCCCATGGATCCCAACACCAACGACCTGTTCACCGGCATGGGAGACGGAATCGTCCTCTGGTACCTTCTACTTTCTCAACGCTTCAGATTTGCTTCCGATGTCTCGGAGGATTCCAAACTCACTGTGTTCATCAGCCTAAATCTGCTGCTTCTCTCCTGCTAGTAAGATGATCAACCTGTCCGTCCCCGACACCATCGATGAGAGGACCATCAACAAGAAGAAGCTCACTCCTTTCACCATCCAGGTCAGACACCAGTGATTACAGTACTCTTAATTGCCGACGCCAAACGAACGCTCGTTTTACCGCGGGTCACCTGCGGCACCGCTGAATATGTGCTTGTTGTGCATTTCGCTCCCACAGGAGAATCTGAACCTGGCTCTGAACTCGGCGTCGGCTATCGGCTGCCACGTGGTGAACATCGGGGCCGAGGACCTGAAGGAGGGCCGGCAGCACCTGGTCCTGGGTCTGCTGTGGCAGGTCATCAAGATCGGGCTGTTTGCCGACATCGAACTCAGCAGGAATGAAGGTGGGTGTTCATGTGGACCTGGGATTTAAGCTGATGTCATGGAGGGAGGCCGAGCTGAGGGCAGGTTCTAAGGCTGCCTTGCTTCGGAGTCCATCTTGCGACCGTATTTTCATTCAAGGGCATCCAAACAGGCTGTAGATTTACCGAAGGGCCCGGTGGTTCCCGTTCAGCAAGGTTGTATAAATCCAGTGCTTTAACTTGTGCATGCAGCCCTGATTGCTCTGCTGCGGGACGGCGAGAGTCTGGAGGATCTGATGAAGCTTTCCCCAGAGGAGCTGCTGCTGCGTTGGGCCAACTACCACCTGGAGGAGGCCGGCTGCGCAAAGATCAACAACTTCAGCTCCGACATCAAGGTGAGAACCCACACCGAGGCCTATGCGGATCAATGCCCTGACTTTAATAAAGATGATATGGTGTTGCGCAACAAAGATGTCCGCCCTCTTGCAACAGGAACACTTTATGACACAATTTTTTTCATGCTGCAACAACAAACTTCCATGGATTTTGTGTAATAAACCAACACAAAGTAGTGCAACATGGGTGAATTAAAGAAGACTTATTCAGGGTTTTAATTTTTTTTTTCTTTTTCTTTTTCAGACTGAGCTTCTTCCCAAAGCTCAGTCTGGTTAGAGCATTACTTGTTAAATCTCACCAAAGAGACTGGATTTGGGTCTGGACTTTGACTAGGCCATTCTAACACATTGATCTTCCAGCGTATCTCTGGTTGTATGTGTAAGGCTTTTGTCCTGCTGGGGGGTGAACCTGCGCTCCGGCCTCAGGTCTGTTTCGGCCTCTAGCAGGCCCTCCTCCAGGATCGTCTTGTACTTTGCTCCATTCTGGTTTCCTGTCTCTGAAGAAGAGCCGCCCCCACAGCATAACTTGTTCCCAGCAGGCGTTCTGGGTCATGTGCAGTGATAGTGCTCATACTTGTTGCAAGTACGCCAAGTTTCCTATTCCGCTGTGTCCCCTACATGACTAGCGACAAGCTTCAAATAGGCCATATGGCTTCCTTTCAACAATGCCATCTTCTGGCCACTCAAAGGCCGGTTTTCTGGAGCGCATGACTAATAGCTGCCTTGTCAAGAGATTCTTCCCCTTGAGCTGTGGATCTCTACAGCTTGTCCAGAGTGGCCATGGACCTCTTGGCTTTTTCTCAGATTGATGCTCTCCAAGCTCTGTCTTGGAGGATTGGTTGAACAGTGGGCTGTCAGATGTTAAAAGCCTGGGAAACTGTATTTACTCACTAGAGGACCTTTAAAGGCATATAGTTGAGGAGGATTTTATTTAGGGGTATCAGAGTTTTTGAATGCCACCCTCTTCCTCCCACTTCGAGATCATGCACTACTTTGGGTTGGTCTGTCACAATCAAAACACTGAAGGCTGAGGCTGTGGGTTCAAGACGCATGAAAGCCTTTGTAAGACACAGAATATGTTTAGCTGTCATCGCTACCATGTTCATCCTTTCGGTTATTAACTGCACACAAGTGGAAGCTGGTGGCTTCCTTAGATCGGTCAATCAAACAGTTTGTTTGACATTAAACAAGCCAAGCTGAAGCTGTTTGGAGCCGCTGGTGGGTTAATCTCTTTAAACGGGTTATTCCAGGACTCCAAGGCGTACTACAACATCCTGAACCAGGTGGCACCCAAAGGAGAGGAGGAGGGAGTTCCTGCCATCGTCGTCGACATGTCAGGAGTCAGGGTGAGACTTTATCCAGCCAATCAGAAACCTTAGATCTGGAGGGAGGTCCGCTTTGCTGACCCCCCTCTCCCCCCTTGCAGGAGAAGGATGACCTGAAGAGGGCCGAGTGCATGCTGGATCAGGCCGACAAGCTCGGCTGCAGGCAGTTCGTCATGCCCGCAGACGTCGTCCGTGGCAACCCCAAGCTCAACTTGGCCTTTGTCGCCAATCTGTTCAACAAGTACCCAGCTCTGAAGAAGCCAGAGAACCAGGACATCGACTGGAGCTCCATCGAAGGTGAGTTTCAGGCCCAGAGATGCCCACCTTCCCTGTTGTTTCTTAGAGCGTCTTAGTGGAGCGCTGATCAACATCTGCTGGCTTTCCCTGCAGGGGAGACCAGGGAGGAGCGAACCTTCAGGAACTGGATGAACTCTCTGGGAGTCAACCCTCGTGTCAACCATCTCTACGCGTATGAAAGCTCCCCAGCCTGTTGGATGTCCGGCCTGTAGACCGCCGGTAGCCACGGAGACTAACGGCGCGTGTGTGTGTTACAGAGACATCGATGACGCCATGGTCATCTTCCAGCTGTACGAGAAGATCAAAGTACCAGTAGACTGGGACAGAGTCAACAAGCCTCCCTACCCGAAGCTCGGCAGCAACATGAAGAAGGTTCGACAGGAAACTTTGGCTTTTCTTCCTTTCTGATCCTTTAGACCCATAATCACGCGTCTGCTGTTCTGGTTTCCAGCTGGAGAACTGCAACTACGCAGTGGAGCTGGGCAAAAAGGAGGCCAAGTTCTCCCTGGTCGGCATCGCGGGTCAGGACCTGAACGCAGGAAACCGAACCCTCACCCTCGCTCTGCTCTGGCAGCTGATGAGGAGGTAACCTTCCCTCTGCGGCGCTCATTTCTGTTCTCCCGCTCTTCTCTCCTGACCCCGTCTCCTTCCAGGAAGCAGTGGACTGTTTCCACGCTGCTCAGTAAACGCTTCCATATTCATCATCTCTCTGGAGTAGCTGTAGCCCTTATTGTGACAGCTTCGATGTATCCGAGCTCCCTTTGACTCGCTTCATGTTGGAACCCTTGTAAATTACAAAGTAAATTCCCTCAAAGTGAATTCATCTTTCATTGCAGTGGGATAATGGAGCCAAATCCAACCTTTAATGTGACTAATTGTTTACTGGGGGAAACAAATCCCACCTTCAGGGAGAATTCAGCAATGCTGCTGGTGGCACAGTTAAAAAACTATAATCCCTTTCAAATTAACGTGACAGACGCATTATTTTAAATAACTTTCGTTTTCCAGGTCGATCAGAGAGTCTGAAAATGTCTACAAAGTAATGGATGATGCAGAGATGTTAGTGGCGCCGTTTCCTGACCCGGGACCTGTAAAAGTCCTGGGTGGAGGGAACGTCTGCCCCATGATTCATAGAGAGGAGTGTGACTGAGGTAAAACAATCAGCAAACTGCACTAAAGAGATGTTTGTTGGGTTGACCAGGTCTCCATAGCAAGCATTAGATACTAGCTGGAGTCCTACGGGTTCTAACTATAAGCTTTTCAGTGACAGAGGCTCCAAGATGAACATGTGGAAAGCCGCCCAGTGCTAAGTATAGTGGAGGACCAGCGATGCTGTGGGGCTGTTCCAAAGACTTTGGGAACAGGATAAACTAAGAAACACCAGCAGATCCTGTAGGCTTCTGTTGGAAAAGGGTAAACCTGGTTTTACAGGCTTTGTAAAAGGAATAGTCAAAGATCCTTTTGGAACAAACTACTAATAGCAAGGAGGCCGATAGTTGTGCCTCTTGAACATGCGATCCACTGAATGAAGGTTTTCAGATTAAAGGTTTGTGGCGTCACGCTACTGCGAGAAAAGTTATTAGAAGGCTGTTTCCACATCTTTAGCAGGGGTGTGAAAAAGTGCTACCGGCGCTGTATCCTCTGCTGGTTCTGCTTCAGCAACCTCACGCCGCCTGTCCCTTCCTCAGGTACACCCTGAACATCCTGGAGGACCTGGGTGACGGACAGAAAGTGGTAGATGACACCATCGTGTCCTGGGTCAACGGAACACTCACCAACGCTGGAAAAGGCACCATCTCCAGCTTCAAGGTACACCACGAAACCGCTTTTCCCTCAGTGTGGCATCCTGGGTAACACGAGGACACGCTAGGAGGTCTACAATTTAAATAAACATAACAACCTACAAACGCTTATCTGGCAACAGTACAGATACCTTAGTTGCTGCCGGTACCCAGCAGAGGGCCTGTAACGGATCCGGAGCAGTTCCTACCTGAATGACCTCTGAGAACGGCTGTGTGTTTCTGTGCAGGACATGTCTATCAGCAGCAGCATGCCTGTTCTGGATCTGATCGACGCCATCCAGCCCGGATCAATCAGATACGACCTGCTGAAGACCGAAGACCTGACAGAGGAGGAGAAGCTCAACAACGCAAAGTACGAGCAGAGTTTGTCTTACGCATATTTGGCCCGAACCCTGACTTGCCTTCTGCAGGTCTCGTCTTTCGAACCCAGTTAAAGAGCCGAGTCGGTCTAGATCCGCCGCCGTCCTCCAACCTGAGCTGTCGAACTGTGTCAACAGGTACGCCATCTCCATGGCCAGGAAGATTGGCGCGCGGGTGTACGCGCTGCCTGAGGACCTGGTGGAGGTCAAGCCCAAGATGGTGATGACGGTGTTCGCCTGCCTGATGGCGCGCGGCATGAGGAAAGCCTAGAGACCCGACGTTTCACCCCTGACCCGACACGTCCACACTCTGAGAGCAGAGGGGGAGGAAGCAGCTCTCTTCTCTTCTTTTCTTTCCAAGCAGGGAGGCTGTGGCGCTTTTCGACGACAGTCTGTTACATTTTGGTACACGTAGTTTTACAAATGTCAAGCCTTAAACTCAGACGAGAGCCGGATGATTTCTGTCTCTTTGAGGGATATAAAGTCCTCTTTTAACCATCTGTACAACTCTGTAAGATGCTGCCTCGAACGTCCAGAACAAAGCAGCTCTACCCGTAATCCGACCGGTCCCAGTACCTGATCAGCAACAGGCGACTGGGGGCCCTGATGCTGCCTCAGGCATAAATTAGAAGCTTCAAATTAAAACTCAGTATTATTTATTGTGTCTGGGTCCAGCTGCTCTGTCAGCTTCAGGTGCCATATTAGGTCTTTGAGTATGAAGAATTCCTGCTTCCACGTCATTTCACTAAATCTCATTTTTGGGTTGCCGGAGCCGCGTTGTGACTGGGTCTACCTCCCGCTCATTCCTCTGGAACGTAACGTGCCGTTTCACTCAGCTGATTGAACTACAGCTTTATCTCAGATGTATAAACCAAATAAAGAGATTTTTTTTAATTATGACGTCGGTGTTGTTTGATTTGTGACGCATTGTGCTGTAAAGAACCAGAACCTTGCAGGAGCTCGTCCAGAATGATTCTACAGAGATCTGCTGATTGTGTGAGTTAGGACAGCCTCTCATCTTTACGATCGTTAAAAATACGTAAAAATACAGTTTTTGATGCCCGAACAGAAAGAGTTCTGTCACCTACAAACCTGATTACAATTAATTACAGGAAGCCTGGATTTTAGAGCCCACCAGTCCACTGAATCAAAGAACAGCATGGTAGGGCTGCACATGGCTGGAACATGGCATCAGTGGGGAGCTTGATGATAAAGTGCCAACTCATAGAACTGATGTTAAGAAAAGCTAGAATTATGATTAGTAATCATCTGAAGCAAGCTGGGACCCCAGTTGCCAAGGAGACCATTAATAACACACTACAAGTACATCTAAAAAATGTAATATTGCATAAAAAAGCATTATTATTTGCCAGTCATTTCAGAAATGAAGCCGTTATTTTATAGATTGATTACAGTTAATTTCTTATACCTTTGATGATTATGGCTGACAGGTAAAGAAAACCTAAATTTCAGTGTCAGAAACTTAGAATAACACATCAGACCAATCAAAAAAATATGTTCTAAGCACAAATGTCAGGCTTCTGAGAAGTATTTGTCCATTTCTATGCCCTCAGTACTCGGTTGGTCCTCCTCTTGCATGAGTTCCTGCATCAATGCTCCGTGGCATAGAGATGATCAGCCTGTGGCACTGTGAAGGTATAATGGACGCCCCTCTGATAGCTGCCTTCAGGTCATCTGCCTCGTTGGGTCTGATGTCTCTCATCTTCCTCCTGTCAACAGTCCATAGAGATTTCCTATGCGGTTCAGGTCAGGGGACGTTGTTAGCTAGTCAAGCACAGGAACATCATGGTCTTTGAATCAGCTTTTGGTACCTTTGGCAGAGTGGGCAGGTATTAAGTCCTGCTGGAAAATAAAATCAGTATCTCCATGCAGCTTGTATGCAGAAGAAAGAATGAAATGCTCTAGGATCTCCTGCTAGACGGCTGCACTGACTGTGGACTTCAGAAAACCCAGCGGACCAAGACCAGCCGACAACATGCAGACTTCACACTGGACCTCAAGCAACGTGGATTCTGTGCCTCTCCTCTCTTCCTCCAGACTCTGAGACCTTGATTTCCAAACGAAATGCAGAATTTACTTTCATCTGAAAACAGGAGTTTGGACCATTGGGTAACGGTCCTGGGGTCTCATTTATAAAAAACTGTGTAGAATCCAAAGCAAAGGTTGACGTACGCCTCCCATAAAGATTCGGATTCATAAAACCATGTGTACGCACACTAGCACACAGTTTTCCTTTACAGATCACCGCGTTTTCTTTTCATGGTGATACAACAACCACTGTGAGAGAGCAAAACAGTGAAACTATTTCACAGAGAGGCGCTTATCAAATGTGTAAATCAGAGGTGAAAGCACAGATGCTGTCCACATTCAAACATCTTGTTGAAAAGTAAACCTAATTGTTGCTTTTAATGTCGGATGACAGCTGTGCGTTCAGATCGACATCCTAAGAGGGAGAGCAGGGGGAATAAGAGGTTTCCCCTGCAATGATAAAGATCCCCCCCAAAAATGATTTTAGGAAGCCGATTGGACGCAGTTTCCTAATTCTCCCATTTGCAAGGTCCTCCGGTGCCAAGGTATCCCCTGCATCACGCACCAGTGTATCTCACTGTGTGCAGCAGTCTAATTGCTGCACAGCTGCTTAGTTTATCTGTGGTACACATACGCTGACCAGATGTCCGCTTTGTGCGGGACTGTCCCACAAACTGAAACAACGTGGCTGGCGGCCATCTCCAGTGGTCGACGGGCCAGAGGCAGGACCTGGACAGTTCGCCAGTCACAGGGCTAAAATGTAACTTTTTACTTCAAAAAAGTTACAGGATGCCTTTTATGAACTCATAAGTTGTGCTAATTGCTGTGCAGTAACAGGCAAAGCAGAGACTGATTACTGTAAAGTGTGATCTGTGTTAAATTAAAATAAATAATATAGTGTTGGTTATGTGTCCCTCACAAGCATCTGTAGTCCCACGTTTGGTTATTTGAGATCTGGTCACCCTGGTGATCGTCAGCCAGAGGAACGTGATGGTAGAAAACAGACTTATGTAAGACTTAAACTGGCTTTTGGGCATTTTTTAATCTATCTGTCCTCATGTATAGTTAAGCGTCACCGGCGGCAGCATGAATAACACTGCTGTTTCGCACACTTATGATAGTCCATGTCTGATTGACGTCTGATATGGAGTGAAATTGAACCGCTGAGAGGAATAGTGATGCAGTTTGGCTGCAGTCCACCACTTTACCATCTGCGTCGCCAATCCCCCCCCCCCGGCTCCTAAATGTGTGTACACCGGGGTCAGAGCTGATGTGAGGACCGTGGATTTACCTTTTTTTTTTTTTTTTAAATAGATCCCAATTTAGCTTGGAAAGTGAAGTATGGAAGTTTCAGGCGCCGATTTGCATGTACCCAAGCTTTAGAAATGAGGCCCCAGTTCCTTTTCTCCCTAGCCCAGGTAAGACGCTTACACCCCATGCATTACATTCGTCTGTGTATTACAGGGTTTATACAGGAATGACTAACCCCAATTTAATGCTTTTTAATGCTCTTTTAATGCTCGTAGAAATAAATTTAATGCCATCAACAAGTACCCATATATATATATATATATATA